>OX376188.1:9287863-9761451 GCA_947363905.1 Lithophane semibrunnea | reverse complement strand
GTTATTTTTCACTTTTTTTATTGTTTTTTGTGAAGCCGGTAGTTTTTTTTTTTTGTAAAAAGTTTTCTTCCACATATATGCTAAAAATAATGTCCTGTTCAAAACATAAAATATACGTATACGCACAAACATAAGTATCGATCTATACAAATATCAGCCTTGCATCTACCATTAACGAGGCACAAGAATCGTAGGCAAAAAATGGTGACCTACGTGCTCATGTCTGCGCCCCTGCATATTCTTTGATCAACATTTTAGTGTAGCGCGCCAGCGCGCGTGTCTAGAGTAGGGACTTAAGCTCCGCCCACATGCGCAAGGTCAGTCAGGAAACTATGGCCCTTAAGTGCTCTACTACGTTGCTGGCAGTGATAGCCTAACCCTGGTCTGAGTAATTTAAATACTTAAAGGTTTCTTTTTTTTAAATTCAATGTCTGTTGGTGTGACTTTAATGATCTGAATACACATGAAACGCCGAAATGTATTTACATTCTGGCTGGTAACTGAAGATTTTCCGTAACTAACCATTAAGAAACGATCTATTATACTACACTAATTATTATACTACGTCTATTGAATAACACCCTTTCATCTTCTCACACATAAATACGTCCTATTTTACATCGTCATGTTCGCGTGCCTTTAGCTAACATCATCATCATCGATACTTCTTTCTAACCCGCAAAATTTCCACTGCCCTTTGGCAGTGGAAATTATTTTATTATATTTACGGTATTTTTACCGCTCCTGTGCTGTGCTACAAAAGACTAAATGTTAATTCTTGTAAAACTACGGTTTCCTAGTCACTAGTAAAATAATTTTCACATATCCAAAACCAGCCAATTAGCAAACAGATACTTGATTCTATTTTGCTAACGGATTCCGGCGTGATTTATATTTTTAGCCATAGGTACCCAAATTACAGCTTTCTCGTACTAAGAATCTCTGAGCTAAGCCGCGGGCAGACAGACAGACAGTCAGACGGACATGGCGAAACTACAAGCGTTCCTTGTTGACTGCTTCACTACGGAACCCTAAAAAGGCTCTATAATTGGACAGTCGTTATTGTGTGACCGTTCATCGCTTTCTTAGGAAGTTTATGAGATTGATCCATACCTAACTTTATCGATAGACAAACAATACGCTTTTGGATCGGTTCGGTTAGATGGTACTGCATTCGGCTTTTGCATACTTACCTGATTTTGTATACCTACCTAATAGACCTATTACCGACTGACAATTTTTTTTTGCATTCTTGCAGAGCGATGAATGTGCCATTGATGGAAATCAGCAGGCCTAATTGCGATACACATTTTACTTCTGATTCCAATTTCGAATCGAAGCCAAATTGATTCGTAATCATACGCGATGTTTGAAATTACGGTAAACATTTTGTCTCCATTCTTAATAGGTACCCACGACTAGTCAATAAATGTCTGCAAAGGAGCTCTGAGAAGTATCAGTCCCGTTGGAGAAACAGCTTTTGAACAGTATCGACATTTTGTCGATACCGTTCAAAAGCTGTCACTCCGACGTCGTCGTGACTCTGCATTACTAAGATAGCTTATTCGAAACTAGAACGTTTTCCATAATATAATATTATAGGTATTATAAAGGAAACAAGGTGAAGGAAGACATGCAGAGGAAAGCGCAAACAAATTTTTACCCTTCGTTTAGAATGCCATAATAACGATTAACAACATACAAAGTGGGTTCCAATGACATACAGCTCATATCCATAGATGGGTAGGAGGACCAACCAGGGCCAACGCAACTTGCGGATTTTCCCTACTTAGTCTGTGGATTGTCCGTAGGTTCTATCTTTTCTCCATACAAAAAATCATAATTCGAGGTTCGGGTCTCGTCTATTTCTTCCTCCAAATTGGACCAATTTGAAAGATATTTTATAATTGAATAAGAATGATATTTACCGTGCCCCTATGTTCTTATTTTTTTTACCCGACTACGGCGAAGAAAAAAGGAGGGTTATGATTTTGACCGTATGTATGTATGTATGTTCATCTGTTCCCTCCTATCTTCCAAACCACTTATCACAATTTGACAAATGAGGTATCGTTAGAAGCGTCGTGATTGTCCGCTGGTTATAGGCTATGTGAAGTCACATTAAATCAAAAATGGCGCCCTCTAGAGGACATAAAGTGAGGATTTAAAAAAAAAATGGTTTAATCGTACCATGTTGGGTATCAAATGAAAGGGTTTAATGAGCACATTTCAAAAATATATATATTATAACCACAAAAGAATTTAAAAAAAAATCAAGTAATAAAAACTAAAACCCAACTACGACTTAAAAGGTATAAACAAGACACCACAGACAGACAAATTAAAAATCCGGAGTCACACGTAATCTGTTCGATTTATGCCCTAACACGTGTCCCATTGCCATTCCCTAAAAGTTTCAGATGAATTTCAAAGGAATCGCAAATGGTTCCCGTGTGCTACAAATTGAAACCATCCACACCAATTATCGCTCTTTTCTTCGTTCTAAATAAAATGTAGGTAGGCACTAAGAATAGGTAAGTAGGGGAAGGTGCGATGTACATGCGACGACAGCTAGCGGGTATAATCCTGTTAACGTTATAACAGGTACTTCTTAGTGGCCTCATAACGATATTAGCCAAGTAGGACATAAGAAATGCAGGGTTGAAATATGTACAAATTTTTAACCCCTCATTATTTATTTTAAAGGATTGGTTGCAGGCTGTAAGACAGACCTTGGGTTTCGTGCATTACAAGTAATGTTACTGTTCAGCAGTACAAATGTGAACGCAGCAGTATTACTTGAAGTACGAAAACCAACCTTACTGCTTCGAAATAAAGGTGCTATCAACATCGGTCCGTAAAAAGTCGGACTGCCGGACAGTAAAAATTCCTTGCAGTGCACAAACGCCCCTACCCTGTAAATTATGTACGAATGATAATTAGGTACGAGCTCCGAATATCACTTCGTCTTGGTGGAAAAAACATTAAAGCACCCATGGAAGAGCTTTGATCTCCCATATTAACAAGATAGAAATTGTTAAGTGTTTTGGACTTTCTACTAATTGGCTACCTACTTTTTGAATACACCGTCAAAAAAATTACCCTTTCTTACCATTTGCCTGAACCTGAAGCAAATGGTGACTATTACCTATTTTGTTTGTAACACGAGTCCATCCCTGTATAAAAAATTGTCTCCAAGTATTGTATAGGTAATGTGTTCACCTTCTTATACACGTATATCTCATTATGAATATTGATTTTCTCAGCGACGTCATTGGTAATCCTAAAGGTCTCCTTATAAAAGACGATGGAAAACCTGAGACCGACGAGTAGTCTCCACAGCAACGGCAGCCCCGCCGCACCACGGGATTGGTTAAAGTACACTTAAGACTGGAGTAGTTCGTTAAACGATTTTCTTCAGTATTTTTGTAATAACCATCTCAGAGAATTCCTCTCCTAATTTTAAGTAAGCGGAAAGAGTTTTCCACGTTTTTTATTTTTAATGTTTACGTGATTCTTGGCTAACGGGTGTTTAATTCTAAGGTGAAGACAACGAAGATGTCACTGACCCTGGATCCCGGGCCCGGTATAGCTGCTCTGCAAGCATGGGGTGGCCAAGTAGCGGCATATGGCGCCTCCAACCAGACCGTCGTGGACAAGGTGTCGCCAGATATGCTTCATATGGTCGATCCTCACTGGTGAGTCTGAATATTTTAAATGTTCTGTTTGCTTTGAGTGCCCTTTATAGTTTAAATTATTTATAACTTCCTTAACGTTTTATTTTTACCATCATTCTAATATTTTTCCAATTCAGGTACCAGTTTCCTCCGATGAACCCGCTTTGGCACGGACTCTTGGGATTCACTATCGGCTGTCTTGGATTCGTCTCTATCACTGGCAATGGAATGGTCATCTACATATTTATGTCAACGAAGGTAGATTGGTAGATTTAGTTTAGTTTTTGTTTTCGCCAATTTACTTATATTTTTTATTGATCTGTGTTTATTTTTTTCAGAGTCTTAAAACTCCATCAAACTTGCTAGTGGTTAATCTCGCTTTCTCCGACTTCCTCATGATGTGCGCTATGTCTCCGGCTATGGTGGTGAATTGTTACAACGAAACATGGGTATGGGGTACGTATATTGCGCGACAGTGATGCTCCTTTATTTTTTGTTGTATTTAGCATGCAGGTAACCACTCTTCTTCGTCTTCTTTCAGGTCCTCTTGCATGTGAACTTTACGCTTGTGCGGGCTCACTATTTGGATGCGCATCGATTTGGACTATGACAATGATAGCTTTCGACCGCTACAATGTTATCGTGAAAGGTATCGCCGCCAAGCCCATGACCAACAACGGAGCTCTTCTGCGTATACTCGGTATCTGGTTGTTCTCACTTGCATGGACTCTCGCGCCATTCTTCGGATGGAACCGGTAAGGATTCGTTAGTTCCGTTTATGTAGTTAGTCTCACAAAAAACAACTAATAAGTTACAAATTTTACATACCTATTAAAATATTACAGATATGTGCCTGAAGGAAACATGACTGCGTGTGGCACTGACTACTTGTCCAAAGATTGGTTCAGCCGAAGCTACATCCTTATCTACTCCGTCTTCGTATACTTCATGCCTCTTTTGCTCATCATCTATTCTTACTTCTTTATTGTCCAGGTAACACAGAAAACACATTTGGGACTAACTAATTATCTTCATTCTATTAGTAAATTATGTGTATTGTAATGTTTTTCTTTTGCATTCAGGCCGTAGCAGCTCACGAGAAGGGAATGAGGGAACAAGCTAAAAAAATGAATGTGGCTTCCCTTAGGTCTTCAGAAGCGGCTAACACCAGCGCTGAGTGCAAATTGGCAAAGGTGTAATACATTCTATCTGATTAATGTTATTAAACCTGTTAATTTTCAAGTTTATAATTCACTCAAATTCATAGTTAATAATCGCATCTTATTGTTTCAGGTAGCTCTAATGACCATTTCACTGTGGTTCATGGCGTGGACACCATACCTTGTGATCAACTACACGGGTGTATTCGAAAGCGCGCCCATCAGCCCTCTTGCTACCATCTGGGGATCACTCTTTGCTAAGGCTAACGCCGTCTACAACCCTATTGTATATGGCATCAGGTCTCTGTTCTGTACCTTTACTTTCTACGAAAAATCATACCTAAGTATAGATAATTCACATTTTCTGTGTTGATCAAGGGCTCGCCGCGCCGCTCATCTGCCAGCAGTACCTACAACGCATGCTTATTTTACTTATAGTGCAAAATTATCGTTATAGCCACCCGAAGTACCGTGCTGCTCTGTACCAGAGGTTCCCGGCGCTGTCGTGCCAGGCATCGCCAGATGAAAGCGGCTCCGTGGCGTCCGGCGCCACAGCCGTCTCCGAGGAGAAGCCAGCCGCCTGAACACCGCGCTCCTGCCTCCTCCGACGATAAAAAACCTCCTCGACTCGGCCTCGCTGCTCTATGGACACACGATTCTGCCAAAGCGATGTTATTTATTATTTTTATACGCAAACATTTACATTTGTACAAAGCTATTTAAACTCGAGCACAGAGCGTGTGCTGGTTGCAAAATATTCAGGCTGTCCACCTTACAAATCGGCACTTGCGTATTTTGAGTTCACGTTTTGGGTATCGAGTTGAACGTTGCACACTTTTCTTATGTACCTTACATTTGCTTTAAATATCGGTCGACGACATATAAAAAATACAAAAAAAATAAGAATCAGTAGTATGTCGCCAGGCCGCCCCTTTATCCATGAGACTGCTCCTCTTAGATATAGGCATTGCTATAGATATCTCTACTCTACGATGAAACAGGCTCTGTATCTTGGACTAATAAAGATAAGCAAGCAAAGTGGTTAATGATCACATAAAAATTGTTTTTCCTTCTATCACACCCCTTCACCCTAAATAAAACGTAAGTACTTACCTACTTAGTACAGATAATAGTACATTGTGATACGAGTGTGCTCTACTGGATATTACAGTCAAGGCGGTATTATTCGTGCGAGCCGCAGGCGAGCGCGATAAAGTAGCCGAGAGTGTACACTACACACGCGTTTCATACGACGTTTTTCAACACATTTGCGAGGAAAAAAACAGACTTGTCGTAAGAACTTATGCTACAATAACGTAACTATAGAGATGATAGATTTACAAAGTTTAACTGACCTTTGTTGCCAGGTACTGACTATCCGGAGTTTTTTTCCTAAGTCGTTGGTGACAATACTTTAAATTTTGTATTTTTGATAACACAACGAAAACGATAATAAATACTTATGGAAAATGGCGCGCTGGTTTTGTTTTTCCATAGGTGTAAATAAAGGCATTGGCAAAACCGTTAGACAGCCTATACAAAAAAATATGATTTGAAAAAGAAAAAAAAAATTCAAAAAAAAATTTGCCTCGAATTAAACGTACCATGGCCGAGTCAAACCTATTTATTATTATTAACGCTCTTGTCCCCTACGTGAAATCGACATTTTTAATAATGATTTTAACCACACAACAAAAAAGTTAGCAAATATTTATGGAAAATGGTGGCTGGTATAATACATAAGTAATTCATTAGTGCTGGTCGCGCAACTTTTTAATTTAGCACCAAGATGGGACGACAGTAATAGAGCTTCAATACATTCAATAAAAAATTGCTCCTAATCTATTTGGTGAGGTTTACGAAGCCTTCAAAATTGGTGCTAAATTAAAAAGTTGCGTGACCAGCACTTCACGCAACTTTTTAATTTAGCACCAATTACTTATGTATAAAAAAAATCTAAATATACCTACTGTTAATTTTTTCGAGATACCTATACTCCATTTGAAATAAGATTAGACATCCTTTTTACTTCTTTACCGTAGTCATAAGGATGGCATTAGGTAAAAGAAAAAAACGTTACCAACTGTCTACTGCAGCTGCCATTTGTCATGCCACCAACGCAATAGAAGTCAAAATCAGTTGAACGTACCGTAAAAAAGGCTTATTTAAATGTCTAATCTTATTTCAAATGGAGTATAGGTACTGTTTATTATTTTCCCACTATGACCATAATCTACTTTATTTCTTGTACAAAAAATTGGTAACTCTACCTGTATTCCCCGAAGGGTTAAATCGGCACAGGTGGCGGGCCACATCCTCTTTTTGCCAGCAGAAATTCGTAATGGAAAAAGTCAATAACACTTTGACCGACCCGGGAATCGAATCAAGGATAGGTACGCTCGACCAGAGAGGGTCTTATATACCTATGTAGACGCACAATACAAGTTATGTATACAAAATTTTAGTTTCAAAACGAGACTAGAATTTTCATGTGTCTAAGGTTAAATCATAGGCCCTTAAAAATGGTTCATGATTTAAAATCTTTCGTACCCTGAAGCCACACACGTAGCTATATTATAAAAAAGAATAGCGAGAAATGTAACACCGTGTGTGTGTGACGGGCTTCATTCAACTTTTCATCTGTCTATTTTATGTATTTGGTACAACGTTGCTAGGCAACGAACAAAAACAAACAATGGTACCGCATTGCCAATCAACGAGGAAACCAGTGTAAACGAATTATTTCATCACTTCTCATGCATTTTACGAGTAATTTATTTTATATTTAACACCATGGCGTGCAAAACATCGTTTGAACTTCATCATCATTTTCCTAAACTAGCTGAAGAATCTGGTTTTACTTTTAGCACACATCGACCTCGAATTCATATAGACTGGAACAAAATTAGTGAGTATAATCCTTATAATATAAGATATAAAATTCCATCAAAAGTAGGTACCTACCTACTTATCCAATGTAGATGCTTGGTTTATTTTAATACTTATTTCTCAAAAATCGTACTTACATAGTGATTGCATGCCTCAGACCAAATAAAAATTTGGTCTGAGTTGCATGCATGTGAATTAAAGCAACAGCCTGTTTTTATTTAAGTAACGTAACAATAAAGTTTCATATTAATTAAACATTTTGTTACAGGACTGATAGATATAGAAAGTTTAATAAAAGAAAGAAAATTTGTTATCATCGAACAACATTTGAATGACGTAAGGACTTATTAATTAATTTTTTTTTAATACCCAAATGTAGGTTACCTAAGTTTAATGGAACTGCCTTAAAATTTGTAATTAATTAGTGTAATCATATTTAGGTATTACCTACCGTTAAGCTTGCATGTAAAGTAGAAATGATTCAAATTAGCAAGTGCTCATAAAATAATTGTGATACTTAGACAAAACAAGAACTCAACTTCTGACGGAGCTCACTTGTTGCTCATTCCAAGCAAAATTTAACGACCTTACAAATAGGGGGAATGCCATCCACGAGAGTGTTGATCACAATACCTAAAGTAACTATGTTGTCGCTCGTAAAAGGATGCTCTTCCCATATTTCTGCCTCAGGTCAATAGCATTTATAAAACTCCATGGGAATAGGGAGGGTTTCAAGATAGAGCTATTTGCTTACCAGCAACAACAATTTAAAACATTTATATACAACTACCTTTTGGCAGCGGCTTCGCCCGCGTGAAGGTCGGCAATTATTCCATGAGAACGGACTACCTGGATAAACATTATTCGAATTAGTAATTATTTTATTGTTTGGATAATATTTTATACTGTGGAATGTGTGGATATAGGAGATTATGGAGAAATTACATGGCATTAAATGGTTTCATTGTCCTAATGTGAACTAGGACCTAATTTTGTAATAACAGTTGATCACTATTTATATTCTGCTATCTACAGCATGTAACAAAAACCCTGTCCGATCCGAAAGAGGCCGCAATAACATTAGGTAGGTAAGTAGGTACTAAAAAGTTTTTTTTTTGTGAAAATAAGAACGTTATTCAAATTCACGTTTTTAGTAGCTACCTAAATTTCCCCAATTTCATTATAAATTAGCATAGCCCGCGCCCCGTCTAATAAACCGGTAAAATTGACGCGTTTTTTTTTCTTTTTTCCATAAAAAACCTAAATAGACTCTCAGTATGATTTTTAACAACACCCTCACGGATCGGACAGGTTTTTTTTTACACGGTGGCCGCTTTGTTCTTCTAACGAAACTACTTATACCTACGCAGTAGATTTTGATGCAGTTTTCAACATAGGTACCTACTACCTATTCCCGGAAAATTATTCACATAAACACACCGAGGTCCCTCCGTGTCTCGAAAAAGTACGTTAAGCAGTTGGTCCCGGCTATCATTCGGAGATCATCAGTCGTTAGTCAGACAGAAGGCCAAAAGTTTGACAACCAGGCTTGCCAAAGGGTACCGTGTTACCCAGAAACTGCATGGGTTGTGGAGATTAGATACGATAGTCGCTCCATGTAAAATAATGTTATTCAGCTGCATCTGGTTACACTGGAAGCTGACCTCCAACTTACTTGGGAAAAAGCTAGGCAGATTGATTAAACCTAAGAAATCTCGATGTTTTGTCAAGTCATAAAAACCGTAAAGCAGGGGCGGGTCGCTTATTATTTATAGATAAGTAAGTAAGTAAGTAATTCTAACAAAAATAACTTTGGTGAACAGATATTAGATTGCGTGATTGAATCTGAGTTCGATGTACGCATACTTGACGAAGGTGTCCTGAAACTGTTCCGATTGGCACAGCTGGCTGTCGAATACCAACAATTTTGTCGTCATTACCTAGACCGGAGTGTCTACGTGTTGCGGGAAGAAATAACGTCTCTAGCGCAAGTAGGTACCTAGATTAAATTAGGTATACCTAATACCTACCTCAAGATTTTCCGTAAATCCACAAGTAGGTAAACATTTAAAATTCTTTACAGGACTTAGATACATGCAAAAAGGATCTTCGAGAAAAGGATGAAGAAATACGAAGACTGAGGAAAAGATCGAGGCATGGTTTTAAGACTCCTCTACCATATGGAAATGATAACATAGCGACCATGATTTTAAAAACCCTGTCTCACAAAGGCGATATATTTCCATCGACATCGAACGATGGACTTCAGTATAACAAATGTAATTATTGCGACAAGGTATTTTTGAACCAACTTTACTTGAAGAGTCACTTATCTAGACGACATTCTACTGTAATTGAGACACCGCAGAAAGATAAACAAGATAATACTATGAACAACGAAAATACCAAGTTAAGTGCAGAAGTAAATGAACTCAAGAATAAACTACAAGAAATGGAAGTAATTATTGCTAACACAACTAATCAAAGTAATCCAACAAAAACAATCATTAATGAAGCTAAATCGCATAGTGATAATATCATCCAGGAAGTAAAAAAAGATATGAGAGACGCTGAGGTTTCAACCAACAATGAAGAATATTTACTAAACAAAATTGAGGAATGGAAAAAAGAAGAACATGAAAATTATAACAAAGAAATGGATAAATTAAGAAACCAGATCATAGAATCTATTAAATTTTTTAAAGAAAAGGAAACGGAGAAACCTGCCCAAACCGAAACGAACGTAATAATTCAATTACATGAAACAATAAAAGAACAGGGTGCAGAAATATTTGCACTGAAAAAAGAACTTAAAGATTCGGTAAGTATAATTTGAGAACTCACCCTAGACATTTAAAGCTATAAAAAAACTTATAAGTAATACTTATAAAAACTTATAAGTAATATAACATAGGTAAATTACAACTATATAATCATAAGTATACCTATTTTATTTAGAGAATAAGAACTGAAAAAGACAACGCTGATCGAAACAAGGAAGCGGATGCTCAAGTATTATTTTGGTCAAGTCGCGCGGAAGCTCAGTCGAAACAATACGAGCAATTGCTTCAGAAGTTGAACGATGTTGCCAGTGATGCTAAGGAGTCTCGAGCTCACGCAGAAGCAGAGAGGGAGCGAGCGGCTCAATTACAAGTATTATTGCAACAAAGTGTTAATGTTAAAACAAATGGACATATCGACACTACCGATGATGCACCAGTAAGTCCCTTAGTTAATTCATTAGAATTATTAAAAAAATATGATACGTTTCATTAGCTACTTGAAATATTTAATAAGCCACATTTCAGACTCCGACGAAAATACCCAGCTCTTCCAATGTCAGAAAGAAATCGGTAAAAAAGAAAATAAATTCAAATAAATCTGATCACGAAGCTGACCACAAAACCCTTGAAAAGCTTCATCGCAAAGCACAAGAGTTGCTAAATATTGGTTCTATAACATCCAGTTCCTCAGATATTTCAAGTGTAGAAAATGATAAGCGATTGCATAAAATAGCTGTGGACTTAAAGGGAACGACGAATAATAAAAAGGAAATTTCTAGTACGAAAAAAAATGTGGAAGAAAAACATCAACATACGCCAAATGCACGTGATTCGCAGATTTTAAATTCGAAGGCACCAAAAATAAAGAAAGAAAAACTGAAACCTAATAATATCAAAAATTCAAAAGAAGGAAACTCTACTTCTGTCATCCCTGGAAGGTAAAGTATTGTTATTAATTTAGGGCTCTTTTAATTTAAGCGGCACTGCCATCAGTCCTACATCAAACGCATAAATTGAAAGAACCCACATAGTTAACACACGCAAAAACACCATAGAATAATAAAGCTACACCTTTTTAATATATTTTTCCTTAAAGTTATATAAATTGGGAGGTTCCTACTATAGATTTCTTATTTGCGGACCAAATGTAAAACCTATATAACCTGCCTATCTATTAATTACGGTATTAACGTAGTTTCTGGATGTGATTACAGTCCGATGAAAGTAGTGAGAGCGAAGATAACCGAGGAAGTAAATAGTCGTCTAGTGTCGGCTGGCGTGGACCCACTCAAACCTAGACTACCTCGAAGTGTCTTTCAAAAACAACGTTTACAAATACACCAGCAGCATGAACTGAAAGCTAAGGTAGTTTCCCACAAATCTTTACCGATACTTTGACTTACTAAACGAGATGTATAATATTACTTACTGCGTAATTTTCAGAAAAATTCCGCTCATGAAAAAGTGAGACATACAATTCTGGCATACTTGGATTCCAGTACAACGGACTTGAAAAAGGATGTTCCCCAAATACAGGAATACACATCTCCAACAAAAGCATCAAAACCTTTTAAAAACCTGACCACTGTTATTTCTAATGTCAAAACAAAAGCATTATCATTGGTTAAAATGAACGATACGAATGTAAAAAATAAGCGTAAATCGCTGAATGCCGAAGTAGCAAAGCGCGCCATGACTTTATTGAAAACTCCGCCGGGATCCGCATCTAATAGCCCTGTTTCGGCCAGGCGTAGTCCGTTTAAGGCATCTAATAGCACACAAAACGTATCGCGTAGCTCATTAAATGTGACTACAAGATCAGATAACCAGGCTAAGGAGGACACCAATGGTAAAGTCAAGAATTCTGTACACGATTCTCCTAAAGAAATACAAAAGGTAAATGTTATTAGTTCCGAAGATGGATCGGATGAAAGCGATCATAAATATTACAATACAACTAATGTACAACAGACATCAAAATCTATCGAGTGCTTGATTAAGTCACCAGCACGAAGACCTGCTTCCGCTGCTGCTGATTATAATCACACCGTCAAAAAATATACAATTAGTGATGATAACTTGCTGCGCACACAATCTGCTACAAGTTTAATTGAGCGTTCTTCAAATTCAAATGAGATTACAAAAAGTCCAGCAGCTAGAAATAATGAAGACAGCAGTGATGATGCCGAATCACTATTGGGTATTCCAGTAAAAAAGATTTTTTTGGGTAACAACACCCAAAATACAACAAAACAAACGAAAAGTGTTTTGAAAAATGCTTCTTCAGCATCGTCTTTGAATAAAAAGAAAGTACTATTCGATATGGATGCAATTCAAATGAAATCTGTTAGTGCATCTCCGTCTCAAAGCATTACGGAGAAAAGCGATGGTAATGAAAAATATGAATTAGGTTTAGTGAACCTCGATGGTGAAGAATGGGACATTTCCAGGTATGTTGTTTGATTTTAACTGGCAGGTAGTTTTAACAATGTCATGGTCATGGGCTCATATTGCTAAGTGGTGGTACCTACCTACATCTGGATTATTCTTCATCCACCTATTAAATGTATCGTTTTGTTTACAGCATTGAAAACGAACCTCTAAAAAATGACACAAAAATACAAAATATAACCCGCACCACTAGTCCAAAGATTGCAGAATTAAAAGAAAAGATAGAATCTCAGTTGGCACGACGTAACGACACTCCTACGGCCCCGCTTGTCGGTGCAGTAGATGTTCTGGCAGGTTCGATGGCCAAAGCTGCCAGCATAACTGGCAGCAACACTAGCCTCGGCAGCTCAATCCTAGACGACTCTGAAAGTGTACCAGTCGTAAATCATAAAACATTTGTCAAACCCAAACCCATAAGGGTTGCAGCTAAAGATGAAAGTGACATAGATATATCGGAATTCAGCATGGATGGTTTAGTTCATAAGAATGAATCTTTTTAATTACTTATACCTATTATTTAAGGGTTGAATGTATGTATATTAATTACGGTAATTGATAGTACAAAAAGTATGTAAGTGTTAATAATTTTAAAAAAAAGTTTTGCTTTACTTAAAACATATTGGTCGTTTTACTATGCAATTACCTACCCTACCAAATACCAGCACCAGTATAATAATTTGTTGAAATAACATGCATGACGCGACGTTTTAAACTGACGAGCTGACAGAGTTCCACCTACATAATGGTTTTGAAAGATAAGTGAAGTGCGTCGTTTTTTAAAACTCTTTGAAAATGTGCTCAGGATTTAGTGGTCTGATCATTAAAGCTGTATTTTGATGTGATCACTTACTTATTACAGCTCTAAGTGTTATTACAGTACTTACATAACTTTTGAACCAGTCTCTGACAAATTCTGATGTTTGGCGACAATTTTTTTTTTGGCTCCCTTGTCCTTTCTTATTAAGCCGGCGGCAGACATAGTCACATATTTGATCAAACATATTCGATAGACTTTGCACACACATATGAACACTTGTTTGCAGAGACCGGCCAGACATGGTCATATATTTGATCAAACACTTTGATAGACTTTGCTCACACATTTCACCACAGGCTAGGGGTGAGGCGTATATATATCGTAAGACGTACCAGATAAAAATAACGGATATTAAAAAATAACAAATATCAATTTGTTCCTAACAATATAAAATACCCGTTACTAATTAATTAATAACAGACTCTCAAGACTGTTACCGCGGCTGTTACTGTTAATACATTATAACAATCCCCACACAAACTGTTACCACGGCTGTTACAAACACACTGACACAAAGGAAGGAATATAGCAAGGTTATCAATTTCTCTCTCTTTCTCATTAAAGAATGGAAGATATTCAATTGAGATTTAAATACGTATTTATCGTCCGTACAAAAATAACAGCCTGTTATTTAATAACAGGTATTTGGAACTATTTTTTTTTGTAACAGTAACAGTAACACTTGAGAGCTGATAGACCGATTTCGTCAAGGCACACGACTCACCACTGCGGGCCGGGGGACGAAAACATTACAGCGGTTGTGATTTGCCGATACAACAATGTCAGGACGAAAGTCCCAAACATAGTGCGGCACAAGTCAGTTTTGCAACAATAATATCGATATCGATAAAATCGACGTCGATTCGACGATTTCCTAACTGAACAATAATTAAATTGAATTTCACTTATAAGAATTTATTGTTCTATCCGAAAGGAAATGACATTACTATTACTTATTTTTAATCTGCTGTGAAATGCCTTGAACAAACAACGCTATATTTATTTGGAATAAAATTTTCTCTGTGCACTTTTCTTAAGGTTACGGAATATTTTGAAATCTAAAATGTAAACATTAAGTACTTAATGTTACTTTTTTACCATAACATCGTAATTTTTATCGTCAATAATATAGTTGCTTTATTATGAAGTTATCACAACACTCGAGCACTCTCCAGTATAAGTGCAGATAGAAAGGGACATACGTATTGCAATAGCCTAGTGAGAGAAAGGGACTTTTCAAAAAGACATCAACGCGGTGTAGTTTTTTTGCCCCTTTACGTATCAACCAGTTTATCTTGAGCCCTGCAATAAATTCATAATATTATTAAATTACAATATTAAATTTGAATATACTTACCGATGAAAATTAATGCTATCTTTTTAGTAGTTGGATGTTCTAGACGATTTTCCACACCAATTAACCGAACAATAACTCATACTTGTTTAGTACCTATTATGTTTTTTAAGATCAAAATAACTGCGTGTGCAGAGTTCAAACCACTGCGCACTGGTCAAAACTAAAATGGTGCTAAACGTGCGTACTTAAAGTATACCGCGGTCTTTAAGGGGGATGCGCCAAGGTAGCCCGCGAAATACAAATTTTGTTACGTTTTTTGCAATTTGCAGGTCATTGTCAGGTTGTATATTGATCTATATATTATTTGCGGCCGTAACAAATATGGGTTTACAGAATTATAAACATTAGAATCAGCAATACAACTCTCTAAGTTCATGAAAGTGCCAAATGTCATGATTTCATGAAATAGTCATTCAATGCACTTACATGAACGTAGATAGTTGTATATGATGGCACTGAGATATTAGTTTAGTGAAAATGCTATTCTGAATTTGACGTTTTAACCGATTTGCTCAATCACAAGATGGAATGGAGCAACGAGTGCCCTAGAATTTATTGAGTTGCTTGAAGGAGAACCATGTATTTATGGAACCCTAAAAGTAAAATACAACATAATAAAATATAAGTAAAAATCTTTTTAAGAAAAGCTTTTAATTAACTAAAAAGTACTAAATAAAACTGTCGTAAAACATAGAACTTTAATATTTTCTTAAAACCTTGAGGCTTATCTTCAGGTTTAGTGTAAGAAGGTCATTTACGCCTCAAGCTTTAAAGAAAATATTAAAGTTCTATGTTTACGACAGTTTTATTTAGTACTTTTTAGTTAATTAAAAGCTTAAGATTTTTACTTATATTTTATTTTGTACTTTTTAGCATTACGATTTATTTAAATATCTGTTCTATCACCAAAAACCCAACACCACCTCCACAAATCCAACGAATTAGGTTTTCTCATGGCCACCTTCCGGCTCCATCATCAGGCCCTGAACACCACCTAGTGTCAAAGCACTTGTTAATACATGACCAATGAGTCCAAACACGATGGTGTTGTCTTGTTTGATTGAAGTTTTCCCATGGCCACCTTCCGGCTCCATCATCAGACCCTGTACACCACGTAGTGTCAAAGCACTTGTCAATACATAACCAATGAGTCCAAACACGTTGGTGCTATTTTGTTTCATTGAGGTTTTCCCATGGCCACCTTCCGGCTCCATCATCAGGCCCTGAACACCAAAGAAAATATTAAAGTTCTATGTTTACGACAGTTTTATTTAGTACTTTTTAGTTAATTAAAAGCTTAAGATTTTTACTTATATTTTATTTTTTACTTTTTAGCATTACGATTTATTTAAATATCTGTTCTATCACCAAAAACCCAACACCACCTCCACAAATCCAACGAATTAGGTTTTCTCATGGCCACCTTCCGGCTCCATCGTCAGGCCCTGAACACCACCTAGTGTCAAAGCTCATGTTAATACATAACCAACGAGTCCAAACACGATGGTGCTATCTTGTTTGATTGAGGTTTTCCCATGGCCACCTTCCGACTCCATCATCAGGCCCTGAACACCACCTAGTGTCAAAGCACTTGTCAAATCATAAACAACGAGTCCAAACACGATGGTGCTGTCTTGTTTGAATTAGGTTTTCCCATGGCCACCTTCCGGCTCCATCATCAGACCCTGAACACCACCTAGTGTCAAAGCACTTGTCAATACATAACTAACGAGTCCAAATACGATGGTGCTATCTTGTTTGATTGAGGAGTTCCCATGGCCACATTCCGTCTCCATCATCAGATCCTGTACACCACCTAGTATCAAAGCACTTGTCAACACATAACCAATGAGTCCAAACACGATGGTTCTATCTTGTTTGATTTAGGTCTTCCCATGGCCACGTTCCGGCTCTATCATCAGACCCTGAACACCACCTAGTGTCAAAGCACTTGTCAATACATAACCAATGAGACCAAACACGATGGTGCTATGTTTTTTGATTGAGGAGTTCCCGTGGCCACCTTCCGGCTCCATCATAGTGTTCAGACACTACCTAGTGTCAAAGCACTTGTTAATACATGACCAATGAGTCCAAACACGATAGTGCTATCTTGTATGATTGAGGAGTTCCTTTAGCCAACTTCCGGCTCCATCATCAGACCAGCAACATGGTATTATTTTTTCAAAATGTCTCGGTAGTTGTATAAGTATGCCAAGTTACAGCCTAATCAGATGCCAGAAAGTGCTTGAAAAATTGATGACATTTGGAGTTACTAGAAACACATACGGCCACCTTCCAGCTCCATCATCAGACCTTAAACACCACCCAGTGTCAAAATACTTGTTAATGCTTAACCAATGAGTCCAAACACGATAGTGCTATCTTGTATGATTGAGGAGTTCCTATGCCCAACTTCCGGCTCCAACATCAGACCAGCTCCATGGTATCATTTTTTCGAAATGTCTCGGTAGTTGTATAAGTATGCCAAGTTTCAACTCAATCGGATTCCAGGAAGTGCTTGAAAAATTGACGACAAAAGGAGTAACCGGAAAGACATACGAACAGAGCGAGCTAATATAAAGCTTGTGAAAATAGGAATTTGGTAAATGACGCCTGGATCAGGATAAATGATAAATTTTCAGTACATTGCACTATCGAGGAATTAAAAAAGAAGAGAAACATTTTATTGACCCATTAATTAAAGGGTAATTAATTAAAATTATAAAAAATAATAAAGCAGTCTACAAGGACAGGATCTGGTGCTGAAGAAATGTACAGACCTTCATGGTTTGCATTCGATGCCATGCCCAACTACATGGGTACTGTTACTGTTTATGATTAGTGATTACCGTCCGACATTGGTGCCGATTCTCTTGTACACACGGCTACACATCAAGCTATACATTTCCAGTATAAGCTGACCTCGCATTGTACCGAAATCCTATACAATGCAAGATCAGTATAAACTGGAAATGTATAGCTTGATGTGTAGCCGTGTGTACACCGAACTAAAATTCCTTTCTTTTTACTATGAGAGTCATAGAGCTATTCTGCCAAAAAAAATCTCTAAATTTAAAAATTATTTTGACCCAACTAAAATCGAATTTGACAATCGCGACTCCACTTGGTACTTGTTTGCCCTACCCTGTGATTTTTTTTTAACCGGAGATGCGCGCAATCTGGCCATCTCGACGTATTTTGTATGGAATTTTTAATTTTTTGGAGGAAAAAAAAAAAAAAATTACCAACATGTAGAGCATTAGGGGTTACAAAGGGGGTCCAAATTTTCATTATTTTTGCGATAGGACACACCATTTTCGAGATATAAGCAAAAGAAAATAAAATAAGATACAGTACTCATTTGCAACTGAAGTCGAGGTGCTGGTTTGAATTTTAGTTCATGACATCTAATTTTATTCCACCCATTTTTAATCGGGATTAAAAATAGTCAGATTAAGTTAGAAGATTTTAGATATAGAACAAAATTTTAGGTTAAAACGTCAAATTCAGAATAGCATTTTCACTAAACTAATATCTCAGTGCCATCATATACAACTATCTACGTTCATGTAAGTGCATTGAATGACTATTTCATGAAATCATGACATTTGGCACTTTCATGAACTTAGAGAGCACAGTGTGTTAAGAACCCGATTTTTGTTTCATTGTTTTTATTCAAGTAATCGATAGTTTCTATCATTTCTGGTGCGAGAGTTCAACTCCGGCTTCGCTACGACAGGTAACTTTTGTTTAAAAAAATATCAAAGTTTCGTAATATCCGAATCATGAAAAACGAATAAAAATTCTTATTTTAAAACAGAACTATGTATTCCAGTTTCTATTTATTCCATTAATAGTATGTACAGCAACCTACCTTTCCACCAATTTCTGTTGCTCTAGTATGAATGGGACGCGAGATATGATTTTTTTTCTCATTTTTCGTTTTTATTTTTTTATTCACCTATAACACCGTATTAGGTCGTGATTTTTACATCAAAATATTGCTTATACTTTCTATTATGTGTAGTAATAAAACCACAACCTAATTCCGTGTTATTCAAAAGTTATTGCAAATTATAATTTTTCTTCAGGGCTGTCACTTTTGTGGATCCGAAAAAATATTAACTAAAATATATTTTATCCGACAAAAAACCAATTTGTTTTGAATTTATCATAAATGGTTACTCTTCCTCATTACTAATGACAACAAATTCAACGCGAGAATAATCATCGATTTCTAGATTTTTTTCGTTAACAGGTCTCAACAAAGACAATGCGACTACTGGTAATGTAATTCTCTTTGCTTTTTTTTTTCTCTCTAATGGGTTGAAATCAGATATTATTGGATCAGATGAGACTAAGACTCTGTGAAAAAGGTCAGACATGGTTGCTTCACGAGAAATCTTTATAGTATGGTGCTCTCTGTCAAACCTCCAAAATTTATTTCGAGACTCAGCCGCCTGTTCAGAGAGCATGCCAACAGGTAAACTTGATGAATCTATTATTTTCGCACCATGGAATAAAATTTTAGGATGCCATTCATACTTTGCAACATATTTGTATGCCAGCTCTTTGCAAAAATTCGCGAATTTTTCTGAATCAATTGGCAAGTTACTGGACAAAACGATTTAAATTACGTATAACTCATCTAATAGCCACCGTTCGATGTTCAGAATTTCTGTAAAAGTTCCTCGGTTTTTGTCAGTGCCGGCAGTGTTTCCATCGTTAGTAGTCCCTGAAGTTGGACGCACCACATCTACCTTAAGTTCTGAGTTGAGCTCCACTATTACTGACAAATGCTTGCACTGACTGGACAAGCCCACTCAAATCTGTGTGGTTCTTTCCTCAAAAGACCATTTCAGACTCTAATCTACATGGTCCTCATATGGCCTGACCAAGATTATGTCTGGACTTTAAAGGAGACGGTGACCTCTGAGTTTGTTTCGGCCTTTCTTCTCAGAATAGTCAGATAGGAAACGCCGACCTCATCTAGCTTATTTTTACAACTTTTTAATATGACGTGTAAAAGTGATTCCAATATCCTATTTATAGAACAAACAATTTCATTTCATTTCATTTCATTACCAAAAGGCCCATTTTTTCTCTGATTAGACCTTGGATTCTTTTTTTACGATCCTCGACCAGTCGGCGCTCTTCTGATCTTTCAGTGATCCTCCTTTTCTTTACCTCAACTTTGTATCCAAGATTTAATACAAATTCTAAGGCCCTAATCCATGAATGAAGTGGACTTATACCATACCAGACGTTCTTCTATGACAGGTTTGGAGAATGCTATCTCTAAATCATTAAATTGCGACGAGGTCAAATTGCAATATGGACAACGTACCTAACTGGGATGGTGTAGAATGAATTGCATTCAGGACTTTCCCATCAAAGCCGCACAGTAGAATTTGCATTCAACTTTTATTTTATGCCCTCGCGAGGTTTCAGTTATCATGGGGGTAAGATTTTGTATCCGCTCATCAATAAACTGTTTCTCAGAAATTATTAATTCTTTCGTTTCTTTTTTATATTGTAAGTGTAACGGTCTACAGTAGCGAAAAGATGACGGTGCAGGATTTACCCATATAACATCATCCAAATTTATTCTGAAATAGACTCTAGCTGACACAACATAACTATAATTTAGTTTGACAGCACTAAGATGGTACTGAGATAAGTTAGACAATAGTTTAGTGAAAATGCTATTCTGAATTCACGATTTAACCTAAAATTTTGTCTTATATCTAAAATCCTCTAACTAAATCTGACTATTTTTAATCGCGATTAAAAATGTGTGGAATAAAATTAGATGTCATGAACTAAAATTCAAACCAACACCTCGACTTCAGTTGCAAAACAGTACTGTATCTTTTTTTATTTTCTTTTGCTTATATCTCGAAAATGGTGTGTCCTATCGCAAAAATAATGAAAATTTCGACCCCCTTTAGAAAACCCTTAAACCCCTGAGGCTCAGCATGTTGGTAAGTTTTTTTTTTTTTTTGCATATTTTCCATACAAAATGTGAAAAATTCAAAAAAAAATCACGTTGAAGGTGCGTTTATGAGCGCCTCCGGCTCTAAAAAAAAATCACAGGGTAGGGAAAACAATAGTACCAAGTGGAGGCGCGCAGGTCAAATTCGATTTAAGTTGTTTAAAATAATTTTTAAATTTAGATCTTTTTTTTTGTCAGAATAGCGTTAACATTCTCATAGCCAAAAGTAAGGAATTTTAATTTAGTTCGGTGTACAACAGAATCGGCAAAATTAGCTAGGTACTCGTTAAGTCCTTCGGATGAGAATTTATTGACGGATAGGAAGGTGTACCAGTCCAACATGATAGCATTTCCTCCACTTATATCCAGAAAGGGCCAGTAGCCATTGAGTAGCAGTGGAGGGACTCGACCAATAATTAGACCGTAGTTTTATACCATAGTCATGTTATTGTAGTTTGAAGATTCTCTTAACAGTTTGTTGTTTTTTTTAATTTTCGTTTAACAGTCAGACAATTTTAGCCAACTAAGCGACAAAATAACGATACTAGTCATCGACATGATAAATAAACTAAAATATTATAACATAAAAAAGTATCTACATTTTGATTGAAGTGACAGCCCTAACTGCAGATATTTCGGATATTACTAAAATTTGTAATAACTTGTGGATAACACGGAATTATGTTGTGGTTTTTTTACTACACACAATAGAAAGTATAAGCCATATTTTGATGTAAAAATCACGACCTAATATGGTGTTATAGGTGAATAAAAAAATAAAAACGAAAAATGAGAAAAAAAATCATATCTCGCGTCCCATTCATACTAGAGCAACAGAAATTGGTGGAAAGGTAGGTTACTGTACATACTATTAATGGAATAAATAGAAACTGGAATACATAGTTCTGTTTTTTAAATAAGATTTTTTATTCGTTTTTCATGATGCGTATATTACGAAACTTTGATATTTTTTTTTTTTAAAGTTACCTATCGTAGCGAAGCCGGAGTTGAATTCTCGCGCCAGAAATGATAGAAACTATCGATTACTTGAATAAAAACAGAATGAAACAAAAATCGGGTTCTTAACACACTGTGGAGAGTTGTATTGCTGATTCTGTTTATAATTCTGTAAACCCATATTTGTTACGGCCGCAAATAATATAGTATAGATCAATATACAACCTGACAATGACCTGCAAATTGCAAAAAACGTAACAAAATTTGTATTTCGCGGGCTACCTTGGCGCATCCCCCTTAAAGACCGCGGTATACCTACTTTAAGTACGCACGTTTACCACCATTTTAGTTTTGACCAGTGCGCAGTGGTTTGAACTCTGCACACGCAGTTATTTTGATCTTAAAAAACATAATAGGTACTAAACAAGTATGAGTTATTGTTCGGTTAATTGGTGTGGAAAATCGTCTAGAACATCCAACTACTAAAAAGATAGCATTAATTTTCATCGGTAAGTATATTCAAATTTAATATTGTAATTTAATAATATTATGAATTTATTGCAGGGCTCAGGATAAACTGGTTGATACGTAAAGGGGCAAAAAAAAACTACACCGCGTTGATGTCTTTTTGAAAAGTCCCTTTCTCTCACTAGGGTATTGCAATACGTATGTCCCTTTCTATCTGCACTTATACTGGAGAGTGCTCGAGTGTTGTGATAACTTCATAATAAAGCAACTATATTATTGACGATAAAAATTACGATGTTACGGTAAAAAAAAAGTAACATTAAGTACTTAATGTTTACATTTTAGATTTCAAAATATTCCGTAACCTTAAGAAAAGTGCACAGAGAAAATTTTATTCCAAATAAATATAGCGTTGTTTGTTCAAGGCATTTCACAGCAGATTAAAAATAAGTAATAGCAATGTCATTTCCTTTCGGATAGAACAATAAATTCTTATAAGTGAAATTCAATTTAATTATTGTTCAATTAGGAAATCGTCGAATCGACGTCGATTTTATCGATATCGATATTATTGTTGCAAAACTGACTTGTGCCGCACTATGTTTGGGACTTTCGTCCTGACATTGTTGCATCGGCCAATCACAACCGCCGTAATGTAGAGATGGGTTGTAACAGGTGAAACACGATATCTGTAATCACTGTGACTGTGACAAAAAAATAACAGATCCAAATATCTGTTATTAAATCAGTCTGTGATTTTTGTATGGACGATAAGTACGTATCTCAATCGAATATCATCTTTATTTCTTTGATTTAAAATCGAAAATCATATCTATCTGTTATAAAATAACAGCCTGTTATTTTTGTACGGACGATAAATACGTATTTAAATCTCAGTTGAATATCTTCCATTCTTTAATGAGAAAGAGAGAGAAATTGATAACCTTGCTATATTCCTTCCTTTATGTCAGTGTGTATGTAACAGCCGTGGTAACAGTTTGTGTGGGGATTGTTATAATGTTTAACAGTAACAGCCGCGGTAACAGTCTTGAGAGTCTGTTATTAATTAATTAGTAACGGGTATTTTATATTGTTAGGAACAAAATGATAGTCGTTATTTTTTAATATCTGTTATTTTTATCTGGTACGTCTTAGGATATATATACGCCTCACCCCTAGCCTGTGGTGAAATGTGTCAGCAAAGTCTATCAAAGTGTTTGATCAAATATATGACTGTCTCTGGCCGGTCTCTTCAAACAAGTGTTCATATGGTGTCCGTTACCTCAGCCAGATGTGGTCGAAAATGGTCATTTGAATCTTATAGATAATTAGTTTTGCGGCTTCTGTAATTGTTGCGCACATTTTTAAATTTGTTGCGCTTATAGTTTTTTAATTATTTCACAAAAACATTTCCTGCTGGGGTAACGTTACCCCAGCCAGACCTTTTTCTTTCTAATGGGAATATTTAAATAAATACTAGCTATAAAATTAGTTGTCTAAATGAAGTAAATGTTGTGCCTTATTTTGTATTTGTTCTTTCTTCGGTTGCGAAGTTATTCGAGATTTTGCTGGGGTAACGTTTTTGGTTTTGCTAGATCTTTGAAACGGTTAAGCGGATTCTTATCATATTTTGTACAAGACTTCTTTGGAATTAGTTTAAATTTGTTCTGCAATAAAAATACCAAAATAATACATATCTTAAAGGTTATTTCATTAAATAGAAAACACTTCAATTGGTCCCAGCACTCTCAATAAGAGGTCTAAAGACTTACTTTAAACATTATTTTGAAGCTTGTAACTGCCTTCAAATGTATGTGATGTTTCATTAGTATCCTGTAAGTATTTAACAAGTTATGATGATAATCAGTTCTTCACGAGCACGGTCATGATGCACGCGGTGTTATTTGGCAACTGATAAGCCTGTATATGGATATATGAACTGAATGTTATGTCAATTATTAGTTGTGTAGTTCAGTTGTATATCAGTAAAATTTCAGCGTAGTACATTGGATAATTAATGAGATAATACGATTATAGTCATTAGGAAGTGAATGACCGTGGTAACCCGACCAAATTTAGGTGGTTACGAAAAAGCGAAAACGCAGAACATTATGCTACCTTCTAAAATATGTAGGATAGTGTTACAAATTTAGTACAGACATTTACACAAGTGTTAAAAAAAACTACATGTTTATTAAAGAATTTTTATTAACAGGTAAAATAATCATTTCAATTGAACTTTTAAAGTATTAATAAACTTATACTTAAAAACAATCACAGATTAAAATTGCAGATAGTAATTTTGCTTTTTTGAATTTTCTATTACTTTTTTTTTAAATGATAGATTTCAGTAAACACAGTACACAGTTACAGTTTTTATTTAAATAGGTATACGCAATATTGGAATGTGTAATGATCACAGACAATAAATAATTATACAATGTTTTTTTTCAGTTAACACTAAACTTACGTATGACTACTAATACCCACTTATATCAATTAAAATCACAGATCAATGGTAATACTAAATGACATCACAATGTAGTGAAATGCTCAAAAACTGCTTCAGATTCCGTTGCGTAGTTTTAAAGATCCAGGCAAACAGGGACAGACAACGGGAAGCGACTTTGTTTTATAAGTACTATGTATCGAAGGATAAATATGTCGTCATCACTGTCGAGAATTCCAGTCTAGGTAATAACTAAGTACGAAAAAAAAGAAAATAATA
Organism: Lithophane semibrunnea; assembly: GCA_947363905.1. Classification (NCBI taxonomy): domain Eukaryota; kingdom Metazoa; phylum Arthropoda; class Insecta; order Lepidoptera; family Noctuidae; genus Lithophane; species Lithophane semibrunnea. The sequence goes on along the minus strand of OX376188.1, from coordinate 9,736,166 downwards.
AGTAAGTTCCTAAATTCAAATATTTAAGCCTTAAAAAAATACAGTTTTAGATAAGTAGGTACCTAACAACATGTACATATTAATAATAATTTTGCTACTATTTCTGTAGTTACATTATGCAAGCTTACCTTGTTCGTGAATTCATCAAGCAACACGCACCATAATTATGATCATCAATAGAAGCACTCCACATTAACAGTAATTTGCCACACTTATTATTATAATAGCTCTCACGCACTCGATAAATATTTTCAAAAACAGGAAACGGAACTGCCGAAGCGCACGCGCACTCTACAAGATGAATTATGTAATTATGGAGCATGTTTGGTGCGTTATGCAAACAATGAATTACCCCTTCACCCCACCCCTCCCGCGTCCCGTCGAACGACGTGTTATCGGTGATTTTTGATAAGTATGTGCAACTGGAAGATAATAATAATGTTTTCATAGTACAGATATTATTATATTATTATGTATTTAACAGTGTACGCGTCTGTACCGAAATTGTAAAGTGTATTATACTAAACATTTCAAAAGATAGCATAATGTTCTACGTTTTCGCTTTTTCGTAACCACTTAAACTTGGTCGGGTTACCACGGTCATTCACTTCCTAATGACTATAATCGTATTATCTCATTAATTATCCAATGTACTACGCTGAAATTTTACTGATATACAACTGAACTACACAACTAATAATTGACATAACATTCAGTTCATATATCCATATACAGGCTTATCAGTTGCCAAATAACACCGCGTGCATCATGACCGTGCTCGTGAAGAACTGATTATCATCATAACTTGTTAAATACTTACAGGATACTAATGAAACATCACATACATTTGAAGGCAGTTACAAGCTTCAAAATAATGTTTAAAGTAAGTCTTTAGACCTCTTATTGAGAGTGCTGGGACCAATTGAAGTGTTTTCTATTTAATGAAATAACCTTTAAGATATGTATTATTTTGGTATTTTTATTGCAGAACAAATTTAAACTAATTCCAAAGAAGTCTTGTACAAAATATGATAAGAATCCGCTTAACCGTTTCAAAGATCTAGCAAAACCAAAAACGTTACCCCAGCAAAATCTCGAATAACTTCGCAACCGAAGAAAGAACAAATACAAAATAAGGCACAACATTTACTTCATTTAGACAACTAATTTTATAGCTAGTATTTATTTAAATATTCCCATTAGAAAGAAAAAGGTCTGGCTGGGGTAACGTTACCCCAGCAGGAAATGTTTTTGTGAAATAATTAAAAAACTATAAGCGCAACAAATTTAAAAATGTGCGCAACAATTACAGAAGCCGCAAAACTAATTATCTATAAGATTCAAATGACCATTTTCGACCACATCTGGCTGAGGTAACGGACACGTTCATATGTGTGTGCAGTCTATCGAATATGTTTGATCAAATATGTGACTATGTCTGGCGCCGGCTTAACAATAAAGGAGTAGAAATAGGTCGGATGACCACGGAATAAATTGCGCAATTGGCACGTGAGTGACAAGCATATTTCCGGTGTTTATCGGGTTAAAATATAAGAACAAGGAAATTCAATAACATTTATTTAAAAAATAAAACACCTTCAATATCCATCAACTTCTGTCGTTATCCAGATTTAGTTTCGATTCGCGACCAGTGATTAATGATAATCTCTCGGCAGTTGACGTTTTACCTGAGGAAAAGATTTATGTTAGTGTCAGGTTTCAGCATGAAAACATCCTCTGTGACCTAAAGGATGTATTACTTACTTATTCGTGCGCCATGTTGATGTCCATTGTCGATATGGCTGCTGCCTACGTATACGACCAGCGCAATGATGCAATAAAGAACCATTGATGTTCACCATGTTCCTACTTCCTGCACGGGTAGTCTTCAGGATACCTGCTGAATGATGAATAGGTTTTAGTCAGTAAATAAACAAAACATATTTGTTAGTTACAAGAGTATAAAATCCTCAGAAAGAGCCTCTGTGTAATCAAAATTTTTCAGAGTAGGTAAGTGAAAATCATCATGAACAGAAACTAAATAGATATAATTATACATATTGCTGTTGTTATGTGACAATAGAAAGTGATGGTTATCATACATAGGCAATATTAAACATAGTTTTTCAAAATGAAAAACTATGTTTAATGTTTTCCATTTTACTCTGTAACAGAAAAAAAGTTGGTCACTGTAATAGTTACAATGACCAACTTTTTATTTTAACAGATTCTTCATAACCTTAAGTATCTTTGGTTCTGTTTAATCAGTTGGACCTGATAATAAAAATAGTTACCTCCTTTACTCCAGAGACAAGTGGCCAACTTGAGTAAACATTGATGGCCAAAAAGCGATGATGGTCAATGCAGCTACACAGTATCCGTTGCAAAGGTTGTAAATATACCTATAAGAAAAAAAAAAAAACATTGTAAAGGCATAATGTCTGTAGTTGCTCATTTACAGTAGTATCAAAATAATAATCACAGAACTTTTTATAAACTCACCTGTTTTATGAGAAGCTTCAGCTTCCTATAAATGAACTTACCATGAAGAAATTTTTGGGTAACTATGGATTGTCTAAAGTAGCAGTTAAACAAGGAAGATTGGAATTTATGGATTTTATTTTGCATAAAAATACGTCTACGTCTCCTTCTTGGTATCGGTCTTGCCACCACGGATTCGTCCGGTCCTGCGGGCGGCGATGAGACCGACCTTGCGACCGGCGGATGTTCCTCTCTTGACAGTCGAAGCCTTACCTGTGATAAAAATAATGCACCATTATTAGATTATGCAACATTTTTTACTTTCTAATCTATTTTATAATCAATTTCTAAAGCTAAAAAAAAGTAATTCAAAAAACTAAAAAACCCGACTGCAAAATCACATAACTGAAAAGAGAAAAACAAGCATTATATTTAGAGAATATTGGTATTGCAGCCGGGAACAAACAAAAGTTACACCATATTTCAGGTTATTGGTTTTGGGATTTTTTTTTTAATGCTTCTCTTTGCTTTCTCTTTTCCATTACGTGTTTTTGCAGTCAGCTATTTTAGTTTTTTAAATGGTTTTTTTTTTTTTCAGCTTTTTAGTTTAATTGTAAATTAACTTGTGCAAGACTTCGCAGACGATTTACAAGGTCCAACTCAAACATGGACCGTTTTTACACTATCATAAACTTTTTAAACCAATTTTTATTCTCAATTAAATTTAAATATATACCTTTAAATATTTTTGTAATCCCCTTTTAATTTCCTTTATGTTGATACCCTACTCAACAAGTATGGTTATTTTATTTACTAACATATTATTATTTCACGCCAAACTTCCGCAATTTTTTTTTTCAGCGACTCAATATACGCGCAAATAACATAACCCATCCTTGGCAGTTGGGTAAATAATTATATAATTAATAATAAAGAAACTTTGTACTCACCAATATGTTGATGGTTACCACCACCATGAGGATGCTCAACAGGGTTCATAGCCACACCACGCACATACGGCCAGCAGTTACGCTTCACCTTATACTTGTGATATGCACGACCAGCCTTCAGGATGGGCTTGTCAATACGACCACCACCAGCGACAATACCTGCACAAAGATGAGGAAGAGATAAAACAGAGGTAACAAAATAATATTGGTCAGTAGCTGGCTAATAAATCCTCAGAAAGAGCCTCTGTGTAATCAACATTTTTCAGAGTAGGTAAGTGAAAATCATCATGAACAAAATTCTTAAAACCAAAAATAATTAATTAGTTTATTGTAATAGGATCATACTCACCAACCATGCCCCTGTTGCTGGATGGCAGAACTTTCTTAGCTCCTGAGGGCAGCTTAACCCTGGTACGCTTGGCATCAGGATTGTGGCCAATGACGGTGGCGAAGTTTCCAGAGGCACGAGCCAGCCGACCTCGGTCACCCATCTTCTCCTCAAGGTTGCATACAATGGTACCCTCAGGCATAGCACCCACAGGCATGACATTGCCTGAAAGAATAGCAAATATAAATATGTGTAACACAAAACAAAATATGTGTAACAAATGTGGCAAAATTATTCTCATTTTTTATTTTATTATAACAAAATATTCAATTATTTAACTACAATCAACAATAATCAAATCAATTATTAAAATAACATAATTATAGGTATGGTGCACGATGGTAAGAACTTAAAAAACCAAAATCAAGAAATGAACCGATTGATGGTGACATACAACTGCATCAATATCCAGCAAGTAGTCCTACCAGTCAGTTTATGACTGGTACTACTTGCTGGATATTGAAGCATTACATATTATTTACAAAAGTGGTGAAATTGTTATTTGGTAAAACACAGAAGCAGCTTTTTAGCTGATGCTTGTGTTTGTGTTAAAATATAATAAGTAACTAAATCTGATGCGCTCTACAAGCAAATATAAAAAAGTTCTCACCAACTTCAAGGGTAGCTTTCTTGCCGCAGTAGACAAACTGGCCGGTGTAGAGACCCTCGGGAGCAATGAACAGTTCTTTGCGAGTCTTGAACTTGTATGGGTCACGGAAGTGAACGACTGCCAGTGGAGCACCACGGCCGGGGTCATGGATGATGTCCTGGCGATCAATTTAAAATAGCATAAATATGAAGAACTACTAACCAATTAGGGACGATGTGTAGCTTTTTTCGGAAACTCACATGCTAGCTGCAAATAACGTGTTGTTATTTTGACTTAAAATTTATAGGTTAAGTTGCTGGGATAATGTAGGTACACTGATCTGCCACCTGCGACCAAGTTAAGATATTGACAGTCCAAACAGCAAGGAACCATCCATTCAGGCGTCTCTTTGCGTAACGTTTGTGTACGAAACACACATTACACACAGATGTTTTTATTATGAATATAAGAGTACAAACGTACCTTCACGACACCCTTGATATAACCATGACGTTCAGCATAGTCCAAGGATCGAAGTTTAGGCGCTCCTTTCCTTTTCTTAGTGTGTGAAACGAACACTGAACCGGCACCTTTACGTTGAGCACGAATCACACGACCCATGATTACGTCCCGTCACTGAAATTTATCCAACGATCTATTACAAATGAAAATTTTACCATTTTCCTAAGAAAGCTTAAATAACAATTGTTATTTTATGATTTCCAAGAAGAAATCTACTATATTCATAGCGATACAATACGATGAAATTTTAGAACCTAAAATTTTACGTACATTTCTCAGACGGTCACTTTTGAAAGAACATACAAATGTTGCCAGATACTGAAATCGCACAGTTTCGATCAGAGGTTTAATTTTTCACTTGCAATATTGTTTCGGGATTACGGTTTTTTAACTAAATGGTTGTTTTGTCTATAATTTTTGACACTGGCGCTCCACCGAAAATTATTGATCAAAATGTATGAAAAACTGCCACATTACACAATGGAACTGCAGCAGTATAGGCTAGATATATTATTGCAACACGGGATATTCATATTCATATTCATACTCTCATATTCATATTCATTAATCTCTCATACAGATCTCAATACTGTAAATAAAATTGTCAGAAAATAGAGATTTCAACATGTTTTGTCGTTAATTTTCGCCAGTGCAAACGCACAGTATGACACCCGGGCGCGTACTTGCTCGCACGTCTGTCACCCCTTTATGACCATTTTGGGTGCTAGACGCGCGTACTTAAAGTACGAGGTCTTTAAGTTCGCGACCTTACTTGGCTTGCCGTCGGTGACACACGTGAAGCTTTCTCAGAATTTCATTGTTAAATTATCAAATTGGCTCGCAACTCGCGGCTCGCGGCGATGACAGACGGGCGAGTAAGCTCGCCGAGCCATAAGTACGCGTACTTGCTCGCACGTGTATCACCCGTTTAAGGCTGGATGAAACATAATACTATTTTTTTATATTTTTTATTATTATTATTTTTCTCACCACAATATCCTTATAAAATAATACTACAGAATCTTATTGTCTGGTCATGGGCTCAAAAAAGAATATTGCGGGAGACTGGTGCCTAAGCTAAGCCGGAGCTTGTATTTCAGGCCACCAGGGTCTCCACCCCAAGTACATAATTAAGGTCTACATAAACTAAAACTAGACAATAATTTATTTATTTCTTATAGGAAGGAATGGTCGTGTGGAGTGAATGGGTGTGTGTGTGTGTGTGTGTGTGTGTGTGTGTGTGGGAGTGTGAATGTGTGGGTTTGAGCGTGTGGGCGTTGGTGATGGAAGGACAGAAGTTAGTGCGGTATTAGTCATGAGCCATGCATTCAGTCCTTTTTTACACAGGTGTTTTGTGAGAGGGAAGATGTCGTGAACTTTATTTATTTTATTATAAAGGTAGCCTCCCAGAAAACAGAAGAATCGCCTGGAGAAACAACTTAGGGACCAGTCGACGGGGTCGAAGCGCCTCTTGCCGAGCATAGGTGTGAGACTGTAAGAAAGTAGTGCGTGTTGTTTCAGAGTGGTCTGAAGAATAAACAATTGGCGAACGGTGAGTACCCCACTTTCCTGGTATAAGTCGGTTGTAGGGTAGCGGAATGGTCGAAAAGGAGATACTTTTAGGACTGCTCTCTGCGCCCTTTCCAGTTGGATTAGGGTCGACTTAGGTGCGCCACCCCATGTTGTTATGCAGTAGGTCAACAAAGACTGGCAAAGTGCGTAATAGACCGTCTTCCTAAGGCTTTCACCCGCGACGTGTCTTAGGTTCTTAAATACATAAATTAGTTTACGCACTCTATGTGTAAGTGTGTCGACGTGCGGCTGAAAGCCCAGACAAGGATCCAGTATCACCCCAAGGTATTTAACAGAATTTGTTCTCTCAAGGCGGGCGCACGTGCAGGTTGTGCTGTAGGGGATGGGGCATTTATGCGCGGTGATGGCAAAAAGAGGTGCCAGACTTAGTGAGCTTTTTCGCATAGCAAAATTTACGTATTTTGTTTTGTCTGCATTAAGGGTGAGAACATTGTCATGCAGCCATTTCGATACCCTATTCAGGCCAGTCTGAGCACTCTCGAAAACGCTCTACCAAGTAGCAGAATTGAATATTAGGGCAGTATCGTTAGCGAAAGTGAAGACCCTGCCTTCGTCGAGCTTGAGCGCACACAGCTCATTAATATAAATTAAAAATAGCGTAGGTGCGACCACGCTGCCTTGTGGGACTCCGTGTGTTATAGATTTTTCGGAACTTACGTATCTATCTATCTTAACGCTCTGTGCGCGGTCTTCAAGGTAATCCCCAAAAAGCCTCAATTGCATTCCCCTTATGCCTAAGCTCTCCATCTTCTCTATAAGGATGGGAACAGAGACGGTATCAAAGGCCTTAGCCAGATCGAGGAAAATACCCAAAACCTTCTGGCCACCATCCAAGTTCCTAACGATGTGGTCTGTTAAGTCATGCACTGCATCAGAAGTTGACTTACCGGCGCGAAAACCGTATTGGTATGGGGATAGAAGCTTATTGCTTTCCAGGTAAGTTATTAACCGCTTGTTCATAATGCGCTCGAGGATCTTGGATAACGCAGGCAGAATAGCAATGGGTCTATAATTAGTAACGCGGTCTCTATCCCCACCCTTATAGACCGGAATAACTACAGATTTCTTAAAAACCTTCGGGAATTTACCGGTGGCTAGTGCCAGATTGCAGATGTGTGTCAAGGGTGGAACTATAATATTTTTGTTATCTTTAATTATCCTAGTAGATATACCATCCCAACCAATAGCACATCCAGCACGTAGGGACATTATTAGTCTTTCAACTTCATCCACGTCAGTAGGAAGCAGCGCCATTGAGTGTGGGCACAAGTACCTGTCTGTGGGGTTTTTGCGATGGTTTAGTTGAGTAACCTGTATCTTCTCAGCTAGGCTTTTGCCGATTGTTACAAAATAGTTATTCACCAAATCAACTGATTGGTCCGGTGTGGCTGAAACAGTGAGCAGCTGAGTTGGGAGTTCTTTAGTTTTAGTTCGATTCGTGATTTTGTTGATTGCCTCCCAGAGTTCCTTACTATTTTGGCCAGCGTTTTTTATATCGTTCTGTTCGTATTCGCTATAGGGGTGATATATTTGAGTGCCAAATGTCATGATTTCATGAAATAATCATTCAATGCACTTACATGAACTTAGAGAGTTGTATTGCTGATTCTAATGTTCATATTTCTGTAAATCCATATTTGTTACGGCCGCAAATCATATTTAGATCAACATACAACCTGATACTGACCTGCAAATTGCAAAAAACTTGAATTTCGCGGGCTACCTTAGCGCATCCCCCTAGAGCGTTTATTCTTTATGTGGGCAACGGCAACGTCGCAAATAGATGACAAATATTTCGCTGTTTTGATTAATTTGGCAATACTACTTTAAGCAATTATGAAACATGGCTAGACAGGTGTCTAAAATATTGATTATGAAATGCAATAAATAGTATCGTAACACCGAATATTTATATATTGTAACTTTCTAAATGCCTTTTTTACACCTAAAACCGTTTACAACTTAAAATTCAGTGTTTCAATTGCAATCCAAGTTTTCCGGACGAACTTTTTCTATGTCACTTGGTGTACGCAAACCGTAAACTCAAGTAAACTGTCATTTATGTCATTGTCAATGTCATTGCGATTGCGTAATGATGGACACTCGTAATTCCCTGTTTTTGTTTTAACTTTTTGTCGTTTTGCTATTCTTGTATGTTACAGAATAATAACATCTAAAGCCTTACACGTAAAAGGTATCTTCGTTTGACCGATATTTTCGTTTATTACGTCTTGGAACAGAAACAGTTGCGGGTGTGTTTGTGTGCTTAATACAAACATTTAGGTCACGTTGTGGTCACGTTGCAAGTGGCGTGGACGGATCTGACATTTCTATAATTCTCATAATTCAGGACATTTGTACGCCACTTCTGTGATTACCTCCTCCCTTGTATCGACGTAATATATTCTAAACGTTCTAGAAGGAGTAGAATCCTGTTGCACAGGCCATTATTGTGTTTACTTAAAACGTTTCAGTGGGGCTTTAATTTGATTCTGTAGGAAAGTGGTAATGAGAAGTTGCATTTTTTAAAAGCTAAGCTGCTTCCTTTAGTACAAATTACAACACAGTAATCGTTCCGTGTTTAAGTTTTGAAAGTTTGTTTTGTGTAACAATAACTTACTGGCTGTGACTTGAAATTAATTTTATGGAAATTGATAGAGGTGAGTCTATTATTATTCAATTACTAAAAATTGTATGTAATATCTGCAAACACATTCAAAATAGGTACCTAACTATTATATTTTTTGTATGCTATTATACATTATATATTTGTCATGCTAATGATACTTTTTTTATGTTATTTTTAATGAAGTATAAAAATAAAGAGACTTCAAAATATATTTCAGCATAGTCAAATAAAGTAATTTACTTTGGCATGTTATAGTTGGCTAAATAAAAATGTAACAGAACTGGTGAGTTCGAATTCTTTAAAATAAACAGGAATGAAATTTATCTATGCTATATTACCATAAAACATGATAATTAGATACCTACACATAACAATCTCAACTATTATTCACATATTTAATCATTCCTTTGTTAAATTGTATTGTAACTATGTATTAAAATTAAAAAGAAAAAACAAATTATGTATTATAAATCATTATAATTCACATAAATTTTTATGTGAATTATAATTATTATATAATACATAATTTGTGCCATAAAATAATCCGTAAAACGGAACAACCTAGAAGGGAAATTCGTACATTATCTGTGGTAAAATGTCAATTTTAATACGTAATTATCTAAGTTGATTTTTCTGAAAATTTTTGATTTTTTTTTCTCGATAACTAAGCGTTTGCTGGCTGTGACATTAAAAAGCAAAAGTATTCTACATGAAGACATCTATACGTAAAAAAATATGAAGCTTCTCACGCGCGCGCTTGCCATAAAGTACAGTGGAGCCCAAATCTATTTTACTCGATTACAAGGATAGCACTTGTTTTAAGATAACAGTTCTCATCTTCTTGCAATTATGGCGCTGTTATCTTTTTTTAGTTATCGCGTTAAAAATGCGTCGATACATAAATAATTGGTTCCCACAGCAACAACTGCCGTTATAAAGGTGGGTTTACACGCGTCGAATTTCGCCGTGCGGCTAGTCGCTTCACAATTTGCCTCACCAAGCCGCTTTAGCTTTAGTCACTTGCAACCTAGCCGAATTGCCATTTAGACGGTCGATTTACGCCACGCGGCAATAATCGTGCGGCTTTAGTCACCCGTGTAAACCCCACTTAAGGGGGATGCGCTAGGGTGGCCCGCGAAATTCAAATTTTCTTACGTTTTTTGCAATTTGCAGGTCAGTATCAGGTAACAAATATGGATTTACGGAATAATAAACATAAAATCAGCAATACAACTCTCTAAACACAACGTTTGTGTTAATTCGGAAACACGAAGATTACCGAAGCGCATACATTTTCTGGTATAACTGTTTCTGATAAAAGGTTTCCGTACAATGCGAGGTCAGCTTATACTGGAAATGATAGCTTGATGTGTAGCCGTGTGTACCTATTGCGTGTCGTTCGGTAATCAATATCGTCAATTGAATAGGGAAGACGTATATTATAATGCTGCAAATACCTCCTCTCCTTAGCGGTATAGTTAGGTGCAATCGGCACGTCCTTAGTGACACTTTGAACTATGGAATACGAGGCCAGCACCCTAATTGCGTAAAACACTTTCAATCGCATTCTGCGGGTTTTGAAGGTAATTCCTAATCCATTGTTTCATAGGTTTGAGAAAATCGTCTGCTCAATAAAGTAAATAACGCATTGAACGTGTCTGAACTAAACTGTCGAAATGAAAGGATTTAGATTTCGTTAGTTACGTTGCTGAGTAGACGAATTTTTCAAACCTATGAAGCTATGGATTAGGGATTTCCCTCAATCAAAACTCTCGGATTTTTATTGAAAGTGTGTTACGCAATAAGATGCTGGTTTTGTTACCACTGACGTGCGGCTTGCTGTACCTACTCGTAACCTCTGAAGACCCTGCCGACGGACGGCGACATTGGTTTCTATTTTAGTTACTTCACGTGGCTTTGACGGCTGTTGGTTTTATCGGTATAAGGTACTAAAGTATTTTTCAGCCGTAAGCTGTCGGGTAATTTTAGGTAAGTAGGTAATGTTACGGAATCGCTGATAGAAAAACTAGTAACAATTTTAATATTTAAAGACTTGAATTATACACAAGAAGCTCTACCGAAAGAGGTGCCTATTAGATGCGGGAGTGCTATGCTATGAAGATTCGAATGACTTCGTTTCGATTCACGCTATTTTCAAAAACTTCGCGAGTGTTACGCCAGTTCAAAAACATTGAATCGAAAACCGCTTTATCGAATGACTTTATTGTGCTTTATTGCCAACACGCTGATACGCAAAAATTTTTGAATGGCGCTCTAGTACAGTAATCCACGTTGCGTCTATTTGTGTAGGTAGGAATCGAACTCACTACTTACCTATTGAATTGATTATCAATGTAAAGCAATTACGTTAGGTTTGCATGATATACAATTTGTGATTAGCGACCGGGTGTTGTGGTCTTATACTTTTGTTGAATTACCCCCCAAGTCTGCCATACATAAAACAGCTATCTAAGGGCCGGCGCACATTTGGCAAGGCGCAGCGCAGCGCGTTCGTCACTGCCAAACAAATATCTACCTTGAATCACTTGAAATAAAGTTGATAATAAATAAACTTCCGGCCCTTTGGCAATTTTCAAAAAAGCAAATACCTAGTTTAAAGGATCGACAACTGCTTTGCAAACCTCGATTCCCTACAATTGATATTTGTTTCTTTTGTTTACATTTCAGGTATTAGTACCTAGTAATAAATGATAGTAATCGCCGACTTAATCAGAAAAGAATAAAGTTCAGGCTTCTTCTGTCATCTTTGGTTATAATAAAAATAAACATCATGGTTTTGGTTAGGTTAGTTAGTTGACTGTTAATGAGAAATTCCGTGTTTACTATCTAATACCTACTTACTATTTGAGTGATAGCTGTTTGTCAGGAATAAATTGTAAGAATGCATCAGTTACTGGATCAGTGCTCTGCCATTAGGTTGTAGGTATATGCAGCAAGGCAGGCGTTCATTAAAAAAAATAAAGTTCGCAAGCTATGGAAAATTGCTACTGAAGGCTGAGGGTGTCGCCGTCGGGACGAGCGGCTTCTTACGCGGACTACTGTATCTGTACCTATGTACGTCTTTTGCCCCGCTTCACCAGTCCCTTGACTCTTCGTCTTTTGGCTGCTGAGACCAAAACCACTAACGTACCACACAGTTTTTTTTTAATGTAGCTGTTAGATGATTTTTATTTATTACTAGCTGCGCCCCGCGGTTTCGCCCGCGTAAGTCTCGATCGGGATAAAAAGTATCCTATGTTCTATTCCCAGTCATGGTCAACCCCTGTGCCAAATTTCATCCAAATTCTTTCAGCCGTTTTAACGTGAAAGCGTAGCAAACAAACTAACTCACTTTCGCATTTATAATATTAGTTAGTTGGTTAGGATATTTTTTCCACGCGAACGAAGTCGGCGGACATAAACTAGTATAAACTAAAAGTGCCGGTATACCTGTCTATTTCGTTCTGTAGGTACTTTTAGATATTTCCATTTTCCCCATTACCTACCTAAAAGCATTTTTTTTAGTCATAATTCTTTGTAAAGCGAATGTCTGAGGAAAATTCCTTTCAATTTTAACATTACGACATCAGCGTGGACTTGTAAGCTTTCTTAATGAATTTTCTGTTTCGCAAAACGTTTTTTTCCCGGTAGTAAAGTTGCCTACAATCACATAACTTGTTCATGATAAGGCGGAAAATTATGACTTGTTATTTACGTAAAATCTGTTATTTCTCTTGGAGGAAAAGCTAAGTTTTGTTTTGTTTTTGTATAATTAGTATAATTATTTGCGCCAAATATAAATGTTACATAATAGTATATCCGAATTATCGATCCGGTTAGACTGGATGGAAGCCGACCCCAACACAGTTGGGAAAAGGCTAGGCAAATGATGATGTTGAATGATGCAAGTATAAATAGTACCTTTTAAACGGTTTATCTACTGAATCATCTTATTGTCGGCTTTTACAAAATATGTATTATCTTTTTGTGGGAAAAAACCTTTTTACAAAAAAAAAACAGACTTTTAAAAAGTTTAAATTCGGAAGTCTTTGGTTTTCAATTTTCGTTTTTTGCCACCGACTTCCGAAATTTAACTTATTTTTCACTTTATGGTTTTGGTCGGTAGGTACCTACACCGTCCCTGTGTTTTACACAGGGACGGAGTCAATAAAACTAACTCAAAAACTACGGAAGCAAAGTTAATAAAATTTATATAGGACCACCTCTGAAGCATGACCTAACAAACAAAAAAAGAATCATCAAAATCGATTCATAATTGGCTGAGAAATCGGGTATCATACGTACAAAAAAAAAACATACAGACGAATTGAGAACCTCCTCCTTTTTGAAGAAGTCGGTTAATAAAACTGCTGTAAGCGGTGGTGGTAGGCCCTCAGGCATTCAGACAGACAGGCGTCTAGCTTTCTACGGAATGCAATAAATCTGAAAATTAATTATTAATTTCGGTATAATTACTAATACCACAATAATAGATCATGCGTCTATGACGAATCACGAGCACGATAGTTACAATAGTGCTTTAGGAAATAATACACCTCGGTAAAATGTAAAGAAAACAACATAAAGTTCCGTAACAGCTAGGTTATTGTGTCAGCATATCATAATGATAATCAAATAACATCTATCATGTAGTCATTGAAGACTGTTTGATTTGCTTAGGTAGGTATATGTAGGTAGGTAAGTAAAAACGACGTTTTAGGCGCACCCCTTCTTCATTCCTTACCCCTTCATCTGTGAAAACTAAATCTTACTTCGGTACTATATTCACCACTACTTAAAATTTATTCTGAAAGAAGAAATACGTCAAAGTACTAACAGACAATGCTACACAGTATTCTCAAAGTGTGGTGACAAATGTGCATTTCCTCCAAGTGTAACTCAGTGTAAGTACAAGACATTTTTGTAATAACTCTAGTGTGTATTTGAAAAACCAATTCCAGATATCAAAAGTAGCTTATTCTACACCAGGTGCGATGTGGGTAAATACATGAAGATGTCAGCTGCTGCGGAGACGCTGCCGGCTCCGAACGTCCGACCGCACGCGCCTCCCGCCACTGTGGCTACGCCGCCCCCGCCCACTGTGCGCCGTCCTGGCAGCAAGCACATAGTGCACTGGTTCCGAAAAGGCCTGCGCCTCCATGATAACCCAGCGTTAAAGGATTGCCTAGTGGACGCAGCGACGTTCAGATGTGTATTTATTATCGATCCTTGGTTCGCCAGCTCTTCTAATGTAGGCATCAATAAGTGGAGGTAAAGCTTTGAATAAGAAAACGCTAAATTACAATCTTTTCCTACGAGCGATATGCAATGTTATAATGATTAATCTATGCACGAGATGATAAACAACAAGACGAGATGTTTGTGTCACAAACCGTGCACACGTATGCGACATACGTAATTATGTATACTTCGCGTATTACGTAGGAAGTTGCTACGCTCGACATTATGTAGTTTTATTTATTCAATCGATGAACTTTTCTCGACAGGTTTCTGCTGCAATGCTTGGAAGACTTAGATAGGAGTTTACGAAAACTGAACTCCCGGCTGTTCGTGGTTCGAGGGCAACCTGCCGATGCGTTACCAAAACTGTTTCGAGAATGGGGCACCACCGCATTGTCTTTCGAGGAGGACCCCGAGCCCTTTGGCCGAGTGCGAGACCACAATATCATGTCAAAATGTCGCGAAGTCGGCATCACCGTCACATCTCGTGTTTCTCACACGTTATATAAATTAGACCAGTAAGTTATTTGAAATGTATAATGTTATTTTTCATGTAGCATTTGAGTCGTAAATAATTTAATTATTTATTACATCTAATTATTTTACAGAATAATAGAACGAAACGGTGGCAAAGCGCCTCTCACCTACCACCAGTTCCAGGCGTTGATCGCCAGCATGCCTCCTCCTCCGCCTGCAGAGGAGCCAATATCAGCCCAAACGCTCAACGGCGCCACCACGCCAGTAACCGATGACCATGATGATCGGTTTGGCGTACCCACTCTCGAAGAACTTGGTAAGTTTGGAAAAATTAAGTTATTATTATGACACAAATTAAATTAGGTAAGACAGCTTAATATAATGTTTGTTTTTAACTTAAATCAATTCAGGATTCGAGACTGAGGGTTTAAAACCTCCTGTTTGGATCGGAGGGGAAAGTGAAGCTTTAGCTAGGTTAGAAAGACATCTCGAAAGAAAAGCTTGGGTGGCTTCGTTCGGGCGGCCAAAAATGACACCACAGTCACTATTGGCAAGCCAGACAGGCTTGTCACCCTACTTAAGGTAAATGAATACAATTGTTTTGTTTAAGTTTCGTCATTTCTTGATAAGAACTACTGAACTAAAGAAATACCGTTCTTACAGGTTTGGTTGTTTGTCAACTAGATTATTTTACTATCAGTTGACGGAATTGTACAAAAGAGTTAAACGAGTAAGACCACCGCTGTCTCTTCATGGGCAAATACTATGGAGGGAATTTTTCTATTGTGCTGCAACTCGCAATCCAAATTTTGACCGTATGGAAGGAAATCCCATATGCGTCCAAATACCATGGGAAAAGAATCAAGAAGCTTTAGCGAAATGGGCTACTGTAAGTACCTAAAGCTACTGCATGTTCAAAAACGACTAAGTACCTACCAACAAATTCTTTGATTTTTAAAGACAATTTCAAAACGGTGCTTACCTTTATAAAACTCATCTTATTATATAACAGGGCCAAACCGGATTCCCTTGGATAGATGCAGTAATTACACAATTAAGAGAAGAAGGGTGGATTCACCACTTGGCCAGGCATGCAGTGGCTTGCTTCCTAACGAGGGGCGATTTGTGGATCTCATGGGAAGAAGGAATGAAGGCAAGAAGAGCTTCATTATTTAGTATTTTAGTACCATTGCACTCATTTTGAATTTAATTTAAAAAAAAATCGAACCAAGTGAAAAGAATTGGAGTGATACTTAAGTGTTTTTCATATTGAAATACATTTCACTACTAGAACAGTTCTTGTTTTACTTCACAATATTTCAAAAAGTTGACATTCCATCTTTTCTATCCGTTTAAATGTTACAACAACCTCCATACAAAATATAAAAAAGAATATTCAGGTGGTTTACTGAGTTTACTCACTTCAATCTTTTGTATATTATGGCTATTTGCGATCCAGTTTAATCATTTCTTGCACGACCATCGTCGACACACATTAATTTGAGGAGAGTCCCCGTCCCTGCAGGTGTTCGACGAATTGCTTCTCGACGCCGACTGGTCCGTCAATGCGGGCATGTGGATGTGGCTCTCGTGCTCATCATTCTTCCAGCAATTTTTCCACTGTTACTGCCCGGTCCGTTTCGGGCGAAAAACTGATCCTAACGGTGATTTTATAAGGTATGTCACTTGTCTGAATAATCATGCTTATTTTTGCTACCGTGAAGAATGTAAGCTATAATTATTATAATCAGTCATTTTAATTCCAGAAACCCTATCACCAAGTTTAACCCTATCGCCTTTACAGTCGCACTTACGACAGGAGTCGTTGAAAAGATTCCACTTTCGTTAACACATTGGTACTCATAAAAATAAATCTTCGCAGTAAGTCATGTACTGTAACGAGTATTACGACCTGATGATGATCTCAATGTGTACAGGTTGTGTCATAATCATAAGTCATCGTAACTTATTGCACTTTCGAAAATTCTTTAAAAAAAACCTTGTAGGTACTTGTTTTAAAATACGGCATCGAAACTAAATTAAGTATCGTTTATGAAAAATGATATCGTCTAAATGTTCACTATTTCACCGCTAGCATTCCTCAAATCTGGCACTAAATGACGATAATTTTCTGACTCAAATTGTGGGGTTAGTTGGCTCTCGGGACGAATTTCTCCATAGGGAAGTTGAATTTATAGTGAACTAGCTTCCGCCCGCGGCTTCGGCCGCGTGGTATGTCGCCTATGTCCTTTCTCAGGCTCTAGACTATCTGTGTACCAAATTTCATTTAAATCGGTTCAGTAGTTTTGGCGTGAAAACGCGACAGACAGACAGAGTTACAGTTAGCAATTATAATATTAGTAAGGATAGTCGCTGGGGGTCCTTGCTCTAGAACCTGCAATTTTGTTTGTTTAGAAATCCCATTTGCTTAGTCTGAAATAAAAGTTGTGTAAATGGAGGAACAGCAATCGACGATTAATTTATTTTTGAAAAAGACTTTCAAAAACATTCAATTATGTATTTGCCTGATTATATGTTATGAGATATAAGCGTTTACACCTTACCCTCGTTATTCATTCGTAAACCAGTCGGATGTGCCTTAATTTCCTAGAACCAACAAGCCGCGTCTTTTTAGGCCCTCCAATACCCTGCATGGTAGCCCGCGAGAGCGATTTCTAATGTGCAAACATTTTATGGCCCAACCTGTATATTATGTAACAAGTACAGCTAGTATATTGGAATACGTCTTTGATGATTCTGTTGCACAATTTCGTTCGAAGGTGTGACGCATTGTGGGTGACTCGTCAGTGATGCTTGCATTATATTTGACGTATGCTACATTCTTGTAACTTCACGCCTATTTTGCGAAAAAAAAAAAAAAAACTTAGGTACCCAAATGCATACTTCTGTATTTCACTGCATTTATTATCTAAGTTTTGTTACTACGATTCTATTTTTTTTTACAGGCGATACATCCCTGCATTGAAGAACATGCCGACGCGGTACATCCACGAGCCGTGGGTGGCGCCGGAGGCGGTGCAACAGTCTGCGCGATGCATCATCGGCCGCGACTACCCCATGCCCATGGTGGACCACTCGAAAGCGTCTCAACTCAATATCGAACGCATCAAACAAGTGTACGCGCAGCTAGCGAAATACAAACCACAAGGTAAACAGTAACCAATTTTAACTAAAATATTCGAATAGCGGTAGAACGCTGAAAATGTCTAAGATAGTTCTTCAAGTTAAATTGGTGTTCTGTCTAGCGATCTATGGACCTACACAGTTGTTATCGGAACCTTGTATCACGGCAATCTGTCGCGTGAACTTTGATCAATGATGTCACATCGTACTTGTAGCAAATGTATGCCATGCAAGGTTATTTTACTCACAAGTTCGACGACAACCTCATAATTATTATGATTATAATTAGTTATACTAGAATCTTTGATTATTTTTGAGCTAATAAATAGTGCACATTTTTCTAGACAAAATAAAGCCCTTCGTTATGGTATGGCAGGATAAAAACATTTGCAGATAATAAATGACTGAAAGATTTTTAGAATTTTATTTATGTATGTGGCGACTTCTACGTTGCCACATGCGAACTACGCATCAAAGACTTGACGTCACACAAAATCTTGCATCGCGCAATTAAAGTTCGTACCGCGCGATCAACATAATAATATCAATCGTAGGGCAGTTGCCAGACACGACATCCATCTGGTCGGAGGATCTTCCTTCTATGGAGGATGAATGAACTTTCCCCTTTTCCTCATACCTCTTAAAAGTAAAGCTAAACCACGTAGAATTACAGCAATATCTATCCCTAGTCATTACTTATGGATACTTGTGTTTTTTTTTTTAGGTACCTTGAATCCTAATGCTGTACAGCGACCAAACGTGATGCAATCATCGCCGAGCCCAAATTCAATCATTACCAGCATCAATCAGTCAAACTTCTTGTGCAGCCAGGCACCTGACCCACCGACCACAACACCACAAATAATACAGGATAGGGATGTCGTATTCCAAAAGCCTATGAACCACAGGTCTATGAAGCCTTCATACAAGCAAGTTGTTATAGTACAGAAAAAACAAAATACCAATGTCATACAAACCGTGTCACAATCAAAGGAGAACTATGTTGTCAATGGCAAACTAGATGTTTCCTACAAAACGCCAAGGATTGATAACTTACAATCAGCAAAACAAGAAAACTATGATTTCAAAAACTTAGTCATCAATAATTATGTTCAAGACTATTCCAATAGTCAAGAAATTAGCAGTTTTAATTATGACAAAGAGAAGTTCTTTCTGTCTTCTTTTACTGATAACGGGGTGCGTAGAGCAGCCGTGAACAACGAGGTGTCCCCTCCTTTTGATGCCGCGGTCGACCACGACACCAATATGACTTTCAACAGGGAGAATAGAAAAGAAAATGTAAAACATAAGGCGAAGGACAGCACATGCTTACATCCTATGTCAATTAACGACAATGGAATAATTTCAAACGAAAATTTCCAGAATAATACGTCAAACGAATGTGAAAATTATTCTTCAAATGAAAAGTAAATTCAAATACTTATAATTTGTCATAATCTATACTACTATGGCCTGTAGATAAAAAGTAATGCACTATGATTGCCATTTTATCTATAGTACTTTACAGAAAGCTTGAGCTGTAGTGTACAGTCTTGCCTGACAGTACAGCAAAGCTATTACTGCAAAAACTAGAAAACCATGTTGTAGAAGTATTACTTAACATCTAATGAGATGACGCGCAAAGTAGGTACATTTGAAATGATAAGTATCTAATAAAGTAACAGACTTATTCGGCTTATAATGTTCCGACTGCTGGGACACAAGCCTACTCTCTGTAAGAGGGAGTAAGCCGTAATCCACCACGCAGGCCCAGTGCGGGTTGGTACAAAGTAATCAGGCAGATCTCTAAAAGTAAGGTGAATTATTATAATTTTATGATTAAGAAATTACAATATTGTTAGTCAAAATAAATGTTTCCATACAGAATTTTGTTTTAATTCAGATTTTCATTCATGGGTACAAATCTGATCTTGCATAAGGGGATTGATTTAGACACTATGCTTCTAAGCTAATCAGCTTAGAAGTAATTTTTTAGTTAAGTAATTATAACACAGACTGGCATCTCTGGCTTCTCAAGATTATGCCTGAATGAAAGCAGCTGCAGCTGGTTAGTAGGTAATCCCTGGTGGCTGATACATTTGGGAAAGATTGGACTAGGCTAAAAGTCTTGTTATTATGAAATACAATTTACAAGGTTACATTACTCATTTATTTTCAAAGAAGCCACAGTTTCCATGTGCTGCTTAAGTGCCTTTTTCACCTTTCTGGAGGTATTGATGTCTTTCTTGTCAGGACGGGGCTTTTTATTTCCACCTAATTCAGTTTGTATTGTTGATAATATAGATGTCTAAAAAATAAAATTACTCAAAATATTATAAATGTAAATTGCCTTATTACCAGTATTATATCCAATAGGGACAGTGACATACTCACAGTTTCAGGGACATGTACGTATCTAATATTACGGGCTTGTAAAAACAAATTCTCAAAAAGATATTCATTTCCTTGAGGATCACAATACACTGCATTGGAAAAAGAAAGGTTCATATAACTGTAACAAAAACATAACTATGTATAACCTACTGGATTGCAGAGTCAATGCTATTTATTGTTTATCTTTGTTTGTATCACAATATAGATGGTTTTTGAATTCTTACCCATCAACACTGACTACATGTCCACAGACATAGGAATCATCATTACGTAGGTCCACTGTAATATCTTTTCCTTCCATAGCTTTAATAAGGCACAGTAAAGTGTTGTGATAATAGAATTTTTCTGTTGCAGACCCAACAAACATTGTTGTTGCTTGTGAAAATCTGAAAAGTAATTTTAAAATTGTGGAACTTGCTGGGTAATGTTAATATAATAGAAAATAATTTAGAAATATGCTCAATAAATTTATACATAATTATATATAATATACAGAGTTTAAATTAGTGGCAATAACGGCAGCATATTTCACTTGTAAAATAGTATTTTCTTTCAACTACATAGTAATGTTATCATTAATCACTACAAAACCGATCCCAAAGGATGTATTTTTTGCTTAGAACCAAAACAGTGCAGTAAAGTTGTATGAACTGCACTGTTTTTAGGGTTCCATACCAAAAGAGTAAAACGGGACCCTGTTACTAAGGCTCTGACTGACTTGACTTTTCGTCTCTCTGGCTCTGACTGACTTGACTTGGTTGACCTGACTAGACCTGACTTGACCTGACTGGTTAATACAAATGGATAAATACAGTTTAAAATGACCTGACGTGACCTGACTTGAGTTGAGTACATTGGTAGTTGAAAGAAAAGTAGATTACGCACCTTGCTAAAGTGAGTAATTGATGCACTCGTGTTAAACATCATGCAACATAACCCTCGTGCATCATTAACTCACTTTGCGCTCGATGCAGCAATCTACTATTATATGCCCTAAAAGCAGATGACCATAACCATAATTTATGTGTTTATGGTTATCTGCATCAATATCTACTAAATAATTGAAAAAATGTTTCAGTAATTTTATTTAACCAGTAACTAATTTAAAAGAAAAATATCACCACAAGTTTTATGTTTAGATTATTTTGATGTTCCTGTTTTATTTAAAAAAGCAATGTTTATAGGTATAACAGGTCTGTATTAGAAAAATCACAAAATGTATTATGTAGTTTGTTTCAACAGTTTTTATATTACCTGACAACAAAAATGTTATTAGCTTGATAAAAAAATTATTCTACCATAAATGTATGTAACTTATACAACTCGCAGAGACATTGTTAGGTATGCAGAAACAATGTTAACAGTTTATGTACTTATTTCTAATTAATTCTAGATCAATCTAGGCTTATTACATTTTTATCATATTCATACTACTTTAGTTATTACTAATTTACTATTTCACAATAAGAAGTCTTGAATCTTGCTTTGATTTCAGTTCTAATTCTGCTCTGGTAATTTTCCATTCTTCACTATCTCTTTCAGCCCAGAAATAGTAAGTTCCTCTATCTTTAGGTCCAGACACAGGAATTCTAAATCTAGCTATCTCGCCATCAGAATAGTTATTTACTGTGTCATTCAGCTTGAATCGCTTGTCTTTGATCGGCTCTCCTAGATAGTGGACGGCCCCAGAGTGAGTTCGTAACTTTTTCAATGCACTTCTATAGTAATCATAACCTCTTACCCTATCGATAATTCGGTTCTGTAAATAAAACCCAGTCCCTCCGACGACTAAACCTCCCCATGCAGCTATTTGTACAAGTTTTCGTGTAGTTAACGTCATATTAAAAGAAAAAGAAACAAATATTCAAACTTTTTCAAAAGGTACCTGTGGTCTCTGTGTGAATGTGAATGAATTATTAGATTACTTCCGTTGATTATGATTTTGGTCGTTTAGGGGTGGAATCTGCCATCCAGGGTAATTCGATTTGTTTGAACAAAATTTATGTGTACTTAAGTAATTTTTCGTTGACTGTCTGTGACATATATATAATGTACTCTGTGGTCTGTGATCTTTGCTGAATCCTGACAGTCCTGACACTGACACTCAGCGTTGCCAAATCCAAATATTGGATTACGGTGTTTCCAGTTTAAAATTACGGTAGATTTTAATAAGTTGTGTAAAATTACAAAGTTGATTGAAAAAAAAAAAAACTTCGGAATTTGACAAAATAACTGTGTGGTCATGATCATTTTGATACATTTCAGTATTTTTGTCTCCTAAGCATGTCTTCTGACGGCAGAAAGTTGACACAATTTGTTTTTTCCACCATCGGAATCACTATGATCACTTTCCATTTTAATTTATTTGCAAAACAGATTCCCTTTCAACGCAGATATAATTACAACGCAATTATACAAAGTACATCTGAATAAAGAAAGTTGGTAATAAAAAAGGTTACTATTGGTTCAAACTAATATCTATTGTTGAGGAATTCCCCCTAGTTCACTGATATTTAAAATGTTGCCATGTTATGACAACAAAAATACATGCAATATTCCATCTGCCCAATTACGGCGTTTTTTGACACCGTAATGAAATTACTACGGTAGATGGTGAATCAATGCTGAATACGGTGTTTCACAGACTAATTAGTCTTCGGTGTTTCTACCGTAATTACGGTGCAGTTGGCAACGCTGCTGACACTGACAGACAGAGACCATAGATAATACACTATATGAAAAGAAAACAGCATGGAATTAGTATGTATTGTACTAGAAGGAAAGTAAAAAACCGGCCAAGTGCGTGTCGAGCCACACACAATGAAGGGTTCCGTAGTTAGGATGAAATTATCCCGAGAACAAACTTAACATTGTAGATGAAAAACTCAAACTCAAAGCATTTATTTCAAATAAACCAATTACAGGCACTTTTGAATTGTCAAGGGGTCGGTCAGTCAGAAAGATGAAGCTAGTTGCCCATTCCAAAGCGTAGTAGATTCCTATGTAGAAGAACGGGCAAGAAACTCCACGGACACTCTTTTTAGATCAGAATATTGTTACAATACATTGGTTACATCATTCATGTTGACATGTGAGTACAATGCAGAAAAAGGTGCACGTTAAAAGCGTCCGTACTTAAAAGTAAAACAAAACAATTCAAAAATTAAAATAAGCCGTGGTAGCTAAGAGATGACCAGTCCCTACTGATGGCGCCCGTTCACGAACATGACGCATGGATCAGCACCATTTAGCTCAACCATTTTGAAGGGAACTTAATGATCCAACACACACGCCACCACCAGAGAGACATTTGAGCGAGCATGGCATACTCTCAGCCGCCAGGGCACATTCAAGTCAATAAAAGACGTACCTAGCAAATGGTAGCTTTAAAGTAGGTAAGTACATAGTCCTCACACGTTCAATTTCACACAGTTCAATTCAATCTCCTCGTATTGTATAACTGCATAGCAATGCAGTTATACAATACGAGGAGATTGAATTTATACAATGTAAAGATAGTGTTTTTTACAATCTTCAGCAGCTCCAACAATATTTTTGAATGCTAATCAATTAGGTTATGCGCCCTGTGGAGCTGGACCAGCGCTGAGCCAAGCATTTTTGTCAGCGATGTAATCCCCCAATTTATAATATGCTTGGCGGCATAGTGTGCGTTTTATACAAGATTTGAATTTCCTTTCATCCAGTTGGAGTATGTGGGGAGGTATTTTATTGTAACATTTTAAACAATACCCCATGAAGGAGGAGTCTACTTTAGCCAGTCTGAAACCCGGTTAAACTAATTGGTCCCTATTTCTAGTCCTATAATTGTGTCTTTCACCTCTTTTACTGAAAAGACTTAGATTTTTCCTTACATACATGATGTTTTCATAGATATATTGACAAGGTACCGTCATGATGTTAATATCTTTAAACAGTTCCTTTAGAGAATCGCGCCGGCGGAGGCCATATATTGCTCTGATCGCTCTTTTCTGCAGAATAAAAATTGACTCAGTAAAATACCGTAAGACATGATACTATGAAAGTAACTGAAATAGACTAGCCTCGCGTTATCTACATCAGTGAATTGACGGATTTTTCTCACAGTAAATGCTGCTGAACTTAGCCGTCCTGCAAGAGATGTTAAATGAGGACCCCATTGCAGCCTTGAGTCGAGCGTGATACCCAGGAAAACAGTTTTATCGACGAATTCTAGTTTCTCCTTATTCAATACTATGTCACAGTCATTACTTTTAACATTCGATAAAGCAAATCTTATGCATTTAGTTTTTTTCCCATTTAATACTAAATGATTAGCAGTGAACCAATTTTGGACCTGCAGTAGGGCGTTATTTACGTCGTCAAGATTTGATGCACGTCTATTTATCTTAAAAATTAAAGAAGTATCCTCAGCAAATAACACCATTTGTGGTTGGTTTTTTAATAAATGGGGTAGGTCATTAATATTATATATACTAAAAAGAGGAAAGGACCCAAAATCGAGCCTTGTGGAACACCCATTTTTACTTTTAAACCGAGTGAATTGACACCATTTATTTGAACTTGCTGTTGTCTATCATTTAAATAAGATTTTACTAAACTGAGCGCAAGTGTACCTAGTCCGTAATGCTGAAGTTTCAAGAGTAAGGTTTTGTGATTTACGCAGTCAAATGCCTTGGAGAGGTCACAAAAGATTCCTATTGCATCTTGGGCCTCCTCCCACGCTGTAAATATGTGTTCAAATGTGTGTCAGTCGTACAACGTCCTTTGGTGAAACCATATTGTTGATCGTGTAAGATTTGGTTGGTGTTAAAATGATTAAGCATTTGATTGAGCATCACCTTTTCGAAAACCTTGCTGAACACCGGCAGCACAGATACTGGTCTATAATTGTTGGTGTCTTTACTGTCCCCAGATTTAAAAAGTGGTGTGCAGTGTGCACTACTGAAAAGAAATCCTCATATAATTTATTTGCATCGTCCATATTCTGACCCAGAGCATTTAACTTATAATTTAGGGTACTATTGAATCTATTTAATTTGCCTGTTGTTATTGGTCTAAATTGTATTTGCACTTTTTGCATAGGTGTTTTAGACTTAAAAGTTACCGTTTGTCCACTATGATCAGACGGCAAATAATTTACGATGGCTTTATCTAAATATTCACAATCGCAGAAGACATTATCGATACAAGTAGCAGAAGTTGTTGTTACTCTAGTTGGTTCTGTAAAAACATTCGATAAATTGAACGATTTAAAAAGGCTTAATATTCTACAGCTATTTGAATTATTTTCCAGAATATTAGTATTAAAATCACCACAAATAATTGCGGCTTTGTTACTGGATGCAAGTTTCGCTAGGACATCTTCCATTATTGACTCGAATAGGGAAAAGTTCTGATAATTAGGGGGTCTGTACACGCACACTACGACATGCTTACCCAGCTCAACACAGGACAGTTCGATGCAATGTTCAACTGATAAATCAACTATGTCATTACGTGGCTTAGATTTTAAACAATTTTTTATCAAGATCAGGGAACCTCCTCGTAGCATACATTCACGGTTAAAACAGCTGTCTACACTATAGTTCTTATAATTAATTAGCATTTGGTATTCCTTTAGCCAATGTTCAGTAAAACAAACAATCTCAAACTGAGTTTTTTCTAAAAACATTTCAATTTCTAATAATTTGGAAGAAATACCTTGAATATTTTGATGGAATAATAACACATTCTGCTGATCTCCTTTGTGATAATTAATTATTAAGCAAGAAGGCACCTTGTTGTTGTTAGTTATAAGAATATTCTTACTGCGTACCTTCTGTTGTCTTATATAAACTAGTATTAGTACTAGACGTAGTATTATAATATCTGTGGTACTAGTTAAATGACTATCCGAAGTTAACCCCAAGACTTCAATGTCATCACCAGGCAGTGGGCTCAAATTCAGTGAGGGACATGGAGACTCCTTCGTACGATTTGCAAAAATATTTATAGCATTTGAGCTACATTCATTCAGGTTCACCACCTTGTTATTAGTATTATTACTAATCATTGTGGTGTTAATTACACAAGACTTCGACATACTACTTATGTCTGAGTTTATATAAAAAGCTAATAGCCTTGCTATTATGTGTCTAAAACTAACAGGCAGATACACAGTACCCCTAGTCGACTTTAAAGTTTCCACAAAAGTGTTAGTGTCAAGAAATACAAGCTTGTCACTATAATGACTAACTAAGAAGTGCATATGCTTATATGAATATAATTGTTTTGTCTATTAGTCAATTTTTCAAAATATGGGAATGCACACAATATTATTTAGCTTTAACAACTCAGCTACACAGTCAGTGATTTCTTCTTTTTTGACCTTAGAACTATTACCTACAAATACAGTAATGTTGGTTTTAGGATTGAACACATTTCCTGTTACTGATGCCATTATTTGTTTATAGGTAGACCACAGATAGACCCTGGCATACAATAATTTTGAGTAGAATAACTCAGGTTATTACTAATTAATTTACCTAAACCTCTTCCTATACCTACTATCTGAGAACATAACTGAATGATAACAATCATGACTACTAAATGATGGACCACTACCAATCTCAGGCTGTACTACATGAGATAGATCTTGTACTAAATCAGATAAACTCTCAGTCTGGGACGGGTCCTCCATTGCCTCAGACTGGACAGCTTCATATATTCCGTAACATGTTTTTGCAACTGCAAATGTAAGTTGTTCCATCATTACTGGGTAACTTGTACATACAGTTTTCCGATTTTTCGTTTTCCTTTTAATTTCGTTGTAGGTATATACCAGGGGGCCAAGTCTACTGATTTACAAACGTGTCAGTGGTCTCATAATGACGAGCTTTTGACAGATTTTATATGGCAAATCTGTCAAAAACTCATCATTGCGAGACCATTGATACGTTTGTAAATTAGTAGACTTGGCCCCCTGGGATGTTGCGGATGCAGATTTTTTCACATCCACCGATGCGGTTATTTGCTACATCCGCATTAATTATTGCGGTAGCGGATGCAGATGTCCAAATCGATGCGGAAGCTCAACGGTTGCGGATATCCGTAACAATGTAACATCCCTGATAAACTACTGCCGCGAATGTTTTCACAATCCAAAAATGGTTTCCACAAACTTACAATATTTTTGAACGACCTTTCCAACGACAATCCACAGTCCACACAATAGGATAGACGAGAAAAAAAACATGCCCACGGTAGACAAAAAAAAATTATTCTTGGTTTTATTTTATGACTTTGTCGGCGTCATTACATACCATAAGTATACCCAAATTACAGATTTTTAGTACTAAAAGTCTCTGAGCTAGGCCGCGGACAGACAGACAGACGGACATGGCGAAACTATAAGGGTTCCTTGTTGACTACTGAACCCTAAAAACGGACCTATTAGGTAGTAATATAACTTTATCAACGAAAACTGGAAAAAAGGGATATTCTGTAAAGTGGTAAGTGTACTGTGAGCGCGTTCACGAGCGTTCCGAAATGTTGACAGCCCTCAGCTGTCATTATAGTGTTATCTAAATCGGAACGCAAATTATTGATGATGAGCGAATACGTTTAAAAATTTCGGAAAGCGGCCCAAGCAAATCAAGTCAACACAGACTACTTACTGCTACTTATTATTACCGTGCGTTTGCACTGGCGAAACATTACAACAAAACATGTTTAAATCTCGAGTTCCTGTCAAAAAATGTATGGAACATTGACAGGAGATAGAGATTTCAACATGTTTTGTCGCAAATGTTTTGCCAGTGCAAACGCACGATTAGAGATACTACGTATCAAGTCAATCTGTCTGTTATGTCAATGTCAACTTTTCAGCGAGCGACTTCCTTCAGCACGATGAGCTGTAGCAGTTGAGCACGATAACATAACCTATTCGACATAGTGTACCTATTGCACCACAAAGTATTGATATAGTTGTGATAGTTATTATCATCTCACCTACAAAAGGAAATCATAACGTACTTCTTATTAAATTTATTAGGTAGCCAAAAAAATATGAGTACTTCAAAGGGAAACAATATAAGGAAACGACCACAGAAACATCAAAATAGAACTGCGTTTAAAAATGATCTCCATGATAAAAGCCATCAAACTAAGTTTATAAACTCTTTGGAGATAACTGGCGTGTGCAAACGTTGCAAAGATATACTTGAATGGAAGATTAAATATAAAAAGTACAAGCCATTGACTGCACCTCGAAAGTGTGTGGGTTGCGAACAGAAAACAGTCAAATATGCCTACCACATGATATGTACTAAATGCGCTTTAGACAAGAAAACATGTGCTAAGTGTTGCAAACCAGTGGAGGTGAATAAGTTATTGTTAAATGTGTCATTTGCTTTTTTCTTTGGTTATTTTGTGGAATAAGAATTGTACCCCTTTTCACTAGGGCCACAGATATGTACTAACTTACATTAGTAAACATTATTTATTAGCTTTTTATTCTTCAAAATTTTAGTGTCAAGACTCAACAGCTGTGGAAGAACACCAGAATACAGATTTGAAAGCAATTTTAAAAGACTTACCAGAAAGAAAACGTCGAACAATAATGAGGTCTGTACTTAATATAGTAGGTACTGAGACATTTATTCAGGCCCACTTGCACCACATATCACTAAATGGTTATAAAACTAAACATATTTAAAATATCATTGTCTCAGTCATCTTCTACAATTTACAGAAATAAAACAATGCTTTGAATTTGTTTAGGGCTAAATGCATTTACTTGTTTATGGTGCAAGAAAGCCTTAAGTTGTTGCTGGCACTGATTTGTTATGATATAAAAAAACCAGGTAAACATTTTGAAAATTTTTAGGATTATAAACAAGCAAGAAGAAGGTCAGCAAAAGTTAACACCAGAAATAAAATCACAGATAGAAGATATGTTGATGAAAATGGATAACATTGACTTAGATGATGATTTCAATTTTACTGATGATGATGCAGAGTATCAATCGGAGGATGAAAATGAAAGTACATAACAATAAGATTAAATTTTAGATACTTACTGTTGGTGCCTGGCTCAATAAATGGCACAATTTTAGAAAAAAAAATTCAAAAGGTTTCATGGGGTGGGTGGACTGTCTCAAGCTGCATCCCGTATGAAAGCCATTGTCGTGTCTTTTTATGTCATTTATGCCCTTGGCAGCCTAATAACGCGGGTCATACCTAATGTGGCAGTCCTTTTCTAAACCTTGACGTATCATAATCATTGCTAAGGTACAAACAATATTGTAGTCCTGTAGTGCATTATTATTATTATATTGTTAATACAGTACCTACTCAGTAAAATCGGCTATTTTATTTAATATTCAATATATTATATACTAGGTACCACATAATGGAACAATATAATGTGTGAAACCACAGATGATTAAACAAATACAATCAGTTTAAGGCAGCAGCTGAAATAATCACTAAACCTTCAGGCTAAAACAAAAAGAATGCCTGGAGTGTCAACCCTTAACTTTTTTTATAGAAATTACCCTAAATTGACGCATATGAAACTAAGTCCCGTTGGCACCCTTTGGGCACGAAACCCTAAAAAAGAATGTTACGCATTTATTGATAGGTAATAGAAAATTATAAAATTATGTAGAAACTAGCTGTGCCCCGCGGTTTCACCCGCGTAAGTCTCGATCCCGTGGGAATATCGGGATAAAAAGTATCCTATGTGTTAATCCAGGTTATATATAAACTATCTGTTTGCCAAATTACATCCAAATCCATTCAGCCGTTTTTGCGTGATTGAGTAACAAACATCCAAACACACAAACTTTCACATTTATAATATTAGTAGGACTAGCTTCCGCCCGCGTGGTATGTCGATAAAAAGTAGCCTATGCCCTTTCTCAGGCTCCAGACTATCTGTGTACCAAATTTCATTTAAAAAAGAAAACGCGACAGAGAGAGTTACCTTCGCATCTTAGACCAACAATTTCGCATTTATAATATTAGTAAGGAACTAAGGATAACTAGCTGACTGTCCCGACTTCACACGGGTAGCACTACCCTACCTACCCTATATAAATTGATTACGACCGATTATCAGACCTACCGAATAAACATAAATTTCATAAAAATCGGTCAAGCCGTTTCGGAGGAGTATGGCATGGCAACTAACACTGTGACACGAGAATTTGATATTAGAAATAAAAAGTGAATTGGTCCCGTTTTCGCTACCTACGCTGAAAATTACCACACCAAAAAAAAAATAAACAAACACCAATCCCAAAAATACATAATAAAAACCACTCAAGAACGTGTCGAACCACGCACAATCAATGAAGGGTTCCGTACCTAGCTCTTCAACTGGCCAGCTGACAAACAGACCACAAAAAAGTTTTTCGATTTCTCGCTATTTTTAACCGACTTCTTCAAAAAGGAGGAGGTTCTCAATTCGTGTTTTTTTTTTTTTTTTGTTTGTATTTTACGCGATTACTCCGCCAATTATGAATCGATTTAAATGATTCTTTTTTTGTTTGGTAGGTCATGCTTCAGAGGTGGCCACATAATATTTTTTATAAATTTTGCTTGCGTAGTTTTTGAGTTAGCTTTAATAATTACGTATTTTTCCCACTTTGCGTATGTAGACGATATTATTATCTTAGTTGACTTCGTCACTGTTATTTACATAGCAGATAACGGTAAGTATACGAATTTGTGTGGGGTAGGTACCACAGCTAGTGAGAAATAAAAAACAATACAAAAAAAAAAACAACCGCCTTCCAAAAAAACACTAAAAAAGTGAAAAATATCTTTAATTTCGGAAGTCGGTGGCAAAAAACGAAAATTGAAAAGTAAAGATACCGACTTCCGAAATTAAAGTTAGGTATTTTTCACTTTTTTAGTGTTTTTTTTGGAAGTCAGTTGTTTTTTTTTTGTAAAAGGTTTTTATAATAGGTCTTTACCTATGAAATTGCCGTTCTGCAGTACTGGCCATTTCAAATCAAAATAATTTTTGTTTGGCTAAGAATTCTAATTTCAAATTAATTTTATTTTAATAACATGGAATTCTTTTTTCAAAAGAAGTCATTTGTTTAATGATTAGTGTTACATTTTCATCGCATTTCAATCTTTTTCGTCATCATGGATACGTTAAAAATTCGAGTAATTATGGAATATGAGTACCGTCGTGGCAGCAACGCGGCACAAGCGGCACGCAACATCAACGACGTTTACGGAGCTAACACTACAAACCAACGCACCACCTGTTATTGGTTTGCTCGCTTCCGTTCTGGAAATTTCGACCTGAAAAATGAACCTCGCGGTCGACCGAAGACTTTGGTCGACAACGACGAATTAAAGGCGATTGTGGAAGCTGATGATACACAATCTACGGCTGAAATAGCAGCAGCTTTCGACGTTAGCGTCAAAACAATATTGGTCCATTTGCGTCAAATTGGCAAGGTAAAAAAGCTTGACAAATGGGTGCCCCACGAACTCAATGATTGCCAGCGCGAAGTACGCGTCGAGGCGTGCCTTGCACTGCTCAACAGACACAAATGAAGGAATTTTGAACCGCATTGTTACCTGCGATGAAAAATGGATTCTGTTTGATAACCGCAAGCGCTCAGCAAGTTGGTTGGATCCTGGTTCAGTATCTAAACAACGCTCTAAACGAAAACTTACCCCTAGAAAAGTGATGGTCACTGTTTGGTGGTCTAGCGCCGGTGTGATTCATCACAGCTTCTTACCAAACGGCGAGCATTACTGCAGATGTGTACTGTGAAGAACTGAACACAATGATGGAGAAGCTGGCACATCACCAACCAGCATTGGTCAATCGCTCATCTCCGCTGCTCCTGCACGACAACGCGCGACCTCATACTGCACAGCAGACGGTCTCCAAGTTGCAAAAACTGGGGTTGGAAGCTCTCCGTCATCCGCCCTACTCACTAGACCTTGCGCCTACAGACTACTACTGTTTCCAGAATTTGGATAACTTCTTGGCGGGAAAAAAATTCAATACCCGAGAGGCAGTACAAAATGCCTTTGAAGAATTTGTTGCCTCCCGTCCAGCTGATTTCTTTAAGATGGGCATCAATAAACTGCCACTGCGTTGGCAAAGATGCATTGATTGCATGGGTGATTACTTCGATTAATACAAATAAAAAATCCATGAAAAAAAATCGTTTAAATTTTTTCATACAAAACGGCAATTTCATAGGTAAAGACCTAATACTATGAAACCGTTATAAAACTGTAACTGTTTCGTAACCTACATATTTCCTATTGATCCTGATTGATCTTGATTTTCCTATCCTATGTACCAAATAAACGTTTTATCTATCTATCTATTGGTTCATAATTATAGGACTTATAAGAATTTGGTTTAGAATAAAACTAGCATGTTTACACTTATATAAGTTTAGGGTCGAGTTATTGGGGTAAAGTTATTGGAGTCGAGTTGTCTTGAAGTTGTGCGCGACTAGCATAGATACAACGTCCCGAGATCAATCGTCGGGCAGTAGCCCACCAGAAAAACCACCCATCTGGTGCGACGATCCTCCCTTTTTCTATAAATAGAGGATGAACCTGATCTAAAATGTACTTTATATCTCTGTCGTAGAATCATTGGATTAACAACACTAGATTCAACGCCGAGAATTGAAAATCAAATGCGCGCTTTAAAAACACCCGTCCGAATATGAGCTAGTGCCAGTTTTCACTAACACTAGGCGGCACCACCTAAATGGATGCCTTTAAAAAAGCGCGCTGTTGTATTTTCAACCGTCGGCTCACCGACAACAAGTTGAAAATTTGTATACATCACTCCCACTTACAATGTCATTCAAATAATTGGATCAGTTAAAAATACATTTAATTCAATAAAGATATCATAATTTATTAAAATAACAATAATTTACAAATAAGAAAATTATGAATTGCTATAAAATTTACATATTGATTATTTTTCTAAAGAAACAATTTAATAAATCGTTTTAAAAAGGTAACAAAGCATCGTTTGGTTGCTTTTGATATCAGATAATGCCAAGCTGTCGCAACTGAAACAAATAAATCATTTTTAATACAATATTAGTATGTGATGACCCCTCCCAGAGGAGAAAACCGGCCAAGAGCGTGATGGACCACGCACAATGAAGTAGTTGGGAAGAATTTATCAAAAAAAAAAAAAAACAACATTTTAGTTGAAAAACATGTTCTCCCATACATTCCAACTGTAAATGTAAGTTTGTACGCACAATATTGAGAGATTTGCCATGTTATTTTAAAATATAGAAGTCTTATTATGTTTCCCTGTAATCTATAAGTACCTATAGAACTATTTTTCTGTCTTTTTTTTTTAAAATTTTAGGCTCATTAGTTAGTTTCGTAGTTATGGGGAGGGGGAATCATCAATTTTCTTAAATAACTATTTATTTTAAAATAATGAAATGCATGTATGCATTGAGACCCTCTCAGCCTGAGCCTCTCTCCCTTTCATTTGATATGTCAGACAATAATTGCAGTTTGCAATTTTTTTTTTTCTTGTTTGCCCCTTGTTACCCATTCAATATTCATTTATTTACGTTACATTACACGTCCATCTTTGGGTCACAGAAACACATATTTGTAACAAATTTACTTGACCGCGCGGCCCCTCTTCAGTCAGCTGTTTCGCAGCGTATCCATGAGTATCGGGACAGAGTCGAATATTTACTTTTTAAAATCTTTTAATGTAAATAAGGTTTTTTTTTTTAGTTGTTACTGGGTCATTTATTATTATATTTAAGTCAACTACCCATGGTTTGAGTGACAACGGTGTTTTCCCTTGCATACTGTATAAGATTATGGAAAATTATCCCGATTTTCTATTAAAAATTTCAAAATTTATAAAAGATACTTACGAATCCCTGTCTTTCTTTCTCTTTCTGCATAACTAATTTTGTTTGCATGTCGTCAAACTTAACTATGGCTGATAACACTTTAGCTAATGTAACGGAATGTGTTCCTGAACCTGTAAGATACTCATAAAGTATATTTCGCAAATATTCAAGCTCAGTGTTTTCTTGCAATGCATGCAAATGTCTTAAACTAACGAGGGCCTCATCAAGTCGTCTTTCAAGCTTCTCATTAGACAATTTTAGTTTCTCATTCTTTTCTTGCATTTGTAACATATTTCCATCTACAGATTTGTTCATTTCTTCCAAATCATTCAATCGTTTTTCTAATTTACTGTTTACTTGCAACATATTGTGGTACTTTTCCCTGATTACATTAGAATCCTTTTCATTTTCATTAAATGCCTTTATTTCCGGATTGGGGTAATTTTGGGACTGTAATTGATCTTTGAGCTCCAAATTTTCCTCAACCAATAACTCATTTTCTCTTAAAAGATCATCAATTTTCTCTTTCCTCGACTGATCTTCTTTTTTCAGTTCTGCTAAATCGCTTGAAATATCATTGTTATCAGTAGAATGTTCACTTGTGGCTATTAGCTCTCTGAGCTTGTCATTCAAAATACTGTTTTCTTTCGATATTTTTGTTAAATACGTTTGTAGGCCTTCAATATCAGACTTGAAACGTCTGTTTTCCTCTTTTAAAATGTCATAATCATTCTTTAATAATTTGTATTGGTTTGGAAGTTCATTATCTGTAGCAATGCTTGTTTGTGGATTAGCCAGAGTGGGCTCAATTACTCTTATTTTACAAATTTCGCCTAAGTTTTGTTTAGATGCTGATTGTTGTAATGAATCATCTGTTTGACTATCATTATCTTGAGTGTTTTTAAACGAACTACTTTCCAATTTTTCGATTATTTCGTTCAAATGATTTTTTTCTGATTCAATTACGGTATGTGATTCTCGTACGTCATTGATTTCAGTTTCCAATTTCTTATAGCTGTGAGCAATACTTTCAGCTTGGCTCTTTAAAGATATATTCTCGAGTGTTAAATTTTTGCTATCCTCTTGTAATTTATCAATGCAAGCAATTTTTTTATCTAATTCTTTTGCTTGAGCTATTAAATGGTTATTTTCGTTTTTCATGGCATCAAACTCTTCCAAAGTTTGACTATGCAAATTCTTAAATGTATCTAAATCTTTGCTTGTTTTATTGTTTTCGATTGCCAAGAATTCAAGTTTTTCCGTTAATGTTTGTTTCTCGTTTTCTAACGATTTTAGTTTTTCATTAGAATCTAAATGTTGTGTTTTTTCAAATTCCATAGCTATTTGTAGATTTTGGAAATTGTTCTCATATTCATTAATCTTATAAAGTAAATTTTCATTTTCCTCTTTAGCAAAATTTAATTCATTTATAGCCACTTCGTAGCGATCGGTTATATTTTTAACTTCTTCATCTATAATGTTTTTCTCTAATTCAAATTCACTGATAGTTGATTTCAAATTATTATTTTCGTCCCGTAAAACATTTAGTTCTGTGGTCAGTTTTTCATATTTTTCGATACCTGTTTGTAATTCCTTTTGCAACATAGCATTTTCCCGTTTTAATTCATTTAGTTTGTTGGTATTTAAATTAGATTCACTGTATGAAATATTGTTTAATGCATAATTTATTTCCTTAGTAAGAGCGATAAATGCTTCGTTATTAATTGTTTGCAAGGATTTCGCCTCGGTTGAAATTAAGTGAATAATTTTCTTCATATCTTTAACTTCATTTGCAAGTCTCAAACAATTTGATTTCATTTTGGTATTTCTAACAATTTTTTCATGCATGATGGCATTTTCTGACTTCAAATCAGTAACAACTTTACGGAAATCAACATTTTGATTTTGCAGTAACTCATGGTTTGCTAATAGTTTTTCAATTTCTGATTGCAATTTTATTAATTCATCTCTTTCTTCTTGTATTTCTGATTCTAACTTTGCGTATTTATCTTTCCATATACTTAATTCGTCAAGAAGTTCGTCTTTCTTTGACTCTTCTAAAGCTTGATCTTTTAGATTTTTTTCCCTTTTCTGTAGTTCACTTTCTAAATGCCCTATCTGAGAACTTTTCTTAGCGTTTTCTTCACTCAATTGAGAATTTCTGTTTTCTACATACGTGTTTCTATCAATCATAGCTAACTTCTCTGCAGTTTCTTGTTTCATTTGTAACTGGAGACATTTATATCCTTCATCAGCTTTTGTTTTTATTTGTTCTAAGGTCTGACATTTTTTAGATAATTCCTCTATTTGAGACTCCAACTCTAATATTTTAGATTTTGTTGAAGTCAGTTCAGAGTTATCATGACTAAGCTTAGACCGTTCTGCTTCTAATAATGAAACATTATTCTTATAGTCATTTACAACTATATTCAGAGATTGTATTTCTGTCTTACTTGCTTCCAGGTGATCTTTAAGTGATTTTATTTCTGCTTCTTTACTTTCCAATTCTTTGTGAATACTTAATTTATTTTCTGCTAAGGAAATAGCATATTCTTCTTCTCTCTTGCTAAATTTTTCAATCTTGCCACGTAATTCTACAATTTCTTCTTGAGCCTTCTGAAAGTCAAGTTCTAGTGTTGATAGTTCTCTTGTTTTATTGAACTCATAAACGTTAATCTTATTCTGTAGCTCTTCATTGATATTATTTAATTCCTCAATCTTTTGCGTCGATTCTGTCAATTGTTCAGTAGCAAGCTTGAATTGTTCGATTTCTTTGTTTTTATTTTCAAGATCATTTGTCAGAATTTGTATCTCTGTATTGATTTGGGTATTTTTTTCTTTACTTGACTTTAGCGACTCCTTATATTTGTTTAGTAACTGTTCCATTTTTTCAATCTTATTTGTCAGAACGAGTATTTCCGCCGCTGAAGATTCTTCATTTGTCTGATTATCATTAGATAGATTTATTAGTTGTATATCGCCATCACCTTCACTTGATTTAGTTTTGTTCTCATTTTTATCATTACTGCTAGAGATGTTTGAATTACTTTGTAATAATTGCACTTTAGTATTAAGTGCATCTATTTTCATACCCTTTTCTTCAATTTCAATACGAAGGGCTTTTTCAAGGTGGGCCTATAACAACGAAACAAAATTATTCTTTAATCACACACTTGGTATCTACATATATGCTCCGTAGATGGAGAAATTAAAGAAACATCGTCGCATTAATATAATTATAATCATGTATAAATAGGGTGTCAGATGATGACTTTATCTGACACAACGAGTTCTGACTGTAAACATTGAAAAAGAAAGCTCCAAATCTAGGACAAAGATTACGAGTTTAAACGTATACAAACGAAACCGTTCAGTCTAGTCAGGAATCTGTTGCACCAGGTACAATCCTAAATAGTTCGAAATATTGGATGCGTTCTGAACGGGAGTTTGCATATGAATGAATAAAAAAATCATCTATACTGTAACCTACCTTTGCACTTTGTTCCAAAGCACACTGTTCACGAAGTTCTGATATTCTTCTTAAAGCTTTGTCTTGAGTTTCAACTAAAACACTCTGAAAACACAAATTAGAATAAGCTATCTGACATTTATGACCTAAAAGAGAAAAGAAAAGAGAGCTTCTTGCTTGTAGATACTTACTCTTGCTTTAGCATTTTCTCTTTCTAGTAACTTATAGTGACGAGCTAGATCGCCATATTGTGTTCTGTACTTTGTGTATCGTTCTTGTGTGCGTCGGTATGCAGCATACAGCTGCTCCTTCGTTACCCGATCAAGACTTACATTACCACTCGAGAATCCTCGCTCTTCAGCCTCACTGGCCGACACCTCCATATCAGACTAAAAAAGATGATTGGTATTAGTAGGGTTTCTAAACTAAGTATTTCGATGTTTTTGGTGTTAAGGTATTTTAAACACCATAAAATAATATTTTTGAAATGTAAATATAACTTACTTGTAGATGATACATAGAGGGAGTTTCATAGCTTGGTAATCTAAAAGACACATCACTTGCGAATGAGCTATTTGATAGCCGTCTTTGTCTTTGATTGTCCTGTAAATAAATTTTAAAAATAGTATTTTAGTGTTAAACAGTCACCAATTGTTGAAGTAAAACACTTGATAACTATATTAGGGAACCCTACTGCCAATTTCTCCCGCTACTAGCGGCAGCAGAGTTCCCTCTAGCGGCTAGGGGGACCATTGCACATATAATATACAGGTGAATTTTTGAAATGGGCATTAGCGGCCAGTCGTGGCCGTCTAGTGGTATTGTATGGTGTGCGGTTAGTTGGCCATTGCAACCAAGTGCGCGGTTCGTATCGGTTTCTATAGTTTACCTGGTCGCTGCGACCACTGGTTGTGGGCGTAGTGCGCGAGATCCCTAATTGTTTGTATGTACATCTCATTAATACAACCCATGCGAATTAACTAGGTATCTGGCACTGTGACGTCCGTCACATCACAAATAAGCTATGGGGACTAAATGCATAAGGCGAACATTAGGAAGCAATACAGGGAACGAATTTCATCGAGGTGCCTATACTCCATTTGAAATAAGATTAGACATTTGAATAAACCTTTTTACCAGTCAGTTCAAACGATTTTGATTTCTTTTTTTGAAAATAAATTATAGCCTATGTTAGTTCCTGATAATTTAGCTTTCTGGTAGTGAAAAATGGTTAAAATCGGGCCAATCGTTTCGGAGCCTACAAACAAAAACTATTTCCTCTTTTTATTATTAGTGTTTTAAATAAACTTACAAGTATGTCATGTGAAGACATGTACTCTAGTGATTCATTTGACTGTAAGGGCTGGACAAGAGCAACGTCTTGGAATGTATTCTGTTGACTGCTTTGTGATGATGACTGTGCCTTTCCAGAGCGAGGCTGCTGGCTATCTGGAAAATAAAAATTTATCAACACTATTTTATCAATTGAAAATATTATTCTAACTACTTTATATAGTAGGTATTTAAAATACTGAAGTCACAAACTAGTTATAAAATAAATTATAATGATTGGACTCACCATTATCTCCAATTGAGAATAGATCACTATTTGTGATATCAGATACGCTACTGGAGGCAGATGTGACAGCAGCCTGTACCAACAGTCTTATTTAAAATACACAACATACAACACTAATAAGTTTTCAATCTAATTCTAATTACTAGCAAGTTGTTAAATTTGGATAAAGTGAAAGTTGATAAAATAAAAGAACCCAATAATTTATGGTAAGGGAATATTAGATAGAAATAAAAGCTAATACGTATATGGTACCTGATGTAGGTCTAAGCAATATGGTCACTGGTATAGTGGTACCTATGTTATTGATTGTTTACGATAAATATCATACCTGAGCAGCTTGAGCAAATTGCTGAATCCTTTGAGGCGATGACTTCACCTCCTCAGCCAATTTGTCCTTTAACTTCTTGAACATTTTACTTTAAATATCTTGACACCATTTCACATAAACTCATTATAAAACTTATTACGAGCTATCAGTGCGTTGGTATGTTGCACGAGCATATAGATAAGAAGAAATAACACACTTAAAACGTTGACTAAGCCTGGAGGTAATGCTGCGGCAATAGCAGTAATTAGTGGTGTCATGTATTTTAGTTCAATTTGCAAAAAGTATTTTGTAATAAACTTTAGTGTTGTTCGATCCGTTCTACTATTAGGATACCTACTTTTTTTTTCACTATGGTGCCCCCGTTCCCTACCCACTACCCAGTCTGTCAGTTTTTTTTATTTTTTATTACATTGGATAAAAAGGGAGACAACTGTGTAGAAAGAAAATGCATTTTAGCAATATAATCACGTACAATAGGAAAACAACTCGTAGTTACAGCTGCTTCTTGAGCCCATTATCATGGAATTTAATTTCAAGGGAAACACGGAGCGTGTAAAGGAGTTCTTAGACGATCAAGCTGGCATCAAAATCAAAAGTCATCAAACTACTGAGAATCGGCGTCGGTCGGTGACACGTGAAGCATGCTCAAAATTTCATTGTCAAATTGGCTCGCGGCATGGAGCACTATGCTCGCGGCGATGACAGACGGCCGAGTAAGCTCGCCGAGCCATATGTATGTACGCGTACTTGCTCACACGTCTACAAGTAAATTTAGTAACATAAATATTTTTAGCTTTTAGATTAGTTTTAATCATTTTATTTATAGTTTCACAATAGAGTAAATATTATTATGAATATTCATGGTATATTCTTTTGCTGTTGATACGATAATTTACACCGTATTTTTCAATCATTTTTACGATATTTTGAGTCAGAAACACCGTATTTTTTCCTCTGGTAACACTGTTCTGTGGACAGCTTGTATTTTTTTCCTGACACCTGTCATGTCAGCCTGTCAGTGTCAGTTGAGTTTCTTCAGCAAGCAATCAGAATTCTTCAGTCGGTTTCCTCTATTTTCCACTGACTTGCTTCTATACTTGCAGTCTTGCAGTTGCACAACTTGCACAGTGCACAGACGCAAGTGCATTGGACACAAACTACTTTTATCAACATAAAGTTCAGCAGACATCAAATTTATCGATTAACAAACGTCAGCAAAGGTTCTTCACAGGTCAGTTCAATCAACCTTTTGTTGTTTTGTTTTTGTCTGATGTCTCAGTTTTATTTATTTAAACGTGTCATGCATGCATGATTCAGCCTTGCAAGAATATGAATTTTGTAAAAAATACTGTTACACCTGTAAAATAGTTGTTTTGTTAGAATAATTAAAAACAGCACTCATCAAAAAAGATGTTAGTAGAATCTTTACTATTATAGTTTAAGTACATTAAAGCAATAGTGCTGATATTTGTTTTCATAACAAACGGAAAGTGTGAGGTGTGAATTTAGAAATACAAATTGTAGTGCTCTTGTTGTTATGACGAGTAAGTATAAAAAAAAGTCCTTGTAGTATTCACAATTTCAATAAAAAATTTCAGTTTCTGGATTGGTAATTATGACTACATACACTGACGACATAATATGGCTAGAAGAATCTGCAGGGCCTGAAAATGATGATTTTAGGTAAAGTGTTTGTTTTAACTTGTAACTTGACATGTTTTTTAAAGTCAAATAATTTATTTTAATAATTAGAGCCTAGAGATGCATTATTTTATGACATCATAACTTCAATAGTGAGTGTTGCCCTTACTAAGCTCACACTGTACATTGTTTGAAAAAAACAGTATTATTCTTAACCAAAATAAATATTTTTCAGTGATTACTTCAATGATCAAGGTAATTCTAGAAGTGGAAGTTATGGCAGAAATGCTGCACAATCCTTTTGGGGAAGAGGTTATGGCCCAACAGGCCCCCCAAACCAGCAGAGTTTTCCTAGAGATAATGATACTGAGGGCTTTCTATTACGTAAGTTTGAGTGATGAGAACCCATAGCAATTTAGCTTTAATTTCCCATTGGAAATGTGCCTCCATACTATTATTCTATAATCATTATGTAGCATTAATTTTGTAGGCATCCCTGTACATGTATAATGTTGCCTATTCTGCAACAACCCAGATATTGCAGGTTGCAGACCAAAATGCTAAATGGGTCATGCATGGTGGTGGTTCCATCTATTATGTTTACTGATTTCTTTTCCCTAGGATGTGGTGTTCAAAAGCCAACTTTGAAAGGGCTTCCCAAGGTCCTACTTCACCTTATGGAACCTGAATATTGTGGTGTTTGTGCTCATGGGTTTGATCATTTTGATGGAGGTAAGTGATACCCGTGTGGATTGAATATTTAATTTATTATTTACATATTTATTCAGTAACTGCCTATCTATTATTATGTATTCAAGTATATGTTAACTAGGGGTGTCAAACTCGATTAGTGTGCAATAGGACACTTTTAACAGATGAATTTGTCATGAATGTATAGGTAAGCTAGTGGGCCAAACTCAAAACACATTCTGCACCAATCAAAAATAAGGCTCCTGTTCGCCATGACTGTGTTGGACTCAACACACATAAACAATTATTGAGCGAAAAATGAGTCCACTAAGTGTTGTGGTTTCTTCAAAACATCAACATCGCGAAATTTGTTTTGCACTTACCAAAGCGCCCACAAACACATTGAAATGAGAAAACGTAGGTTGTGCGTGCACTGTTTGTACATATCCAGTCATATATCTATGGGTCCACTCAAATCTGAGTGTTTTTTTTTTCTCAAAATACCACATTAACCCACATGGTTCTCATTTGGTCTGACCACTCCATAATATATTGCATTATGAACTTTAAAAGAGACCTTGAACTCTGAGGCTCTGTAGGCCAATTCACGTAACTAAAGTAGTTGGTCGTTTTGGTCGAACTAATGCAGTGGCAGTTAAGGTCCGATCAAAACAACGCTATATATAGCGTATACCGCTATATATAGTGTATACCGCTATATATATCTGGTAGCGGTATACCGCTACCAGATACGCTCGTGATAAGACCTCGTCTCGCGAGTGCATTAAAAGCGCATTCTGCTGCTATGCGCAGTTCAAAGGTTACAGGAATACGGTATTTCCCTCAAAGTTGAAGTTAAGTGCTGCACAGCAACTTAATTGGCGCGTCATGAAATTACTTGAATTAGCCTACAAATCTTTAAAGGGTACTTAGACTCTAAAGCTTAGTACAGCACGCCTTATTTCTATAATATGAATTACCTACTAGCTAGCTTTGACCCGCAGCTTCGCCCGTTTGTATTACACTGTTAGCAACGAACGGCGATTAACACTTTAGATTTTTAAATCATGATAGCTTATTGAACAAAATATTAAATTAAATTCGGTAAGATGTAAAAAAAATAGTACAAACTCTTATCTGCTAAGTATATAAAATGTTGAAAAGCTGTATTTTTTTTGGGTCAATTTACATTAATTTGTGAGTGTA
Organism: Lithophane semibrunnea; assembly: GCA_947363905.1. Lineage (NCBI taxonomy): Eukaryota > Metazoa > Arthropoda > Insecta > Lepidoptera > Noctuidae > Lithophane > Lithophane semibrunnea. The sequence continues at coordinate 9,692,965 of OX376188.1, read as the reverse complement.
AAACGATTTTCGTTGCTAACCGTACAAAAAGCAAAATCCACTGTTTGTTATACATTTTTAAATTTTTGCAGCTCGTTTACACTACATTTCAAAAAATCATAGCAAGAATCTGAAAAAATGGCTAGCTCAACAAGACAAAGTTGGGTCCAAGCGTCCCAAAGAGGTAATTGGACAATTTGACAATGTAATGTTTCAATAGGTATTCTGTCGACATTATTGGTTCACATAATTTATGTGTAAGATAACAATACGGAACTTAAATCTCAGATGATCAGATGTTGTTAATTAATCGTGAAAAGTGACAACGTAATTGTTTGTTGTAAGGATTTAGAGAGATTTTGGTAATATCGAATGATATCGAGATAGTCGAGCCGAATGTACGATAGTCAATAATACATAGCCTATGTATGTATTAACAACGACATAGGTATTCTAGACTAGACCTCCTAGGACCATAGTGTGTTAGGTCGATTAAGAATTGCAAAGAACATGTTTGTGCACTTTTGCTTGTCATGCTGTCAGCACCACAGATGTTGCATGTATGATGTTGACAGTAAACACCAAGCAAAAATTATGTGAACATCGTCCTCCGAATAGAAAATTACATTGTAACAAATTGTCCGGCTCCACGTTTTAAGCGACGTGTAGTAATTTTACTCAATCCTATCTTTGAAAACAAATGCACTATTGTATGCTGTAGGTTTTCCAAACATAATTAAGTAAATAAACAAATCCTTCCACAACCATCACCATAACTATACAAAGTAAAATTAAATTAGCTGGCGAAACTTCACAGATGTGATGGGTATTGTTCGGTATCTAATTTGGATAAAAAAGAGATTTTCTGAACTCATGAACGTATACATACTAACTAGCTTCCTCCCGCGTCTTCGCTCGCGTGTTATGACGATAAAAAGTAGCCTATGTCCTTCCCCGGGATGCCATCTATCTCTGTTTCGGCTGTTGCCGCTGTGTACTTCGACATAAATAATAGACTGCTGCTGGTTATACTATGTATTCTGAATAAATGGTTTCTGTATGATGGTCGTGATGGATGAATTTGAATTTTTATGATTTTTAATGTCGACTCGTGCGGCGCAACGCGACGCTCTCTGCGAGCAGTGTTGCCACTAGCGCTCGCGCCCCTGGCGGCGCGAAGCGACAACTCGGGGCATGGCCGCAGTAAGTACCGCGGCGGGGCCGTAACAGGCTCCCGGGCTTGAAGTTTGCTTCAAGTTGATGCTGCGATGATAGGGAGAGGGCATATGTTATTGTATGCCCGCTGGATGACCCCCTTGGAGGTCCGAATGTCCGCCACCCTGCTGATGCTGTCTGGTCCTGGATGTAGCTTGACTATTCTTCCCAGTAGCCACACAAGGGGAGGCTGATGTCTGTCCCGGATGAGGACCAAGGAACCCAGCTTCAAGTCTTCTCCAGCTGCTGAATTCCATTTAGTTTTGGCCTGTAGAAGGGTAATGTATTCTTGTGAGAACCTCAGCCAGAAATGTTCTTTAAGTTTTTGTATCCTTTCATGGCGCTGCAGTCGGTTTAGATCGGCTGCGACTGGCGGATGGGGTACCGATGTGAGGGTTCGTCCGATAAGGAAGTGAGATGGTGTAAGACAGGTGAGGTCTGAGGGATCTGTAGATAAAGGAGTAAGGGGCCGAGAATTAAGGATAGCCTCTATCTGTGCCAGACAAGTCGACATCTCCTCGTATGTGAGGTGTGTCAGCGAAAGTATTCTCCTAAGATGATGTTTTACCGACTTAACTGCTGATTCCCATAACCCACCAAAGTGTGGAGTATAGGGTGGAATGAATTTAAAATCTATGCCTTGGCTGGCCATGTCTTTTTGAATGTTATCTGAATAAGTCCTAAAGAAAAACTGAATTTCTTTACTAGCTCCGACAAAAGTTGTCGCATTATCTGAAGAAATAGTCTGTGGCTTGCCACGGCGACTCATGAACCGATGAAGAGCAGCAATGAACGCCTCTTTCGTGAGGTCCGTGACGAGCTCGAGGTGCAAGGCTTTAACTGCGAAACAGACAAAAACACAAATATAAGATTTCGTGAGTCTACTACCTCTGCCCTTTCGATCTGAAATCAACACTGGCCCGGCGTAATCAATACCAGTGTGTAGGAAAGGAAACTCTAAATGTGTCCTGTCATGCGGTAAGTTACTCATAACAGGCTGAACTGACTTAGGTTTAAATCTAGAGCAACGTACACAGTTGTGTACGGTACGCCTCGCGAGGTTCCTCCCCCCGACTGGCCAGTAAGATTGTCTGATGTGTGACAGTAGTAATTGTGGGCCTGCATGTAACAAGTCTATATGCTGTTTGTGAAAGATAATCTGTGTAAGATGATGTTTGCTACTTAGTAAAATAGGGTGTTTTACATCATATTCATAATTTGAATTATTTAGGCGTCCACCAACGCGTAATATGTTGTTGGAATCAACAAAAGGTGATAATGAATTTAATCTGTGTTTTTTATGTAAAGATTGGCCTGATTTAATAATGTGGTATTCCTCAGAGAACATGTCACATTGTGCGATGTTTAGTATTATGTTTTCTGCACCTTTCAGTTCTGGTAAGGATAAGATACCTGAGCTTTTCCTGTCTAGATTTTTACAGTTATGAATAAATCTTCTAACATAAGCTAGTGTTCTGATTATTTTATTGTAATTACTTTTGTTACAAATAAGTTTTAAGATTCTGTTATCATTTAATTTGTCTGTAGCTACTGTGTGTAATGAAGTTTCTGGAAGAGATGCCTGTGTATGTGTGACTGGTATTTTTGGGAAGTTGATGTGTGTTTGTTGAAGAAAGCTTGGTCCGTGCCACCACAGCGCTGACTCAGTGATGAGATCAGCCTTCATTCCGCGAGAAACTAGGTCTGCAGGATTGTCTTTAGACGGCACATAGCTCCATTTGCAATCCGAAGTTAAATCTTGAATTTCGCCCACTCTGTTACGTACAAAAGTTTTTAAGCGACTTGGTGAAGTGTTAAGCCAACCGAGGACGATCATGGAATCAGTCCAGTAATAAGAATTTTTTAGCTTAATTGTTAGTGATTTCAAGATTTTAGTGCAAAGTCTTGTACCCAGCAATGCTCCACATAACTCTAGCCTGGGAATAGTTACTGGTTTCAAAGGCGTTACCTTATTTTTAGAGGCAAGCAGTCTGACACAGGCTTTACCTTGTGCATCAATTGTTCTAACATACACACATGCACCATATGCACGTTCTGAGGCATCTGTGAATGTATGTAATTCAAATGTAACAGCTGTTTCACTACAAACCCAACGTGGTATGCGTAATGAATTTAAATGTGATAGTGACTGAATAAAGTTCTGAAATTTGGTTCTGGTATCAAGTGACACTTCTTCATCCCAGCTGCATTTTTCAAGCCATAACGTCTGCATGAGCATTTTTGCCTCAACTGTACATGCCCCTAACAGCCCTAAGGGGTCAAAGACTTGACTGATTAATGATAATATTATCCGTTTAGTAACTTTCTTTTTGTTTGACTCAATGTTAATGCAAAACAATAAGTTATCTGTTCTAGAGTCCCAATGTAGTCCTAATGTCTTATTAGGTAGAGATTCATTTAAGTCTAATGTTTTCTGATTTATTTCTGTTTCTGTATCTGGACAAATTATTTTTAAGATTTCTGAATTATTAGACTGCCATTTTCTCAAATTAAAATTTGCAGTTTTCAATGTTTTAATAACATTCTGACAAAGGTCTATTACTGCTGGAATTGTCTCCCCTCCACTAAGGAAATCGTCGACATAGAAGTCCCTAATAATAGCTTGTTTTGCACCTGGATCCAAACATTGTTCTGCAAGGGAAACTAAACACTTAGTGGCTAAATATGGCGCTGATGCCGTGCCATACGTTACCGTATTAAGAGTGTATGTTTTTAATGGTTCTGAAGGATTAAATCTAAATAAAATTTGCTGTAGTGATCGTTGTGAAGCTGTAACTAATATGGCTCTGTACATTTTCTCTATGTCACCTGTGATTACGAATTTGTGTTGTCTGAATCTGAGTAATATGGACAGCAAGTCGTCCTGGACTACTGGTCCAACCATCTGAATATCATTTAATGATTTTCCTGTTGTTGTCACTGCCGACGCGTCGAAGACGACTCGCAACTTAGTGGTTGTACTTGCCTCACGGATAACTCCATGATGAGGTAGGTAATAACTGACCTTTGGTTCTGTATTCTGTGTATTTTCTGTCATGTGTCCCAGGGATTGATATTCTGACATAAAATGTAAGTATGCCTCTTTTAGATGTGAGTCACGTTGCAGTCTGCGTTCTAACGAGAGAAAACGTTGCTTCGCCATCGAGTAGGAGTCTCCAAGTACTTCAGGTGAGTTTTTTAATGGTATAGATACTACAAAATTACCTTCATCATCTCGTCGAGTGTTCTCTGCGAAGCTCTGCTCACAAGTTCGTTCCTCCCGAGAGAAGTTGTGATTTGAGGACACTGATTCCAACTCCCAAAACCGGGTAAGTTGTAAATCTTCATTTTGTGTATTGTAACATTTATGTTGTTCTATCTGTTTATGTAAGTTCTGAATTTTCTGAATATCTGTATTTTTATTAGTCTGAATGTGATAATTCTGTATTTCTGTATTTTTGTGTGTCTGTTTGGTTATATTAATTCTGCCTGATTTGTTAAAAAGGCAAGAAATTGTTCAAGTGTAGGACGACCTTTAATTGTACTGCGATGCTCTTCCCATTCCCGGAATGATTTGTAATCTAACTTTTTTGTCATGAAATAAATAATTATGTCATCCCAGTTGTCTGTTGGTAACCCTAAAGTGGAAAGTGCACACAAGTTTTTGTTTGTTGTGTCAATGACTGTCCTTAGAAAGGTACTTGATTCTTTCTGAGATTGTTCAAGATCAAAAAGTGCATTCATATGATTATTTATTAAGAGGCGTTCATTGTCAAACCTATTTGTTAACAAATCCCATGCTATTTTATAGTTATCTGATCTGAATTCTACACTTTGTATGACTAAAGCTGCATTGCCTTTGAGCGCAGCGCGAAGGTAATGAAATTTGTTGATCTGATTTATGCTTTTGTTATTGTGTATGAGTGAGATATACGTATCTTTGAACTCGAGCCAGTGTTGAAAGTTGCCGTCGAAATGAGGCAGGTTGATCTTTGGTAACCTCACGAAACCTTGATGAGCGTCGTTGTCGGACCCGGCGCTGTGCTCGCTCGCCTCCCGCTCGTCACGGGCCGCCGGTTTCCGTGCTGTTTTAACCAGCGCGGTTGCTTCTGCTAGCAACGCGAAGAGCCGGTTGTCAAATTGCTCACGCTGCTCGTACTCATCTTCGCCTTCATCGGCCAGCGCCTCGATCTCCGTCTGTATGGTATCAAATTGAGCGGAGACTGTATCTAGTTTGTTTAAGCGGCATTCTAGTTCGGTTAGCTTAATTTCTGATATTTGAGTTAGGGATTCTGACTTGAATGAATTTAAATGGTTGGCAAAATGAGTTAGCTTGGCTTTCAAGCTGCCACGTGCTGCTATTAATTGCTTAAAGCGAATTTCAGACATTTTTATTGAACACGTGCGTTTAGCGTGCTGCGTGTGGTAGATAAGTAATAAAATATAAGATGCGCAATGAAATCGGCCAAGCACACCAATACGCGGAAGAGGCCCTGACTCGGCAAGCACAAAACGAGGCAGGAATATGGTAGGCTGATTTATGGATATAAAGGAAAATCGGAACGAACTCACTCAGTCACAGCCCTCAAATCCTCTTTTCTCTGCTCTGCGTGGCTTCGTAATTCGTAATGCTCCGTGCTCGTCGTAGTCGTACAGGACAAGATGGCGCAAATGCGCGATGGCGTGGCTTGATTCTTGCTTGATTTTCTGACGGTAGAAGGACCACTGTTTCGGCTGTTGCCGCTGTGTACTTCGACATAAATAATAGACTGCTGCTGGTTATACTATGTATTCTGAATAAATGGTTTCTGTATGATGGTCGTGATGGATGAATTTGAATTTTTATGATTTTTAATGTCGACTCGTGCGGCGCAACGCGACGCTCTCTGCGAGCAGTGTTGCCACTAGCGCTCGCGCCCCTGGCGGCGCGAAGCGACAACTCGGGGCATGGCCGCAGTAAGTACCGCGGCGGGGCCGTAACAATCTCCTTGCCAAATATCGAAATCCGTTCAATGGTTTAGGCGTGAAAAGATAACAAACAGACAGGCAGACAGAGTTTTTTAAATTTAAAATATTAGTAGGGATTAATATGCAGGTTGTTACATAACAGTATTACTTTTCTTAAATTATTTTTTACGAATAACAAATTGAATATTGTCTAAATCGGTAGATACAAAAAGCCATTGTTGTAATTTGTGACGATAAAAGTGGCAGTGTATAATAGTGGAATGTATTTTTAACTTTCAGATTCCTCTGAGAGCAAGAGAGCTGTACTGCGAGCTGTGTGATATTCACATCACGTCTAAGGCTCACGCGGATTCGCACTACGCGGGGAAGCCGCATCGCGCGTAGGACAACACCCACTATTATACATGTAACTTTACTCATTCCAAGATTATTTTAAAAATCATGTTCTATTTCCCTATCAGGATTGTCGAGGGCCGCAAGATTCCGAAAAACCCTTTCCTGCTACAAAAAAACATGCAAGATCGTGTGTAAGTAAAGACATTTCAGTAAATTAAAAGAATAAACTTTTTTTTCTACTGATGTTAATATAATATTATCGTTGTATCGTAGAGAGCGTCTTATTCGTCGTGAAAAGAAAAGCCTCAAACCTACCGAAAAGCCTGCGGCAAGCGAGATTGCGAAGACAGTTCCTAGGTCCATCCCGACGGAGTTGTACTGTGATATCTGCAAGGTACCTACTGTAGTCCAGCTACACACTCTTCGTTCCATATTATTTAGGTTCTTACTATTGGCGTTTAACTAATTGCCCTAAGAAACTAAATTATGTTTTTTTTGATAAGCTGAATAACGAAATGGTGTTCCAATCTAGCGTTCCTACTGTGTTGTGATTGTCAACTTGAGCTGTTCTCACGAGTTCGTGAGTCCGTGACGATAGAACATACAGTATGTTAACTAACAAAGGGCGTTCCCGTTAACCTGCAATAGTATAGCGTGTATACATGCTAAAAAAAATATTACCACAAAAAAAAAAAACGCACGCACACTTGTATTTCAACGTAGAAAAACAAGTGTGACAAGTGGGCGTGTACAGAGAGTTTATTTTCCGTAACAATTTTTATATTTTTTTTGAATGTTTTACAATACAAAAACAAAAAAAAAACATTTTTTTTTTAATGGTAATATTTTTTTTTAGCATGTATAGACGCTATACTATTGCAGGTTAACGGGAACGCCCTTTGTTAGTTAACATACTGTATAACGGAAATGTTCAAACACGAATTAAAAATACAGTTTGCATTTTCACCAACATCGGCGTGCTCGTGGCATCAGGAGCTCGTTGCTAAGTAATAACAGCCGCACGGGTCAATCCATCAGGTTAAGCTACGCTTACCGGGGTTGGTCCGTGGATGGGTGACCATCTTTACATACCGAGATTCCTCCGTGGCTCGGAAAGCACGTAAAGCCGTTGGTCCCGGCTGTCATTTGTGGATCTTTAACAGTCGTTACGGGTCGTCAGAAGCTCGAAAGTCTGACAACCAGTCTTACCAAGGGGTATCGTATTACCCAGTTACTGGGTTGTGGAGGTCAGATAGGCAGTCGCTCCATGTAAAATACTGGTATTCAGCTGCATCCGGTTAGACTGGAAGCCAACCCCAACATAGTTGGGAAAAGGCTAGGCAGATGATGATCGACCTCATGCCTCATGACGTCATAGACTAATTTTCAGTATTTCACATATAACTGGGGGCTTAAAACAACAATTTTGGCAGAATCCTAAAAATATTATGAATCATCGTAAAATGTCACAAAGTGACAATTCATAATATGATCTGTATGCGATTCATAATACGAAAATTATTTCGTATTATGAATCGCATGCAGATCATATTATGAATTGTCAGTTCCATCTGTTTGATAGTTTTCTATGGAGTTTCGTAAATTGGTCCACACACTATGAATTGCTTATACGTCAAATTAGAGGAATTGCTAATGACAGCTGGAAATTCATAAAATGAACTGCTTTTGGAGGAATTGCTAATGTGGCCGTGTTAGGCCCCTAGTTCTCTATTTCTTAATTAACGGATTCATAGCTGGAAAGTTTAATTGGGTCTTCAAGTTCGCTGATTCCGGTTAGCTATTCGGATTTAACCTACTCCGGTTCAGGCAGGTATTTCCGACAGCTAGTCTACCTTTTCTGCCCCTTTTGTGTACGCCACGATAGTGAAAATGAAAACTGCTGCTGCATACCAAAAACCTACATTATTCAATTGTTTCAGGCTTCGGTTACTTGCACGGAACAAATGACCATGCACCTAAACGGAAAAAAGCATCTTTCAAAAGAAAAACGTCATATCTTTAATATGATGAAAGGCGCAACAACTATACGTAAATATAAAATACTATAATATTATTATTCAAGATATTCATCCGAAACTAAGTACAAACCGTATACAACGTGCCGCTACCATGACGACATTAATTTAACACACGTATCCGATTTCGCGTATTCGTTTTAGGAAAATATTTTAATTTCATTAAATGTTATTATTTATTGATTTATTTACAATTTTCTAAATTACCATCCTGGAGCAACCTGTACTTAAAGAACTGTAGCGAACAGTTCATTTGCCGGGGTCACGGATCATATGTAGGCGAATAAAAGGAAAGCCGCGCAATTTCCTAGAAATTATGCCGACAAAGGATCTTGACCGATGGAACGTAAGCCAGCTGGTAGGTACTACATGAATGAATCTTTTACAAAGAGTGATCTCAACTTTGTTTATGTTTTTATTATTTAGTTTGTTTGAAAATTATTTTTTTTCAATTTACGAATTATTTTATTTTATTATATTTTTTATGGTTACTGGCCACTAGCCCTACCCGTGTGTTAAATTAATGTCGCCATTGTAGCGGCACGTTGTATGAGGAATAGCGAAAAAGGCTAAAAAGGAGTCTTGGATGCGATTTTGATGAGCACTATAATGGAGTCATAAGATTTTTGAAAAAATATTTTTCTGTCTTGGAATCCAAGCTGTTCATAAAAAACAAAATAAAGACTATTGTTAATATTCAAATATATAAAAAAATTGAGACTATTGTTCCACTATCCGATAGTGTCGCTAATATGGATCAAATTCCGAGAGCAATGACATACATACAGGGAAACAAAGGAATTAGTTGATTTAAAAAAATCGGCCAAGTGCGAATCAGATGAATAAATCCCAAGAACAAACTTAACATTGTAGTTGAAAAACGCAAACTGTAAATGTAAGTTGGTCGCTGTGACAGTTTTCTTTGTGATAGTTTTCCTTTTAATTTCGTTATATAAATATATTACTGCCGTGATTTTTTTCACATACCATTTATCTGGCAGGGGGGAAGGATACTGACTAACAAAAATTAGCACTTAATAGCTTAATTTTTGGCAAACGGATGCCTGAATCGAAAATGGTGCTCCACACACTCATAATTTTTGGCCTATACCCCACACCATGGGATAGACGATAAAAAAGAACATCCCCGCTTTACGTGTAGGGGAGGTACCCTTTGTCGGCGTGATTAATACAGGGCGAAAAAGACTCATCACATCTAGGCGTCAACTACGCATTCTGTACATCAAATTAAGTAACATTGCACAAAATTGCTGGCATTTGGTGTGAAAAATCGCTGTTTACGGTAGTGCGGAACGTTACGCACGCAAAACATTGTGTTTATGGAGTTTTGTGGGGTTAACTGGGATGCGCTAAAGCAGCCCGCGAAATTCAAATTTTCTTACGTGTTTTGCAATTTGCAGGTCAGTTGTGGTTATATGTTGATTATTAAAATATGATTCGCGACCGTAACAAATATGACTTTACAGAATTATAATCATTAGAATAAGCAGATACCTCATAGCTTTGAATAGTAGACGCTCGCATTTGGAAGTAGCTATCAAAAGTAAAATTAGTAGACATACGTCAGATATATCGAAACGTAAGTATCTAAAATCCGATTTCAGTCACAAATCGTATCGTAACGACAATCCGAACTAGACAAACCCATTTCACAAAACCACGGCAAGAGTAGATTTGCGTAAGCAAGTATTTGTTTATAAAGTACAATAGACGCTGATATATTTAGTAACCTATTCCGCTTGACTATTCTTCAAGAGTCATAAAAACCCTGTAAGAAATCATAGATATGTAGATTTCTTACAGGTTTATGACTCTTGATTATGACTCTTGAAGAATAGTCAAGCGGAATAGGTTACTAAATATATCAGCGTCTATTGTACTGTATAATGGATTTCCGTAATGTCACGCCTGAATCAATTAACTATTTGTTTATGTTTGGATAGTTCATATTATATTTCTAAAGACGATTGAAACTGAAGCCGGGCCGCTCCAGAAATCGATATTGAAAAAATCTACACCATATTGATCTTGTTCGTAAAAAATGTAGCTATAATAACGATTCGATTGACACATCATTCATCAAAATCGGATGAATAGTTTAACGCTACGGTGGAACATACTTATATAGTTACAAACATATACAGACTGCTAAAAACATAACCCTTCTTTTTGGCTTTGCCGTAGTTGAGTAAAAATGGGCCCCGAGACTCCTTTTTCACGCACACCCTACCCCTACACACACATTATTAAATTTTGTTAATCTATTAATACAGGGTGTAAGGGTAAACACCGTTGTCGCTCAAACCGTGGGTAGTTGACTTAAATATTAAAATAAATGACCAAGTAACAATAAAAAATACGTTATTTTCATTAAAAGTTTCTATCCGACACCATGCTTGCTAACGAAACAGCTGACTGACTGAGGGAGAGGTCGCGCTCGCGGCCGGCCAGGTCACATCCCGCGCCCCCCACCCATGTTAAGAAGCAAGTTCGTTGCCCTAGCGCATAGGTGAAAGGGTGAAATACTCTAGTGGTAAAATGTAATTTAAAAAAATAAAAAAGTCGTAATTTTCCATTGATTGTACGTTCTATAAATGACACCAAACCGCTGGTTTCAAGGATAACGGTGTTTACCCTAACACCCTGTATATTGAGACTGCTAAAGAATGACCATTTGCGCTTACAGCGAAACCTGCTGCTCCTGCTGCTACTGCTAAAGGTAATTGCCAAATGTAAAAACTTTTTACTTTAATAATGGTGCCGATTTTCTTGAATTAAACTCACTAAAATTCCTTACTTTTGGCTATGAGAATCTTAACGGTATTCCGACAAAAAAATCTCTAATCTCTTAAAAAAATTAAAAAGAAAAAAAAATTACCATCATGTTGAGTTTCAGCGGTTTATGAGCTTCATAAAGGGGGTCGAAATTTTCATTATTTTTGCGATAGGGCCACACCATTTTCGAGATATAAGCAAAAGAAAGTAAAAAAAGATACAGTATTGTTTTGCAACTAAAGTCGAGGTGTTGGTTTAAATTTTAGTTCATGACACCTAATTTTTAATCGCGATAAAAAAATTGTCAGATTTAGTTAGAGGACAAAATTTTAGGTTAATTCGTCAAACTCAGAATATCATTTTCACTAAACTAATATGTCAGTGCCATCTTAGTGCTGTCAAACTAAGTTATAGTTAAGTTGTGTCAATATTTCTAGTCTAGTTTAGAGAATTTTGTGACAACAGAATCGGCACCATTTTCTTTCTTGTGCGATTAATCGATTAATTAATCGCACACCTTCTGTTTTTTAGATGCCGATGCTCAGGGCGAAGATGCTTGGGAAAAGTGGGAAACGAATTATTATGAAGCTGAATTTGATTGGGGCCACGGTAGCGGCACATGGGATGACGATCCCCAATAAATATCAATTAACAATAGGTATACACGCTATATGCAATGAAAGTATATATATATAGATACCTACTCCATTAATATTGTTACAATTTACAAGTTCTCAGAGTTACAGAATGTTATTATTGATTGTTTTTTCTAACGTCTCATTAGTAGTCACAATGTAGGTATTTGGTTATGAATTCTTAGAGACTCGTTTATTTTCAGGATTTCCATGTATAGCATCGGCTGGCTTGGCGTGAGTTTTGAACATAATTTCGTCTTTTCTGCTACTGCCAAGTGCTCGTATTCTGAAACAACGTCTATCTTTAATATGTGTGTTCAATGTTACTTGACGCAATTAATTCCAATAATAAAGGGATTTAAAAATGTTTATGGACTTTATAGTTTTAATTCTGTCACAATCAGGGCGACCTACCCCAGAAATGCCTATGTAGATTGCACCCGTGAGAAGCAGGAGCGGGTGGCAATTTCAAACAATTTAAATATTTGTTTACGTCCAGAAAATAATCAATTTAGTTCCTACTGTTTGGAACACACTAAAGTCATAAAAATAGTATTTTAGATAAGTCTGCGCGCAACTGGTGGCGCTGGCGTGCTTGATTCTATACCTACCTACTTACAACTTGTCCGAAGTGGAACTTTATTCAAAGGAACCGATAAATTAACGATAATTATCTTCGTTGCTACATTTCATGACAGATTTCATGACATTTTGTCAGTTTTAATTTTAACAGTAGTTATTAAAATATCAAATCTATACAGCATGTACCTAACAAAAACCCTGCCCGATACGAAAAGGGGCGCCTACGTACAGCAATAACATTACTACATAAATATTTTTTATAGTTTTATTAATTTTATGTTTTAAGTCGTAAGTAAAGCATTTTGAAAATCCGTGTCATCTTTGAACTAGGTACTTTTCTAAGGGTTAGTTCACACCGAGACGTGATGCGACGCGAAGATGCTTGAAGAGGTCAGTGGTTTCGCGCTGCGCAGCTCGCCGCCGCGAGACACATCGCGACGTCGCGAAGCGCATCGGGAAGTCGCTGGCAGCCCAACGCCTCGCTGCGCAACGAGGCACCGCGCGGCGCAGCAAGACACCCCCGGCGGTGGCGCAGCGAAGCGTGTCTGCCTAACTTACCCTGCTGTAATAGTTTTGCTCTAAATCTAGGGTAAATTACCCTAAGTTGGCATCACTGAGACTCACTGAGTAGAGACAAGTCGCCACAGCGGCTTCAGGCTGCGCCTCGCGGCGTCGCGTTGTATCACGCGGTTTCCCGCTGCGCCTAGCGGCTTCGCGAGGCGCAGCGCGGCGTAGCAAGACGCAGCGAGGCATTTCGAATTATCTCATAAACCGTTGAGTTAAGACCCCTTACTAAAAATAAATTGAAAATGTTTAATAATAATGTACTTAGCAATCTTTCAACAGCTAGTTTTGATTCTCAAGACTCCAATGTAAACTATGGTACATTATTTTCTACAGTATGCAAAGAATTCAATAAAGCATGTCCTGTTAAAAAAAGTAACACTCAATATTAAGCCAAAATTTAGTGAATAGGCCACTGCTGGCATTAGAAAAAGCAGAGACATTTTATATAATTTATATAACGAAAAATCATTGACTTCTGATCAAGTTGTTCATAACTATGTAAGGAACTACTCTAAGATATTTAAAAGAGTCTGCGCCCAAGCTAAATCTAAATTAATACGTAACAAAATTGATAATTCTAATAATAAAATAAAAACTGTGTGGCAGGTAATTAACAAAGAAACTGGGAATGTAAATCAACGTGATCCGAATGAATTGTCTCTAAAAATTAATGATGAAACCGTTTCAGATAAGTTAAAAGTTCCTGAGACACTAGAAAATTTCTTTACTAACATCCCTATAGAGGTTACGAAATCTCTTCCCTCTTCATCTTTATTAGCAGATTCTCTTCTCAAAGAAAACTTTACTAAAGTCATTCCAAGTTTTGCATTCAAGCCTATTTCTATTACCACTATTAAAAAAGCATTCATAAGTCTTAACTCAAAAAATACTGAAGATTTATGGGGCATCTCTGTTAAGGTTCTGGGAGATATCATTGAAACTATCGCCCCTGTCCTAACAGGCATATTTAATCAATGTTTGGACACGGGTACGTTTCCTGATTTAATTAAACATAGTAAAGTTGTACCAATTTTCAAATCAGGTAGTAAAAGCGATCCCTCTAATTATAGACCAATATCTGTATTACCAGCATTGAGCAAAATCTATGAAAAAATCATGCTAGACCAGATGTTGGGCGTGCCTCAAGGTTCAATTCTCGGCCCATTCTTATTTCTAGTTTATATAAATGACCTTCCTTACATGATGGCTAACTTATCGGATATAATACTATTCGCTGATGACACTTCTTTTATCTTTAAAATAGATAGAACAGATACAGATGTCTCACATGTCAACGATAGCCTGGCTATGCTTTCGGAATGGTTCGCAGCCAATAATCTTTTACTTAATGCGAACAAAACTAAATGTATTAGGTTCTCATTACCAAATGTACCTCAAGTGGGTCTAAATCTAAAACTTGATGGCAAGAAACTAGATGCAATCACGGAAACTTTATTTTTAGGAATTACCATAGATTCAAAATTACAATGGGGCGCCCACATCAGAACTCTTTCAGGTAGACTAAGTTCAGCTGCATATGCAGTAAGAAAAATAAGGCAGTTGACTGATATAGCCACAGCTAGGTTAGTGTACTTTGCTTATTTCCACAGTATTATGTCTTACGGCGTTCTGCTGTGGGGATCGGCAGCTGACGTAGATTCAATTTTCATTTTACAGAAGAGGGCAATCCGCGCGATCTATAAAACGGGTCCTCGCGAGTCCCTTAGAAACAAATTCAAAGAAATTGATATACTGACTCTGTCTTCTCTCTATATCTTTGAAAGTATTTTGTATGTTCGCAAAAACTTAGGACTTTTCAAAATAAGAAGCGATTTCCATAATATAAATACACGTAGTAGACATGAAATTGTCATACCCAAATTTAGATTAACTAAAACAAGCAAGTCATTTCTAATAAACAGTATCCGCTTCTATAACAAGTTGCCAAAGTCGGTTACAGAACTTAGCGATGGAAAGTTCAAAACCCACATCAAACGTGTCCTTATCAAAAAAGCATATTATAAGATTAAAGACTACGTTGAAGACAAGGAAGTTTGGCAATAATTCCTTCTGCACATGTGGCTTCCCTGGTACTGTGGCGGTATCTACATCGCCACATGCGAACTACGCATTCAAGACCTGACGTCACACAAAAATTCTGACGTCACATAAATCCAGCATCGCGCAATTAGAGTTTACCGTGCAGTGAACATATATACAAAAACCCAATATCAATCATTGGGTGGATGGAATCTATGGTGGATGAGTGAACTTTACACCCTGTTTCTCATACCCCTAAAGTACCTCATTAACGGCATATTTATGTAAGTCTATTAACTGCTCCCAAATTACCATGTTTATTTTCTTTACATTCATCCTTGACATAATTATAATCATTGTATTTGACATTATATACCTCCAATTAATTTCAACTCTTAGTGGCTTTTGTGGACAGGATTATAATTATTCAATTTGTTACAGTTGTAATAGCAATCACGTCAATTGGTTTAAATAGGTTTTTATTTTTATATGAATTCTAATTTTATTATCATTAGTCTTTTAGATAGATTATTTTCTATTTTGTGAATGTGAGAACATTGTAGGCTTATTGGACTGTAGATTTATTGAACATCTTCTATTTTTGTTAAGTACCTGGTACTTACTTGTTGAAAGGCCTACATTGTCCCCCCATGCCTACCAACACTGTAATTTGAAAATATTGTAAAAGCCAATTATTTTTAAAAGAGTAACCATGGAGTTTCTTGCCGGCTCTTCTCCATAGGAAACGACCAATTGGAACCGTGCACCTAGCTTCTGACGTTTCATAAGTGCCCATGTATGTAGGTTTATGTGAAATAAAATATTTTGATTTTGATTTTTGATCTCAATTAAGGCGGTACCCTGAGCAAAACGCCACGCTAGCCGCTTTTTGTGTAGTTTTTAGGAGCTATTTACTTGTTATTTAAAAAGAAATATCAAATAATAAAAATACATTAATTTTCTACTTAATCTTGACTCCAAAATTGTGCATTTTTTTTTTTTTTTAATTAGTATATATTTCATTAATCTGCTTCCAACGAAACCATAAAAATGAGAAATAATGATTGATAACATGCATCGCCTCGTAAAGTTAACATTTTTTTAATTTTACTAATGACACTAATGGTTATACAATTTAATCATGAACATTTTGTAACCATTTTTTTTTTCAAAATACTAAAGCTTGATTTTATAAAGATTTTATTCTAAAATTTGGGCGTAGGTATTCACTACTGTATCTTACCGGGCTTTTCAGTCTGCGAAGAGGGAACAAATGCTCAAGTTTATTTTGCTCAGGGTACAGCCTTAAATGTGTATCTTTTTTTGTAGTAAATAAAGTTATATTTTGTATGACTATCTTTTAAAAAGTGCGCTTCGCGTCATGTCTAGGTGTGAACTGCCCCTAAACTTCGACTTATTAGCATAGCGACGTCAACACTGAACAAACGGCGACAGGGTATTACAGTAGTACCCAACTGATATGGCTTACCGATGTACCTGCGCAGAAGATGAATTTTCAAAGCGCGGGAAATGCTATTGACCAATCGGCACGCTCCACGCACCGCGCTGCTTTTTCCAATACCGCTATTGGTCGGTAGCTGCCGCCATGTTAGCGCGCGCCGCGTGGCATATTAGTCAGCCGCCATACTTGCGAGTGAGACGGGAACTAACAGCTGCAGTGTATTATGAACCTTATTGTAGTGTATCTATTTAATAGGTATGTAAACACTATCTCATGCACGCCAGCAGTGAGGTCGCTGTCACTAATGTCAACTGTCAGTTCACTATGAATGGCGGGAAACGGTGGAGGATACAGCGTACCTGCACGAGAGGCTGGGTCGTGGTGATGAGCCAGTGTAGTGATATAATCAGCTTAAATACGGGATCAACAGGATTCTACAAGTGGCGACGAGGATAAAGGTCAGACAAAATAAAAAATATATAGGAAAATGGCATGTTGTGTTGATCAAGTAAAATTGTACAACACACGATACCTACCTGCAAAATCTAATGTGAATTGTTATATTCCGTACTTACTGGCATCAAGTATTTCAAGCAGAAGGAAGGATTCTATCATAGCTTTATTGTAACTGTTATCAAGATTATGGGATAATGTTTACATTTAACCACCGCCGAAGCTGACGAGATGGACAGATGGATCACTTGGTAAGTACCTTCATAAATTGGAATATGAACCACAGTCATTAAGTTATGTGGAATTGCTAAGTACTTACTTATTTGGAAACAATTACCATACTACCTGCAGAATAACTGTTGCCTCTGCCTACCTAACCACAGGACAGAGTTGGGTTAGAACCATGATAAACTTTGCATTTCATACATCTAATGACCTAAGTGAAATCTCTTTAAATTGTTGTTTCATTTTACTGTCAGCAGCGGGTTGGGACATGGCAAAAATATTCTAAGTTGCTATAGGAGTCCCTTATGATTTTAAGTAATCTGAACTTAGTAAGTAATTACTTCTTTAACTCTGACTGTGGGATGTACTGACAACCTGCCTACACATTTAATAAGAACTATTATTTATTCACCTGTAAAACTATGGATACCTGTGGGTTTAAAAAAAAATATACAAATGTTAGCTGAAATACAAGCAGTGATTTTGATTGTGCTGCATAGCAAATACAAACTTAAAAAAAAAGGGAACATAATGCACTAAAAAAGCAATTTACTGTTATTGAAATGATTAATTAGAATAATACAGTTATGTGACAATGACTAGGCATGTTGTTGGTAAACTACTGTTTGATAAGGTATCCCACTTCAAGGGACCAGGAAGAAGTAGCCTTCTTGTGTTTGAGTAAACCCCTTTTATTGTGGCAATACTATAAAGGGCACTAAGTTCCAGGTGCCATTATACAATGTAGAAGTAATGTCTATTCAAACAATTTTATAAAATAAAAATACATAAGTATATAATATGCTGCTGCAAGTGTTTTAATTTAAGATTAATACATAATATTATTAGTAACTGATTATTATATTTTTTGGTCTAGTGGCCACAAGTGTTACTGAGTACAGCTGCTGAGCTGGGTTGTGTTAAGGGTGGGGCAAAGTGTTTTACGGTTTGTTCCATCGGGAGTTCCTCTGTGGAGACCCGGATTTTGAGTGTGGCTGGTTGATGGCTGTGGACTCAATAACTGTTTCATGAGACTTGGACGGGACCAGCAGAATGTAAGCAAACTATACTAATAATATACACCTATTTATAATTCTTATTTTAACATGATCTGTATAACACTTCCCTCTGTGAGTTCCTGTACAACTATTACAATGGTTCTGTGTGAAAGTATTGATTCTTTTAATACAAGATCAGCACCATCTTTTGGATTGTTTGTCACATTAGGAGTCACCAGGTATTGCGGGAAGATTAGTTATTTAACTAATTTCGATGACTTAGTCTATATCTATCTATAGTTAAAAATTGAAAAAAAAAAAAAACTTTTATATTATGAATTTTGGGGTTTTAGACATAAATAACAACTGCACAGTTGTTATTGTAACTATATTGGTTGGGATGCGGTGTTACCCAGTATTCTAGAAAATACCTAATGCAATTAAGTATAGGTAATTACTAATTATGATATGGTTTTGAATTAAAACTACAATTATTTTACATGAGAATTTATAAACTAAAACCATAATTGTTGGATTGAACCTTTTTGAACTAGGTATTGAGTGTGTTGTCAAGCCTAATAGGTAGGTATTGAAGTTGTAAAAGTAATGATGCTACTACTACTTTGCTTTACTAACTTTAACCCTAAAATGCCTTTGCATTTCTGAATACTAGCATTGTTCGCATTTACTCCTATAATATCTTCTTTTAAACCAATTATTGTTTAGTATAAAAATAAACTGAAAGAAAGGTAGAACAAATTGTTAACAGGAATATGTGCATGTTAAAAGATAACATAGAAAGTACAGGAATACCTAGATATGATGGTACTCAGCTGTATCAAAATATGGAAAGCTCTTTAATATTGTTTGGAAGTTTTATTCAACTGCGTAATTTTAGAGGTTTTTTGTAATTTGAACTATGAATCTCGGATAATTGTCAAGTTTGGGAACACAAACTTAATTTCATATCTTAGTACAAGTAGATACAAGGGTCAATCAAAAGTTAACCGAGACTGGTATACCTAATGTGTAAGGTTGATTAAGTGTGAAAAAAAAAAAAAAAATTAATGTGAAAATAAATAATGTAAATTATCTAAGATGGAGTATTCAAGGTACTTGAATACGGAAAGAAAGAAAGAGATTTATTTGGTAAGAACTGTAACACATCAACAATGACAGAAGTAAAAGAATAGAATAGAATGAAAACCTTCGCATGCACTCAGCGCGGTGACATAGGCGTCGCGTGCATTGGAAGTTTGTAAAAAAAAAAAGAAGAAAACCATTTTAATACTTACTTAATGTTTATTTTTTTTATAGCACGACGGTGGTGGTGGCTTAGCCCGACTTAGGTCGTGGGTTCGAAACCAGGCTGGCATTTTGTGTGTTTTCACTCATCACCACTGTCCATCAACGGCGAAGGAAAACACCGTGAGGAAACCGGCATGTCTGAGAACCAATACTTCGAAGACATGTGACATCTACCAGTACGCAGTTTCCGCGTGGTAGATGGGCTTCCATTAAATTGGATGCATGGGCTTCCATTAAATTGGATGCATGGGCTTCCATTAAATTGGATGCATGGGCTTCCATTAAATTGGATGCATGGGCTTCCATTAAATTGGATGCATGGGCTTCCATTAAATTGGATGCATGGGCTTCCATTAAATTGGATGCATTTCAACGGTGAAGGAAAACATCGTGAGGAAACCGGCATGTCTGAGAACCAATACTTCGAAGATGTGTGACATCTGCCATTACGCAGTTTCCGCGTGGTAGATAGGCTTCCATTAAATTGGATGCATGGGCTTCCATTAAATTGGATGCATTTCAACGGTGAAGGAAAACATCGTGAGGAAACCAGATGTAACACTCCATTAAATTGGATGTATCAAAATGGTGAAGGCAAACATCGTGAGGAAACCAGATGTAACACTCCATTAAATTGGATGTATCAAAATGGTGAAGGAAAACATCGTGAGGAAACCAGATGTAACACTCCATTAAATTGGATGTATCAAAATGGTGAAGGAAAACATCGTGAGGAAACCAGATGTAACACTCCATTAAATTGGATGTAAGTATCAAAGCAATGAAGCAGAGCATCGTGGGGGCGTATGCTGGACCCGGTACTTCGCTGACGTGGACATCTGCCGACACGCACTGGGCCCGGCTGTGGTGGCTAGCGGCCCATCATTTAATTTTACTTTAACATAATTTCATGTCCTTCACGGAAAGGAGGTTAGTATCACACACACATATTGTGAGTTGGAGTGGTTTTTCGTGTTTGTCTGTGTGTCCGCGTTGTTCTCCGCGCGGCGGATTTTGGTGGGGTTTTCGCCACCGTTTGGAGGGTTTGCTCCGGGGGGTTTGTGTGTTGTGCGTTTATTAAAGTTAAGTACTTAAAGTCAAGTCAAAGTCAAGGTCAAATAATTTGTTTCAAGTGGGCACATATATGGCGCTTTTGAGCGTCAGGCAAAGAAATAGAATTGATTCTAGTTGCCCCTTATTAGAGTTGTTTAAAACTGAGAAGTCTCGATATTTTGTCGGGTCCTGGAAGCCGTGCGGGGCGAGAACGGATCGCTAGTGGGGTGTGTATAAGATAAGTACTGGGTATTTTCCAAGGGGATGTTATAGAATGACTAAATTTTCTATAGATCTTGTCATAAATGATTTTATTCAATCTCGTTGGTGACCGTTGGAGGTTTATGATGACTTTGTTACCTGATAGAATTATTATTATCGTTTACGTTCTTTATTTTTCTTCTCTTTTGAGAGAGTTAACCTACGATCTTACACACGGGCCGGAACTAAGTGTGTAAGGAAATATAAATTAAAAAGGTGGATGATAATAATGTAGACGAAGCCAGAAACTTTCGGGTGATGCGAAAGGGAATGGTGACTTTATGGAGCATGTAAAGTGTGTGAGAAGGCATGTTCAGAGTGTTAAGACTTTGTGTAAGAGCCTTGGCACTACACCGGTAGATGAGAGTACTATAGGGACGATATGGACGGTTGTGCTATCCATTGCATTTTTATTTCTATGGCGAAGTTTGGTAAATACTTACTAAGTTTTTCGGATATTGTAGTTTGAATGTTGTGTGAGTTAGGTACCTATAACTATATCTATCATGTTAAACTGTTTTATTTATTTTGTCGTGAACGGTGATATCAGGCCTATTGTAATATATAGTTTTATCTGTAATTATTGTTCGGTCCCAATTCTGATTCCTGTTTTCTAAAATGGTTTCAGGTTTGTACTTATAATATGGAATCATCTCACATAAAAGTTTATATTTGTGTGCTAAGTGTTGGTGTATGATTGCGGCAACTTGGTCATGTCGGTGTTTTACAGGCCCCTGTGTGTTGAACTGTACACTAATTGAAAAAAAAAAAAAACTTTTAATGTGGCACCAGCATCTAAAAACATCCTAAAACGCTTTGATAAAGTAATTCTAAAAAAAAAAAAAAACGTTTTTAATAGTTTTAAATGAAAGAGGGAAGCGGTTGTAGGTGCAAGGAAACTGGACAAGGGATGAGATGAAGTAAAAAGACCGTGTCCAACATTTTAATAAGGCCATATCTAAAGATGAACAGACTTCGTTCGTTAGTTTTAACTTCCTTTAATTATTGCTTTAAATTAATTGGTACTTGTTTGCAGAAATGTATAGTTGAAATAAACACGTTATGATTTTGATCTTACACGATTATTTGATAACATGTTTTGAGTTGAACAAATAAAATATGATAAGAAAGGGATGTAGTGTATCTATTTAATAGGTATGTTAACACTATCTCATGCACGCCAGCAGTGAGGTCGCTGTCACTAATGTCAACTGTCAGTTCACTATGAATGGCGGGAAACGGTGGAGGATACAGCGTACCTGCACGAGAGGCTGGGTCGTGGTGATGAGCCAGTGTAGTGATATAATCAGCTTAAATACGGGATCAACAGGATTCTACACTTATGATATTGATCTAAGGTTGGTTGTAAGTTTTAAGTTCTTTCGTTAATCTTCGGGGCTATACTTTCTTTTCTGTGCGAACGATGATTCACGACGCGCCTTATCAGTTGGGTACCACTGTACTTACTGATCGGGAATAGGTACCTACTCGAAAAATATTCCCGTCGGCGTCGTCCACACTGTGAACGAATGAAACTTTTTTTTCCGGATCGTCAACAGTGTTGACGACAAGGTAGGTACCTATTACACTGATCGGGAATACTTATTCGAAATACACGCAAATCAAACGGCAAAAAGGCCCAGGGGTTTTTAGGGTTCCGTAGTCAACAAGAAACCCTTATACTTAGTTTCGCCATGACCGTCTGTCAGTCCGCGGCTTAGCTCAGAGACTGTTAGTACTAGAAAGCTGTAATTTGGCTTTAAACATATTAATCTCGCCGACAAAGTGGTAAAACAAAATCAGGTTTTTTTTTTTAATTTACCTCCTCCCTACACACACTAAAAATATATCCATACTAATACTTATTATAAATTCGAAAGTACCTCTGTCTATCTGGCGGTCCGTCTGCCTCTCTGTCTGTTACCTTTTCACGCCTAAACCACTGAACGGATTTCGATAAAATTTGGCAATGAGATAGATGGCATCCCGGGGAAGGACATAGGCTACTTTTTATCGAAATACCACGCGGGCGGAAGCTAATAATATTATAAATTCGAAATTTAATTCTAATAATATTATACCTTTTCACGCCTAAACCAGAACGGATTTCGATAAAATTTGACATGGAGATAGATGGCATCCCGGGGAAGGACATGGCATACTTTTTATTGACATACCACGCGGGCGAAGCCGCGGGAGGAAGCCTGTATATTATAACCCCAAAAAAAAATACTTAATAAAAATAAAAGTTATAAGTAAAACTAAAACCCAACTATGACAAAAAAAGTCAAATAAAAAGATATAAACAAGACATCACAGATAACCAAATAAAAAATCCGGAGTCTTACGTGTTAGGGCATAAATCGAAGAGATTCCGTGTGACTCCGGATTTTTATCTTGTCCATCTTTTATTACATAACTAGCTGTGCCCCGCGGTTTCACCCGCGTAGTTCTCGATACCGTGGGAATATAGGGATAAAACGTATTCTATGTCCTATTCCAGGTCATGATCTACCCGTGTGCCCATCCTCTCCTCTCTTCTCTAGAGTAGGGAACGACGCGGCGGTGCGGCGCCGGCGGCGTCGAACGGTTCGCGTATTGCATTTTCATACTCGTGATAACTTCGAAATTAAATGTCCGATTCGAGTGAATTAAAAAGTATTTTACTGCTAAATGAATACCTTTGATGTTAAAACTATTTATTTGAATAAGAATTAATATTATTTTGATAAAACTCCTTCACAAATAATGCATTAATTTCGAACAAATTTGATTACCATAAACAAGGTTATAGTGAGTCAATTTTAAAAGATAGACATATGCTATCGCGGACTTTTTAAGAGCAACAATTCTATCATAGATGATATTTACGTAACATAAACCGTTTACGCAGCGCACGCAACGGAAGCTCTCAAAAAGGAATATTTTTTCCCGTTTTTGCAACATATTTCATTTATGCTCCGCTCTTATTGGTCGTAGCGTGATGTTATATAGCCTTCCTCGATAAATGGACTATCTAACACAAAAATATTTTTTCAATTCCAACCAGTAGTTCCTGAGATTAGCGAATTCAAACAAACAAACGAACTCTTCAGCTTTATAATATTAGTATAGATTAGTAAGTTTAACAATAGGCCCAGTAGGTATAAGTTGGCCGAGCGACGGGCTCACCCAACGTGGAGTCCCCAGTATTTGCTGTGATTTGCCGTTTGATATGCGTGTAGCGTACAGTAGCAGATCTAGACCTTACCGGCAAAATTATTTATTTTCACTAACTCAAATGTTACCTACGTGTTACATAAAAAGAAGTCTGACTTACCTACATAGGTACTTGCCAACAACTAGCATGAGCGTCTTCTACGCCGCCGAAAAAGGCACTTGCGAGACACATAGGCCAGAACGACTATGAATATTACAACAGCAGCTAGCGCCGCTTGAACTTTGGGGTCGGAGAGCTTGAAACACTGGTCACTTATACCGGTCGTGCCACCTTTTGCTTTAGATGAGCTTTTTTTCACGGCTGATGCACTTTTTGCCATTTTCGTGGATGATCTTATCTCATCTATTTGACCCATTTTTAAATCATTTCTTTAATTTTCCATAATAAGAAACTATTTCTATTGAAATTTTGTAGTTAGGTAGACCATTTTTTTCTTAGCTACATGCTTAGGGAATTTTTTGTTTGTACTTTTTTGTAGGGAGTGGAACTACTGGAGTTTTGACTTAGGCTTTCTGACAACAAATTGACTTTACTCTTTGAAATTGTCAATTTGATAGGGAAAGCTGTGAAAGAAAGATAGTAGAAGAGGTAGGCCTACCAAAAAAGTACGTAAGTAGCTGTCATAAAGTTATGATTCACTCACATAATATTGTGAGTTTCTAGTAGGTTTTCTTTCCAAGTGGGAAATGTGAGAGGCCTCGCAAAGGTGATGTCGCCGATGTCCACGTTTGGTCTAGCGCCGCCACTGGCTGGCATAGCGCGCCGTACGCTCCGCATTTTAGAATAGGAGGGGTACTTATTTTTGTATTAAATCTTATGGAATGGGCTCGTGACTAAATGACAACCGCCGCACGGGTCGATCGAAGGTTAAGCTGCGCTTGCCGCGGTCGGTTCGAGGATGGGTGATCATCTAATGATGATCACCGACCGAGTCTCGATATGTAATCATATCGAGACTCCTCCGTGCCTCGGAAAGGCTAAAATTAGGGTGCGGACTCGTGGTCACACCAGGTTGTAACTCCAGTGTGACTAACAGCAATGATTTTCCTGGAGTCCGGACTCGAGGTCACACCGCTAATATTCTACGGATTACAACCTAGTGTGACCACGAGTCCGCACCCTAAAATTAATCCCCGTACTCTTCTCCCTTTTGTAAATCCAAAAGTTTTTGTACGTGCACGAACCCAAGGTAAGATTCACAGATAGCAGTTTGACTTTACTTTGCCGAGTCAGCGAGAAAAGGTAACAGTTACTTACGCATTTATTATATAAGTAAGTAGGTACCTATCGATTGTTATGTTACTACTTTTTTCTCGAGAATATTCTCTAGGAATAGAATTACAATAATGAAAATAAAAACCGGCTAAGTGCGAGTCGGACTCGCGCACGAAGGGTTCCGTACCATTATCTATAAAAACGAGCAAAATAATCACGTTTGTTGTATGGGAGCCCCATTAAATATTTATTTTATTCTGTTCATGAGATACAGCCTGGTGACAGACGGACAGACAGAAAGACGGACGGACAGCGGAGTCTTAGCAATAGGGTCCCGTTTTACCCTTTGGGTACGGAACCTTAAAAATGGATGTCTATTGTATCGACCTATTTTTTAATATACCTACTTATTAAGTAATAGTTTTTAGCGATCTGACCGTTTTACGAAGTTAGCGTTAAAATAATCTAAAAACTTAAATTCTCAGTAAATTCTCATGAACAAAAACATTCTCGAGCTCGAGATTGAGAATAATTATTTCCACGAAAATTCTCAGAAATTCTCTTAAATTTAGATTTCTGTATTAAAACAAACTTTATGATTTACAAATAATCATTTTTATATTTAAAAATATAAGTACCTATTTATTTATATAATAAAAACGTTATATACAGGGCGTCCTACGGATATGCCACATGGAGGGAAAGTACCTTGAATATTGTAGATGGAACATTTTACTGAAAGAAGACATTTGAATAATATATTATAATTATAGATATTTAAATAATCACATGGTTGAACCGGGGATTGAACCCGTTACGTGAGAAAAATAATCATCCTGTAGCTTTATCATACCGATCGAAAAGCTTCATCATAAGGATTATTTTTTGCTAAATAACATAGTGTCACAAATAAAAGGAAGACCATGAATTTTAACATCCTGTATAGTGAAAATAAACAATTCAAAACAAAATAACAACCACGGTTTCTTTGGAACAGACTTTGAAGACGTTCATTGTACGCCTTTTAAATTCTTCATGTTCCGAAAATAATCTCGGTCGAAAAGAATATTACAGAATATTCTCCCGACCCGCCCCACTGGTCAAAGTTTGCACAACAGACAGAGGACAGACCGTAACATGCTGATGTGTATTTTGAAATAACCCCAGTGGAGACGGCATGCGCAGCCGGGCAGCTTGCTGCGGATGAAAAAAAAAAATGAAAAAGATGAAGTCTTGACGTGTAAGTATTATATAAAATGGAAAGGTAACATTCTGTCCTGAATTAAGTACTTATTCTAAGTACTTTAACATCCATTTTAAATGTGGCGCTGGACGACCGCGCGTGCCTTCAAGCCACACTATCTATTCGTTTTGGTGGGATGGGCGTTCGCAAAGGATATTGACCAATTTGGACCAAATGCTGCCCAGCCATGGGAGTGCTTCCAAATGGTTCCTTGCATCAATTTATACTAACAAAAAAGAAAAAAAAAAACTGTCCCAGGGTTAAAAAGTTATTGCCTTTATACGGAGCCGGCAGGTATCCATAGGAACTCCTCAACCAAACAAGCCAGCACCATCGAGTTTGGACTCGTTGAATATGCATTGACAAGTGCTTTACACTAGGCAGTGTCCAGGGTCTGATGATGGAGCCGGAAGGTGGTCATAAGAACTCCTCAACCAAACAAGATAGCACCATCGTGTGAGGACTCGTTGGCTTTGTCTTGACAAGTACTTAGTATAGTCCAAGGTAGTATTCAGAGTCTTGTGATGGAGCCGGAAAGTACCCATAGGAACTCCTCAACCAAACAAGACAGCACCATCGTGTTTGGACTCATTGAATATGCATTGACAAGTGCTTTACACTATAATGTAAATGATATGCATACAAATGGCGCATTTGATTAAATAATGACAGTAATTATGTTAAAAAAACCCATTATTATTTAATGGTTTTTTTTTACATTTAATCAAATGCGCCACCTGTTGGTTGGTATACATCAATAAAAAATACTCAACAAAAAATAGTTTTCCTCAAAACTCCTCGGATAAATTTTATTCAGGCTTACAGACTAGTATAAACCCAAGGAACATAATGCACTATGTCCATTCTGGGCAGCTCTTGGTCATATATGGATCGTCAATGTCCTTTCCAGTGTAAGCCTACCGGCGGTCCTGTCCTCGGTCCACAGCACCGAAAAGTTAACCACAAGAATTTTAGCATCTCAGATTGACTCTGAAGTGCCGTGTTTGACCGATACATTGAACACCTGGAAAGTGTCTTGCCCAGACTCGGTTCAGCCCGAGAACCCGTCTTTCCAGAGACAGTGGGATGAGCCGCTCTGTAGGTTGGTACGGAATAAACTTATTAATACGTCCACCAATACTGCTAAGCGTGCCCGCCTGCTGGCAGTGGGTGAATGGGAGTCGGGCCTCTGGCCTCAGGCGCTACGTGGTTTAATACTCTTTGGGCGCTACCGTCACCCAACATAGGCACTATCCTGGGTAACACCGCATTCCGGCTCGCTACATGTTTGCGTCTGGGCGCTCCTTGCGGTGCTCAACATCGTTGTCAATGCGGTGAAGGACTCGAGTGCCTCGGAAATTACGGACTATGCTGTAGCAAGAGCGCTGGTCGGATGGCAGGGCACGCCAGCATTGACGACATTATCCGTCGGGCTCTTGCCAGCTGTTTTAGAACCTAAAGGCTTGGCACGCGACGATGGGAAGAGGCCAGACGGAATGACCATAATGTCTTGGAAGCTGGGTAGACCTGTGATGTGGGATGCAACCTGTATCGACACCCTCACGCTATCCCACCTTCCTAGCACGGCGGGCTGTGCTGGGGCTGCTACAGGAGCAGAAAACCTCAAACGGCGCAAATATAACAGCCTTATTGGGAGCTATATGTTTGAGCCGTTTGGGTTTGAAACACTAGGGCCTTGGGGTCCGAGTGCTCATCGAGTATTTCGGGACATAGCTAAGTGATTGGTCGACTCTTCACGTGACCAGTGGGCTGGCCTATTTTTAGCCCAAAGAATCAGCATTGCCATTCAACGTGGCAATGCTGCCAGCGTTTTGGGCACTTTTGCCATAGACAGCGATGCGGATGAATTTTTTGATGCCCTATGAGCCCAATTTTGTTATGTAATTGTACATACTATACATATTTCTTTCTAAGTATAATTATGTAAGTTTCTAGGAACTTGTATATTATCATGTTACTTATTAAGTAAAAAGAATCTTGCATTTATTTTTAAGGGGTGAGTCGTAATCATGTGGAAATACTTACAGGGTCAGACTCCGAATGTTATTTAGGTACAATCGGCCGCACGTCTGTGCTACCTACATACCATTCCGGTAAAATTACATGTTCTTCTTGAATGTCCTTGCTGGCGGTTATTTTTTGGTGGGCATCAATATCAAACTTCAGTGTAATTGGCTCTTTGTATACAAAATCATCATCAGAAGTTTCTTTCAAAGACTTGAAACAATTCTCTACATACGTAAGAAAATAATCTAAATAATTGATAGCTATTTGTGGTTTCCATTCATCCTGTAAAGCGATATAATTAATTTTAGGAATCATTTTGTAATACTTATTTACTGTACATAAAGTCAACCGAATTACATTTTAACATTGATCGTAGCAGCTAAGGTGTGTTTCCACGCCACCACTCAAGTCCGATAGATGCGGCGCTAGTGTCTATGTCATTGCACCAAAGGGAATATAAAAAAATACTAGGGGGACCCCGTCCCTAGATTTACTAGACGTACTAGATTTGTTCTTCTGATTAGAGGGATTTGTTCTTTGTTTCATAATATTTAGTGATAATCATTAATATATCAGCACACACACATCACGTAAAATATAAATCTATTAAAAATTATTGAAAACTAGTTGCGCCCCGCGGTTTCACCCGCATAAGGGCGTTTGCACTTTGTGTACTACAAGGAATTACTGTCCGGTAGTCCGATTTTTTACGGTCCGATGTTGATAGCACCTTTATTTCAGTAAGGTCTGTTTTCGTACTTCAAGTTACACATTTACGTACGTTTATAGGTACACACGGCTACACATCAAGCTATACATTCCCATTATAAGCTGACCTCGCATTGTATGGAAATCCTATACAATGCGAGATAAGCATAAACTGGATATGTATAGCTTGATATGTAGCCGTGTGTACGTTTACATTTTTTTACTGCCAGACAGTAAAATTCCTTGCAGTGCACAAACGCCCTAATTCTCGATCCCGTGGGAATATCGGGATAAAAAGTATCCTATATCCTGCTCTAGGTCATGGTCTAGACCTGTGCTAGCCGTTTCAGCGTGAAAGTTATGCTTTCACGCTGAAACAGCTGAAAGCATAACTTTCACGCTGGACGGATTTGGATGACTTTCGCATTTATAATATTAATAATTATAGTTAGGATGGCTTCTTAAAAAGCATAGTATGATAAGTTGCGCGCGCTCAGCCTCTAAATCTCTCGTCGAGATTTTAAGAACGAGATTTACTTCCCGAGATTGAGTCTCGAAAAAAACCTCGAGATATTAAGACTGACCTGTAACGGACGGTACTGAACTGCTACAGAACGATTCTCCCTGTCTTACGGGAATTCTCGGACATGCGTTTCCGCGAATCCACCATAAGGGACTAAATATAATAACTTTCCCATAACTATTAATTGAAAGATCGCTGGATCAGGATCTTTCACGCGTTTGAGAAAGATTATGTTCCCTTTTATAATACTGAACTAGGTAGTTTGAGCAGATAGTTTATAATAATTATACTAGTTATTTATCTTACCCGACAATATTTCACGATGTCATCAGTATCGAAACATTGCACTCTTTGTATTATGCCATTATCGTTTCTGTAGCCTACAAGTAATCCCTTTAGCCCAGCTAGGTAGCACTGACACCAACACCTTAGCATTTTATATCTTCTGAAAATTATATTAGGTTCATAGAATTGATGAGGCCATATTTTAGCATCATAGCAATACAGCCAAAAGATTCAATAAATTACTGGCAAAAAACACATTTTTCGCGTCACGCCCTTCTAGATTGACCACATTTTCAAAAACTTACATACAGTAGTTACAGAATATTACTTACTAGCTAGTAAGTAATATTCTGCTGCCCGCTTCTTTCCTCTTTATAATATTAGTTTAGAAGTACCTATAGTTACAGAATGTATTTCTGAGACAGGGCAGTAACAGTAGGTATAGTCAACTGCACATAAGTGGTTACATTTGCACTACGAAAATTAGAAATCTGCGCAGATCTGTGATGTTTAAAAAAAAACGTAAGAAATTCTGAATCTCAACGGATTAAATGTCAGATTTTTGTTTTCTATCCACAAAGCAAATGCCTGCCAGCTCCCAGGGTCTGTATCATTTTGCATATCCAATTGCTGACACTTGGCCTACATTTACGAATATGCTGCACTATGAGTGGCTAATAGACATAAAGACAATAGTTATGGTTGATGTTGCCATAGTAGTTTTGGAGCATTCCTGTATTGCATTGGACTGGAGGTTCATTTACAGTGGTTTTTTTTCATACTATAAAAAGTTTAAATTTCATTACTTACTTAAAATTCTGTTCTTGTTGTCGACTATGTATTTCTCTATTTGTTTTCAACTCCACAAACTTGTTGTTCCTTAAATATGATAGATTGGCATTTAAATTGTTTGGGTCAGGAGGTCCTGAAGTTGTTCTTGTGGCTAGCATTCCATCTATTTGGGCACCATAAAACAGCTTGTGCTTTCCTAACTGAGAACTGTAATAAATAGAAAATTCTTCATTTTCAACCACAGGTTGTTCTATGTTTGGTTGTTGAATTGGTGAATCTGTAAAATAAAAAGAACTTATAGAATTTAATGACTTTCTGTGTCTGTTATACAGAAAAATAATTATATGATCGGCAATTATGGGATAACAATACTTGGCTAATTTTATTAGTGTTTTCACTATAAAGTTCAATGTGAATAATAAATTGATGACTTATAAATTTAATGGAGCTGGCATTGGCAATCATGTAGGTACTTACAACATATAACAATAATTGTTTCTGTCTTTATGACCTACAGAGAACAGCCAGAAGCAGTTTTTTAAATACTAAACTTGATGAAGAATTATCTGTCTAACAAAAACAATTAAAATATATGTATTACTTAAAGTATATATTGTTTTATTACTTACCTGATAACATATATTGTTCGAATTTATAACCCCATGCACAAAACTTGGCATTCCGATCATTGGGAGGAATACTTTTCTTAACTTGTAAGTTTTCAATGGAACACAAGTATATGCAGTTATTGAATAAGCTTGCCACAATGCTTAACGGTTCACGGTTATAACTCGCACACATAACACTTATTAAACTTCTGCGATATGTTATAAAAGTCATCTCAGGTTTGTTACTCAGAAACTCTAACCGGGATCTTTGGTCGAGGAGAAATTTCAGCATAAGAGATATTTTTTCGTTGTTGTCGTCAGTAGTCCGCTTAACTGCTTTATCGATGTTGTGGTTTAAGTAGTAACGAATTTTTCCTTTCGGAATTGATGTTAAATATTTGAGTTGGGATAAATCATGATAATAATCGCGTTGGACATCGACGCTCATATAACCAATTATGTAGGGGTAATCCATTTGAAGACTTCTCTCAAGAAGTTGGTTTCCATCCATTTTTTGTGATTACTCGTAGAGCATATACATAGAAAACATTAAACAGAAATATTGATGCAAAGTAACTCTAACATCAGCATCAAGGGCTTTTGTGGGTCACCATCACCACAATTTTGCCATAACTGTGATACGTAGTATCTATAAGTAGTCTGTGACTGTCACGTCAGTTAGGTTAGCTAAAAGTAAACAACACAGAGCACTATTTTAATAATATAATGGGTAAACAAACAAAACTGTCAATAAAAACAACACAACACAAAGCCACGGGCAGACAGACGGACATGGCGAAACTATAAAGTGGGTGATAGACGTGCGTACTTAAAGTACGCGGTCTTTAAGTCCGAGACCTTACTCGGCTCGCCGTCGGTGACACATGTGAAGCTTGCTCAAAATTTCATTGTCAAAATGGCTCGCGGCTCGCGGTAATGACAGACGGGCGAGTAAGCTCGCTAAGCCATAAGTACGCGTACTTGCTCGCACGTCTTTCACCCCTTTAAAGTGGGCGTTAGTACGCAGTCTTTAAGTTCGCGACCTTACTCGGCTTGTCGTCGGTGACAAACGTGCGTACTTAAAGTACGCGGTTTTTAAGTTCACGACCTCACTCGGCTCGTCGCCGTCGGTGACACACATGAAGCTTGCTCAAAATTTCATTGTCAAATTGGCTCGCGGCTCGCGGCGGTGACAGACGACGAGAAGCCAAGGCGGGCTACGAGCAAGTTTTCAAACCTGTTGGATCGCCGACGAACTTACTCGGCGGTTTTAAAGTCCGCGTACTTAGCATGACACACGGGCGAGTAAGCTCGCCGAGCCATAAGTACGCGGACTTGCTAGCACGTCTATCACCCCTTTTAGGATTCCTTGTTATCTACTACGGAACCCTAAAAAAACGTGTAGTAGTAGGTGGTTCCAAAGAGTAAAGTAACTATAGGGGGTGGTTCATTGGCATTGGTTATCAACTACTTGTATGTCCCTGTGTTTTCCTTTTTGATGATAGTGATCTTTGCAAAAATTACCTAAGCACTAGAACCCTCTAAAAATGTTCAAAATTGCCAATTTAGATCGCTGTCAACAGAGAAGCAGTGTAGGTATGAGGAAAGAAAAACTTATGGACAAGTCACGATACACATCCTTCATAATCAGTTTATGAAATATCTTTCTAATTGGTCCAATATTAGAAGAGGAAATACACGAGTCAAACCTCGACTTTTTACTTAGGCTATTAATTGATCGGTTAAGCAGCTGTCTGCCGGCTTATCGCACGAATAGCGGTCGAACGACAGTGATAGTTTCATAAAATACCTAATTTTCAAGTCTCTCCGACTGCATTTCCTTTGTGGTGTAGACCATTGGTCTACATAATTGTGTCATGGCAAACATAGCTAAATTACAGTAGGTACTCAGGAGCTGTTGAGTATGCTTAGGTCAAAAAAAGAAACATAATGGATTTTATAGCAGCCATATAGTTTAATCTTTGGAATGTACATCATTGATTTGTATTTTAAAAATAAAGATGTTATGCCTTTTATATTTAATCATTCAAGATTTTTGACAAAATAGCAGTTTTTAAAAGATATTATTGTTAGGTATATTATAATCATAACATAGCAATAATTGTGTTTTGGGCACTGGCTAGTGCACCTTCATGAGACGTAATTTAAATTGAATTACAAGATGAAGTTAGCTTGTATAAAATATTGATGTTTATTTCTATTTTGTTCACAAACATAATATATTTTACACATGAATGAATGAGTATAAATATAAAGCTGCGCTTACACAGGCAATTATTGCAAGCAATAGGAAATATTGGAACAATCTAGTTTAATAAATCATTCCATATCGCTCAAAATGGTACAGCAGTATCTTAAGCAACAATTGCTTCATGTTGGCATCACAGTAAATCACTTGCTTGAAGATGTTGTGAGGTCAATGGACCAATATAAATTGAGCAATTAAGTTCCCCGTGTAAGTGCACCTCAATGCATTATAATTATAAGGTTACTTATAGTACAGGCCTTTGAATGTTTCAAGACTTCATTTATTATAAATGTAATAAAAAAGTATCTAACCACAGACAATTTGATAATATAAAGATGTTAAGACATCTTAATTAAAAGTCAAATTAAATTGAATTAGCAATGACTGCCAAAACTAATTTTAAATTAAAATTAATTCAACTTTTATTACACTAAATTAAAAGTAGGTATTTGTTGCCCCAATTAACTTGTTAGTAAAAACTATGACAAAAAATATCAGACCACACTCCTATTAACCTTATTATATGTAATACATTTAGGAGCTACCACTACCACACTATTCCTTGTATAAAAGCACAATATTGTCCATAATTACAAATTTCTAAAACTAACTGAATTTTTTGGCTATGCAATACATGAGATCTGTTACTCTATATCAGGAAGATCTTCTTCATCAGATGAGCTGGTGGTTTCTTTCTCATTTTCATCACCAAAGTTTCCCAATTTGCTTGAGAACATGTCATTCATATCATCAATATCATCTCCACTCTCATCCTCATCTTGCCAACGGTTAAAATCCACTTTTAGCCAGTGGTGCTTCTTTTTGTCACTGGTTAAGGCAGGCCAGAAAGGATCGTCAATTTTAGCTTTAGCCAACACTACCTCAATTAACCTCCCTTTGTTTGTGTAAGCACTTTTGTCTGGATCAATATCAGAATACAATGGTATGACAACCTCGTGTAACTTCTGATCCGGTGTACAAATCCCCTTAAATGAGACTGTCTTTTTCTCAATTTTAATATCTGGTTTCTCACATTCTACGTTAAACGTCAAAAACACACGAGCACTTCTCTGCGCCCATGAAACCGATGGAGGGGTAGCAAATATTTCAGATGTCATTTTATCTGAAATAAAAGTTTAATGTTATACATATACAAAATTTAGTAATCATACTAATAGGTAAGTGTTTTACTTACAGAAGTATAGATTTCTAGAAAGTTTAATCACTATTGGTTTCACTTGACAACAACGTTCGCTTTTCGTTCAGCGGCTCAGACAGGCAGGCAAGCAAGACTTGTCACTTTGACAGAATCCACAGACGAAAGTGTCTGTCTGTCAAGAGATCAAGACCATAGAGACCGGTCACAATGTTGCTAACCGTGCGTTTGCACTGACGAAACATTCAAGACAAAACATGTTGAAATCTCTAGTGCCTATCAAAAATTGTATGGAACATTGACAGAGAATAGAGATTTCAACATGTTTTGTCGTGAATGTTTCGCCAGTGCAAACGCACGGTAACAACCACAGCGTAAGTAACTCTAAATAGGTTGTGTAATTTTTAGGGTTCCGTACCCAAAGGGTAAAACGGGACCCTATTACTAAGACTCCGCTGTCTGTCTGTCTGTCCGTCTATCACCAGGTTGTATCTCATGAACCGTGATAGTTAGGCTGTTGAAATTTTCACAGATGATTTATTTATGTTGCCACTATAACAGCAAATACTAAAAAACAGAATAAAATTAATATTTAGGGGGCTCCCTTACAGCAAACGTTTTTTTGCTTGATATTGGTAACGGCAACAGGGAGACGCTTGAAATATTCACAGAATATTTACTTATAACTAGCTTCCGCCCGCAGCTTCGCTCGCGTGGTATGTCAATAAAAAGGAGCCTATGTCCTTTCTCAGGCTCTAGACTATCTGTGTACCAAATTTCATTTAAATTGATTCAGTCGTTTTGGCGTGAAAGCGCGACAGACAGACAGACAGAAAGACAGAGTTACTTTCGCATTTATAATATTAGTAAGGAAGTAAGGATTATATTGACTTTAAAAATATGGATGCAAACCCTACAGAACCGTTTCCTACGTAAAATCACGTCAGCCCCCTGGTTCGTTCGTAACGAGATCCTCCATCTCGACTTAAAGATTCCCACAATCCGCCAGTTTCTAAAACGTCTTTCCAAGCGTTATTTCGATAGAGCCGCCAAACATCGCAACCCTCTGGTTGTCGAGGCCGCTAATTATACCCCCTCTAGGATTAGTAAAGTCCGCCGTCCGAGGCATGCACTAGTAGAGCCAGTTGATCCCATAACCCTCCTACAGGAGAGTAATAGGGCCACCAGTACAGTTCTTAAACACAAAAACAGACGCCCACCGTCATTCCGACCTCGCCGCCGAAGTCCAGCACGACCGCAATCCCGATTAAATTCGCCCCCCCGTCGCTTGTCCGATGATGTGCCAGCCCGCGCCGTAGCTGAACACGTAGCTTTAAATTCCTCAGATAATAATAATGAATCTTATATTTTGATCCAGCCTGTCCCATCTTGCTGCCCTCCCGTCAGTGACGCCCTAAGCCGAGGTTCGTGCCCCACAGGGGCTGCCCTTAGCGAGCGCTCACTTAGTTTTAATTTAGAATAGTTTATATGCCCCTGTCTGGAGGCCCTGAGTGTAGTAAAGACAGCCACAGGAAAGTCCGGTTAAATAGTTACGATTTTCATCTAAAATCAACTATAAGATGTCCTAGACAAAAAAAAAACTGTTTTCTGTCAATGTGTCGACCGACTCGCGTTCGCATTGCCACGCAACATGTTTGACATTTCTTATCACTTGACATGTATCGCCACATGTTTTTACAAACCAATTTCGTATCAAAATGTGTTTATCATTATGAATCTAGAAACATGTTGTAAGATTTGTTTTGACATTTCATTGCATTTTGACCAACTTTTATGTTCTGTGAATCATAATGATTTAGCGATTAGTAGCGAAGTCAAAATCATAAAGAAAAACGATACATATTTCAAAATGT
Source organism: Lithophane semibrunnea (assembly GCA_947363905.1). Classification (NCBI taxonomy): domain Eukaryota; kingdom Metazoa; phylum Arthropoda; class Insecta; order Lepidoptera; family Noctuidae; genus Lithophane; species Lithophane semibrunnea. The sequence goes on along the minus strand of OX376188.1, from coordinate 9,656,130 downwards.
CCATCCCACCCGTTTTAAGTTTATACTTATTTAATTCTCTGTTGAATAGAGTTTTTAAAGATTTAATTTTCTTTTCGATCGGAATAACACTATCCAAGCCCATCTGCTCAGCTAGTTGTAAAAAAGAATCTCGACGCTTTAGTCAAAGCGATAGTTAATTTATTTCAATTCTACCGTTACTCTTTTAAAAATGTTTTAAAATATTTTGTATCCATCAATTTTATAATTATACTAGCTGTGCCCCGCGGTTTCACCCGCGTATGTCTCGATCTCGTGGGAATGTAGGGATAAAACGTATCCTATGTCCTATTCCAGGTCATGGTCTACCCGTGTGCCCATCCTCTCCTCTCTTCTCTAGAGTAGGGAATGTCGCGGCGGGGCGGCGCGGCGCCCGGCGTCGAACGGTTCGCGTATTGCATTTTCATACTCGTGATAACTTCGAAATCAAACGTCCGATTCGAATGAATTAAAAAGTATTTTACTGCTACATAAATACCCTTGATGTTAAAACTATTTATTTGAATAAGAATTAATATTTTTTGATAAAACTTCTTCGCAAATAATGCATAAATTTCGAACAAATTTGATTACCATAAAAAAGGATAAAGAGAGTCAATCTTAAAAGATAGACATATGCTGTCGCGGACTTTTTTTTAGAACTTTTAAAGAGAAACAATTTCATAATACATGATATTTACGTAACATAAGCCGTTTATGCAGCGCACGCAACGGAAGCTCTCAAAAAATATATTTTTTTCCCGTTTTTGCAACAAATTTCATTTATGCTCCGCTCCTATTGGTCGTAGCGAGATGTAATATAGCCTATAGCCTTCCTCGATAAATGGGCTATCCAACACAAAAATATTTTTTCAATTTTAACCAGTAGTTCCTGAGATTAGCGCGTTCAAAAAAACAAACAAACTAACTCTTCAGCTTTATAATATTATTTTGAATAAGAATTAATAATAGGTCTTTCTTTACCTATGAAATTGCCGTTCTGCAGTACTGGCCATTTCAAATCAAAATATTTTTTGTTTGGCTAAGAATTCTAATTTCAAATTAATTTTATTTTAAAAACATGGAATTCTTTTTTCAAAAGAAGTCATTTGTTTAATGATTAGTGTTACATTTTCATCGCATTTCAATCTTTTTCGTCATCATGGATACGTTAAAAATTCGAGTAATTATGGAATATGAGTACCGTCGTGGCAGCAACGCGGCACAAGCGGCACGCAACATCAACGACGTTTACGGAGCTAACACTACAAACCAACGCACCACCTGTTATTGGTTTGCTCGCTTCCGTTTTGGAAATTTCGACCTGAAAAATGAACCTCGCGGTCGACCGAAGACTTTGGTCGACAATGACGAATTAAAGGCGATTGTGGAAGCTGATGATACACAATCTACGGCTGAATTAGCAGCAGCTTTCGACGTTAGCGTCAAAACAATATTGGTCCATTTGCGTCAAATTGGCAAGGTAAAAAAGCTTGACAAATGGGTGCCCGGCGAACTCAATGATCGCCAGCGCGAAGTACGCGTCGAGGCGTGCCTTGCACTGCTCAACAGACACACAAATGAAGGAATTTTGAACCGCATTGTTACCTGCGATGAAAAATGGATTCTGTTTGATAACCGCAAGCGCTCAGCAAGTTGGTTGGATCCTGGTTCAGTACCTAAACAATGCTCTAAACGAAAACTTACCCCTAGAAAAGTGATGGTCACTGTTTGGTGGTCTAGCGCCGGTGTGATTCATCACAGCTTCTTACCAAACGGGGAGAGCATTACTGCAGATGTGTACTGTGAAGAACTGAACACAATGATGGAGAAGCTGGCACATCTCCAACCAGCATTGGTCAATCGCTCGTCTCCGCTGCTCCTGCACGACAACGCGCGACCTCATACTGCACAGCAGACGGTCTCCAAGTTGCAAGAATTGGGGTTGGAAGCTCTCCGTCATCCACCCTACTCACCAGACCTTGCGCCTACAGACTACTTACTACTTTTTCCAGAATTTGGATAACTTCTTGGCGGGAAAAAAATTCAATACCCGAGAGGCAGTACAAAATGCCTTTGAAGAATTTGTTGCCTCCCGGCCAGCTGATTTCTTTAAGAAGGGCGTCAATAAACTGCCACTGCGTTGGCAAAGATGCATTGATTGCATGGGTGATTACTTCGATTAATACAAATAAAAAATACATGAAAAAAATTCGTTTAAATTTTTTCATACAAAGCGGCAATTTCATAGGTAAAGGCCTAATATTTTGTTGATAAAACTCCTTCGCAAATAATGCATTAGTTTCGAACAAATTTGATTACCATAAAAAATGGTTATAGTGAGTCAATCTTAAAAGATAGACATATGCTGTCGCGGACTTTTTTTTAGAACTTTTAAAGAGGAACAATTCCATCATACATGATATTTGCGTAACTTAACCGGTTACGCAGCGCACGCAACAGAAGCTCTCAAAAAGGAATATTCTTTCCCGTTTTTGCAACATTTTTCATTTATGCACCGCTCCTATTGGTCGTAGCGTGATGTTATATAGCTTGTAGCCTTCCTCAATAAATGGACTATCCAACACAAAAAGAATTTTTCAATTCCAACCAGTAGTTCCTGAGATTAGCGCCTTCAAACAAACAAACAAACTAACTAACTCTTCAGCTTTATAATATTAGTATAGATAAATAAAAAATAAAATAATTGTACATTGTGATACGAGTGTGCTCTTTTGGATATTACAGTCGAGGCGATATTTGCGCGTGAGCCGCAGGCGAACGCGATAAGGTAGCCGAGAGTGTAATAATCAATGCACACGCGTTTCATACGACGTTTTTCAACACACTTGCGAGGAAAAAAACAGACTTGTTGTAAGTACTTATGCTACAATAACGTACCTAACTATATAGATGATAGATTTATAAATTTTAACTGACCTTTGTTGCCTATCCGGAGTTTCTGTTAAAAACTTCTATGTCGGTTGGTGGCAATACTTTAGATTTTGTATTTTTGATAGGTAAAATAAACCACACAACGAAAACGATACTATCGATTTCTTCTTCTTTCTTTCTTCTTTCTTCCAAATGGTTCCTTGCATCAATTTATACATATTGTAAAATTAAAAAAAAAAAATCGGTCCCAGGGTTAAAAAGTTATTGCCTTTATACGGAGCCGGCAGGTATCCATAGGAACTCCTCAACCAAACAAGACAGCACCATCAAGTTTGGACTCGTTGAATATGAATTGATAAGTGCTTTACACTAGGCAGTGTCCAGGGTCTGATGATGGAGCCGGAAGGTGGCTATAGGAACTCCTCAACCAAACAAGATAGCACTATCTTGTTTGATCTCGTTGGTTTTGTCTTGATAAGTTCCTAGTATAGCCCAAGGTTGCATCAAGGGTCTGGTGATGGAGCCGGAAGGTACCGATTGAAACTCCTCAACCAAACAAGATAGCATCATCGTGTTTGGACTCGTTGGCTTTGTCCTGACAAGTATTTAGTGTAGTCCAAGGTAGTATCCAGAGTCTGGTGATGGAGCCGGAAAGTACCCATAGGAACTCCTCAACCAAACAAGACAGCACCATCGTGTTTGGACTCGTTGAATATGCATTGACAAGTGCTTTACACTACAATGTAAATGATATGCATAAAAATGGAATAAGAATGTGTTTTTTAACATAATTACTGTCATTATTTAGTCAAATGCGCCACCGGTTGGTTGGTATTGATCAATAAAATATACTCAACAAAAATTAGTTTTTCACAAAACTCCTCAGATAGATTTTATTGAGCTTTGGTGTACAGACTAATACAAGCCTAAGGAACATAATGCACTATGTGTTCATTCTGGGCAGCACTTGGTCCAACTCCCATAAATGGATGGTCAATGTCCTTTTTATTGTTACTAAACGTACCATGGCGGAGTCAAATCTATTTATTATTGTTTACACTCTTCTCCCCTACGTGAAATTGACATTTTTAATAACGATTACAAAAATGTTAATAAATATTTATTATAATTTATTCATATTTGGCGGCTGGTTTTGTTTTTTCCGCGAGCGTTGCGCACGCGGGTGTAAATAAAGGCACTGGTAATACCGCTGAACAGCCTATATTAAAATATAATAATTTTAATAATACATAATACGCAAATGGGGTTAGGGTAGTGAACAATATAGACTGACCCTGATTTAATAGTACAGATAGAGTTTTATTCCGCGCGAACGCGGTTGCACACGGGCAGGCTAGCGCGATTCGTCTAGGTGGGTCAAGAGGCCTGGGGGGCAAGTCTACTAATTTACAAACGTGTCAGTGGTCTCACAATGATCAGTTATTGACAGATTTTGTATGGCATTTCTGTCAAAAACCTATCATTGTGAGACCACTGACACGTTTGTAAATTAGTAGACTTGGCCCCCTGCGCGCGTGCCACCCGCGGTCTTACCGGAGAAAAGCGCAAGTCTCTGCTCGGGTGTAAATAGAGAATGCTCATTTATTAGTAGGATAGTTCATACTAATTAATGTATTGTAAGTATCCCATAGTTATGGTAAAAAAAATCCCATGGGTATGCATGGGTTTTTTTTTTACCATAACTAAACGCCACTGGTTCTTTTTTTTTAATAAAAACTTGCTTTTGAGCGCTTGTCTTTGGTAAAAAGCTTCACCAAAACCAATTTCTATTGGATATAAATTCCATGCTGCCATGATAGTACTAACTAATTCCATACTGCCATGTCATTAGTCCGACTAGTAAATAGTTATCTGTGGCGCACTTGTGCGGTAATGTATAGTAAAAAGCACGCTTCCATAATACACTGCATTATGAATCTAAAAGCGGTTCAATAAGAGCCACTTTACGAGCAAGTGTGTTGAAAATAAATAAATATTATAAGTAGGTATATAAGTATAGATGAGAAGGCGATGCACCTAGAATAAGATTACTCTACCATAAAAGGTAAAAATGGAGCAATGACAAATAAATTAATCATTGAATATGATAAACATTGTCATCATAATCAGCCTATTATAGGCTGGTTATGATTAGGAGGCCTGCAGGCCTCCTCTCTGTGAGAGGGAGCAGGCCGTAATCTACCGCGCGGCCCAATACGGGTTGGTAGATGTCACATGTCTTAAAATTTTTGGTTCTAAGACATGCCGGTTTCCTTACGATGTCTTCCTTCACCGTTTTAAGAGCAGTGGCGATGAAATAATTTACACAAAGTAACGCGCCTGTCAGGGTTCGAACCTACGACCAGAGGCGGCTCGTCATAAAGAGCGCTGGTGCAGTGCACTCCCACGAAAATAGCATAATCTATATTTCTTTATTATAATCCTATACATACATTCTTTCTACTATGCCCATGTATACAATAGCAGTTTACTAGAAAACCATTTCCTACGCGTACATTGGGCGTCAAGTTGTAACGTGTGGAGCGCCAGCGATTGCGCTCCTATGAAACAAAGTTCAGTACGATTTCTAGCACTGTATTCAATGAGTGCGAAAGAGAAATATCGACACAGTCCGACGCGTGAAACAAAAGATTTTGTATGAGAAATTAGCCTAATTTGGAGCGCCGCTCACGCGCGACGTTGCCAAACGGCGCAAGGCGGCCGCGCACGGGAATGCGATCTATGCCTTTGCGCTGTTGCCGATCTTATGTAAACAAACGGTCGGCTCAACTCGGCTGTCAGTAGATTCGCAGTGTTTATTCTAAATAATTATTAAAAATAGTTTGTGCGCGACATTTGTGTTAAAAATGGAACAATACAGTGTATCTTGTTGTATGATAAGCATTGAAAAACGCTTAATTAATTCCATAACTGATTTTCACAAGAAAGTGATAGATGTCTTCGCTCGCCAAAAAGATCGCCGAATGGATTTTCTTTACAAATAAAATAAATGGTAAGCTCTAGTTCTACGTTTCTTTTTTTAGTGAACCCCCACAAATAAATATCACGAGCCGCCTCTGCCTACGACCTATAACTCGTAACTCGTGGCCGTTACCACTGGGCCACCACTGCTCGTAAGACATTGTAAAAGTGTACAATATCACAATATTCCTATATAAGTAATAAGTACTAATAAACCAGTGCGTGAGTTTCAGTTACCACAAAATGTAAAAATCTAAGTATGACATACAAATAATAAATTATACAACTAAATTTGTAACCAGTTAGATTTTGTCCAGACTCGAACTGACTCCGAATAGTAAATAGTAATCTGTGGCGCATATTACCGCACTAGTGCGGTAATATAAAGTAAAAAGCACGCTTCCATAATACACTGCATTATGAACCTAAAAGCGGTTCAATAAGAGCCACTTTACGGGCAAGTGTGTTGAAAATGATGTTTTTTTTTATTCTGTAAGTGAGTAAAGTACCTACCTATTGTTGTGCCGATGATGATGAACTGCTTACAGCCGTTCCTCCTACCATGATGTCGATGTTAAATACCTATTAGCTGAAGGTCAACGCCATTAACAATAGGTACCCATAATTAACGTATTTATATTGGCGACATCTACTTACCTGATAAGTACCTTTTTTCTTTTTTGAGGGTGGACCTGATAAGTACCTGCGTGTTAATTTACGCGTAACGATCCAGGTGTAGCAGTAGCATTACACGGTGTGGCAGACGAATAAAACGAGATTTATAAAGCTTATGTTTTATTTTTCGAGGCTAACCTCTATGGCATTTTTAATGGTCATTTTAAACTTATAAATCATTAATGATATGATACAATTTCATAATAAAATAAATAACACAGTTTTTTTCCTGCACTGTACTTAACACTACACCTACTCACACTCATAAATTCTAAATTCTTTAATCTGCATTGGAATAATGCATCGCTAAGGGTTGCACTTATTCTGATTGTACACCTACAACAGTGTTGGATAAGGGGTATTTAGTAACTAATTACCTAATGAAGGCGTGCGTATGTTTTACTGCTATCATTACCTACTAGTGTTAAAAAGCTTTATCAGTTGAAAAACCTAATTACAAAATAATTCATTGATCGACAAATTAAAGATACTAAATTTAAATGCTGATTGATAAAAAAGCTCTCCCTCACTTGTTAGAACATGCTCATGGTAATTCATTATCAATTACCTAATCGTATAGGATGCTGATTGGTTGTTTGTGAAGAAGTATATCAATATCCACAGCACTGCTTCTACAGGATACGAGGCAGTGCTACACAGGCGTCAGTCAGTCATGACATGTAAATAATAGTTAAAGGTAATAATATTATTTTAATCATATTTGCTAAAAACATTATTCCAACACGATGACAATTTAAAGTACTTACTTAACACAAATAACTTACATTACTTAAAGAGAGAGGCACTGTTATATAACTCCGCCACTATTAAGGTATGTGTTTTTTGCTATCTGGTATAGTTGCGCGGACATTTTTTCACTGGTTTCTTTGACCATCTTGGTGAAGTGTCCCTCGGGCTTGTTGAGGAGGAGGTAGGGGTGGTCGAACTCGACCAGCCGCCCGGAGTCCATCACCATGACTCGGTCCGAGTCCATGATGGTGTTCAGTCGGTGCGCCACCGTCAGCACGGTGCAGTCCGCGAAGCGCGTTCTTATTGTTCTTTGGATAAATTCATCCGTTCTGAAAATGAGGATTCCGTAAGTCATTGCACGTTAAGAATTTATTTTAGATACAATCCAACATTGATGGAAGTATGTATTTTTAGTGCCTTCCGTAGCTGTCATGTTGTAAGTATCTCGTAAGAGAGTAGATAAATTCCTTGTTGTAAGTGAAGTCAAAACGCGACCCTATTACTAAGGCTATGTCCGTCTGTCTGTCCGCGGCTTAGCTCAGAAACTGTTCGTACTAGAAAGCTGTAATTTGGTACGGGTATACAAATAAATCACGCCGACAAAGTGGAATAAAAACCGTATTTTTTTTTAAATCCTTCGCCACTTTATGTGTAGGGGAGGTATCTACACGTAAAGTGGGGATGGTATTTCAAAAGGTCGTTTAAAAATAATGAGAGTTTGTTAAAACCATTTTTGGATTCAGGGATCCGTTTGCGAAATATTAAGCTTTAAAGTACTAAATTTTTGTTAGAGTCAAGTGTCCCCCTGCCCTGCCAGCTAAATGGTTGGTTTTGGATATGTGAAAAAATTCACGGTAGTGCAGTAGTAAATATAACGAAATTAAAAGGAAGACTATCACCGCTACGTAGGCCCCACAAGTTACCGAGTAATAACTTCTTGCAGTTGCAAAAATTTTTCAACTACAATGTTAAGTTTGTTAGATAAATTCATCTCAACTACGGAACCCATCACTGTGCGTGGTTCGACATCCACTTGGCCAGTTTATTTTTACTGGTCTCACTAGACTAGCCAAAGCAACACAAAAATACTTTTGGAGATAATAATCTTTGAAGGAAGTTTGAAAGTCAATCAGTTGTTGCTCAGAGATTAGAATACAGCATACCTAGATTTAATTTTGATTGTAGGTAATATTTTAAAGTAAGTAGGTCAATCAGTAAAACCGAAGCGCGTCGGTATAAATCCGACCATTATAGTAGTACCTAAATGATCTGATCAACAGGTTCCATTAAGCTTGTGCTATTGGGCATGAGCGAATGAAATAAATACAGTAGTATTTTGACCGTATTCTGCCACAAGTTGAGATGGTCGATGGTGGTTGTGGTGATAGATGGATGGTTATGTTGGTTGGTAGTTTGTTGTATTGACATACTTGGGGTCGACGTTGGCGGTGGCCTCGTCAAGCACGAGGATGCGGTTGGCGCGCAGGATGGCGCGCGCGAGGCACACGAGCTGGCGCTGGCCCAGCGAGAAGTTGGAGCCGCCCTCCGATACCTTGAAGTCCAGCGCAGGCACCGCACCTTTCAAATCCACCTACGGAAACACAACTTCATACATGACTATTTTATGAAAACATGATGTTTCGCATATACTTACGTAAGGTTCAAACAAAATCCTAGACAAATCGATCTATGAACGAGCGACCTTAGATTTCTATGACTAGTGGTGTCCAGCGTAGGCGCGCAACATAACAAGCTGTTTGCGAATACTAAATGATGGAAAATGAAACACTAAATTTTTATTAGTTTAGAGACTGTGCGATGCAAATGCACAACGTGTTTGGGCAGTTTGGCGCTGCGCACCCTGCCTAGGTGTCCGCAAGGAATGCAGCAACTCTGCGGAACTAGACTACGTAGTCATATAATTAAACTATTATAGAGTAATATAAACTCACAGCTTCCAACGCCTGCCAAAGTTGTTCATCGTCGTAGTTGTTGAACGGATCCAAGTTGTAGCGCACGGTCGCTGAGAACAGCACCGGCTCCTGAGGTATAATGGATATCTTCGACCGCAACTCCTAGGGCACACACAAGTAAGCAATTCTTTTAATTATAGGTAAGTAAGTACTCCTATAGAGAATCAAACATACTATGTATATTACGCGCTTCGACCAAAAGGCAAATCCAGAAGGGGCTAATATGCGTGCTTGATTCGCGCTTTTGAACGCTTGCACCTTTTTGTTACCTTGGAGAATTGATCAATAAAAGCATTACAAGACGATATGTTTACCTGTAGAGCTAAGAAGGATGTGTCTACGTCATCAATGAGCACTTCTCCCTCTACGATGGCGAGCCGGAACAGCGAAGAGATCAGGGACGACTTGCCGGCACCCGTCCTACCGACGATGCCCACCTGCAAACATAAAGAACATTATACAGGGGGAAAGTTCGAACGGATCCTCAGGGTTATTACACATATCACACTTACAATGGAAATGCCTTAGAGTATATAACAGTCTAAGGGCAACGCTCATTTTTTTCGCACGATTCAACAGTATTCATTGTGTCGAGCAGACGAATTTTTTAAACTTGAAGCAATTTGTTAGGAATTTCCTTCAAAATCCTTCGGATTGTGATAGAAAGTAACTGGGGTACCCTACAGCACCCCAATTGCTTTCTACTAACGTGCCTACTCGACATATTGAAGTAAACCAAAAGTTGGTTCACTTCGATATTTTTACCCAAAGGAAACATACTGGTGATTTAGTGGGTTGAAAAATGTATGTAAGTTTATAGGATAACCAGCGACCCACCCCTATTTTGCACGGTTTTTACGACTTGATAAAACATCCTCATTACTTTATTTAAGGTAAGTTTAATATTAATATAATAAACACATTAACCTTCCGGAATAAAGTCTCTAAATAATGGTGAAAACTGCATCAAAATCCGTTGCGTAGTTTAAAAGAACAACGCGGTCACACAGGCAGACACGATAGACGATTTCCCGTCGGGGATATATTATGTGATATGTATAGAGTTCTATATAAATTATAAATTATTGTACTTTTACCTTCCATCCACTTTCTATAACTAAATTGAGATTTTTAAGCACAGGCAAGTCTTCAGGCGTGTACTTCATGTAACAGCTCTTGAACTGAATGCGCCCGCGCGCTGGCCATCCTTTTGGAGTCTCTTTTTCTGTGAAATAAAAGTTATGTATAATTCTGAACCTCTATAGCTTCTTCTCTTCTTATTCTGTGACTAAGAAGAGATATATCTAAGATGAAAAGGTATTTTGGTAGGTCTTAGGTACTTAATTTTAGATCTCGCTTATACAATTCTACAGTGCCCTACTACCTCTACAAACACAGGTCTTAATTCACCACTCGGTTAGATGTGTGTCAACCTTAATTCATTTATTAAGTCCGTACCCGAAGCAGATATATTTAATGACCGAAAGGCGAAGTTTAAATCAAGAATCCTGGCATTCCTACACACCAATGAAACGTAGTAAAAATCTCCTCTAATGTTAACGAATGAATTACTATGTTTTCATTTTCATTTTCTTTGTATCAAAATTAATATCCCATTTTCTTTCCTCGATTGTACACCTAGACTTAAGTTAGCAACTAAGCGGTAATCTGGCGTCTTTGTTGTCAATGTTGTGTTTACCTGTAATTGGCATATATATTAGAATATTACCGTATGATTTAGTTTATGTATGTGTATGTATGTGCTGTGGGTGAACCTTAATAAATAAATAAATATACTTCTTAGCTGATCTGAATCAACATGGAGTAAGAAACAAGGTCAACTTATACTGTTGTTTTGTGGCCTTTGTATCATAATTCACTACTAATTTTTCTAATCGCATGCATGACTGAAAATCATTCCTCGGTTTCTAGGAGATTATAAAGCGACCATGAGTAAACCCATTTCAAATTTAATTTGATTTGATTTTTATTTCTGTACTTTGGGAGACGTGCCGAATACTCTCAAGCTGCTTCCACAAAATTGGTATTTTATCAGAATCCTACTAGTGTTTTTCAGACAAAAAATTCGACAAAAAAACACAAACCTCCTTTGTCCCACTTGGGTTCACGTTCGATGTGGGTGTACTGCAGTATTCTCTCGACACTGGTCATCTGCGAGATCACTTCCGCGGTCTGTCTCACGCCGAACTGCAGCATGCCCGTCAGGATCAACGTCTGCGATATCGCCAGGCCCACGTTTCCAGAGAATATTGTTTCTGTTCAATGAATTACGTTGTTAGGATATTATGTTGTTTCCGCTGCTATTAGAACGTCTGTCGTATGGCTTTTGAATTTGCTATTATTAGATTTAATGTGCTGTGATTGCTAAGTAGACGTCGCGTCGCTAGGAGTATTATTATGTGCTACACATTCATTTTTAACGGAGTGAGTTGTGTATTGCATTTCAAGCACCTAATACCTATGTTTGTAGCAATCCGGTACCGAAGGTGATTTAAATTTGTAAGTAGTAAGCTCCTCCTTTAAGAATGTTAAAGTCGTGACTGTTATAGAATCGAGATTCCGTATTTCATTCAGTCATGTCATTAGTTTTTTTTTTTTACTTTTGTTTTTAACTCATACTCATACTCAAAAGTCTGACAACCTTGCCAAGGGGTATCGTATTACCCAGTTACTGGGTTGTGGAGGTCAGATAGGCAGTCGCTCCATGTAAAATACTGGTATTCAGCTGCATCCGGTAGGAAGCCGACCCCAACTTAGTTGGGAAAAGGCCAGGCAGATGATGACTCATACCTACTCAAAAGAATCGATCGAAAGTCGAAACAATATCAAAGTCAACTTTCAAGTCGGTTAAAAACAAATAGTAGTACTCACTACTATCGATGACAAGGAAGGCGACAATGACGATGGTGAGGTAGATGACGCAGATGAAGTCCAGCCAGAAGCCGAGAGTCACTCCGCTCGCGAGGTAGCTGCTCCACGTCGACGTGTGGATGTCCTGTCACGGCAAACAATTTATGATAACCTAGGAGATAGCTTCCAGCTTTGCAGCATAGCTAAATGTAGCTGTACATATACCGTAGTTACTCGAACATTAGGGAGCCAAAACAATGAAAAAGCAAATACACAATACAATGGCACACAGCCAATAGGCTACGATGATGAACATTTAGGATTAACATGGGGCATGGGCTCTTCTGTGGCCACTACAATAGAGGAGTTACAATAAAGGGGAATTATTACTTTGCAGCTAACAACATCTTTTACTAATTTTTTGCGAACCTGGAATCTATCAAATTCTTGAATCAGTCTTTGTTCTGCGCCAGCCGACCGGATTGTGCTTATGCCGTTGAGAGTTGCAGACATATGAGAGAATACTGGACTCCGAGCTGGAACGAAATCATTTTATTAGTTTAAAAATAACGTTTATTTTTAGGCGACGAAGTACGTATAAGACCCACGAAACCAGTTTATTAAAAACATGAATACCCATGCAGATCTAACGTAATCTGTCTGTTCCGGTGTTGACATAGCAGAACTTGAACCTTGGGTTATGGATGCTTACTTAGAATAATTATTTCAGGTGGTTCTTACTTGTGCCTTCCAACCGTTTGATACCCTGTGCTGACTTGAGGTAAATTTGAAGGATTGTATAGAACAACAGTAGGATGATGGTGGTAGGTAGCAGGGTCCAGATTAGGGCAGCAGCATTGAGCGCCAAGATACTGAACATCACCAGGTAGATCTGGATACACTCTAACAGGAAACGAGGTAATAATTCGTCGAGTGCTCCAATGTCTTTGGAGAATCTGTTCAGTATACGGCCTGTGAACAAACATAATAATGGTAATGCTTTGCAAAAGATAGGTTCATGATATCGAAAAGTCCCAGTCTGTCTGGAACCCAATTTTGGTAGTTTATATGAAACCAATAAAAGGGAACCAATTGGGCTTAGTAATAGAGCTGTACTCACCGGATGAGTTAGTGTCAAAGAACCTCATGACACCTCTGAGCATGGAATGGAACATATCGTTGTGGAGGTTACGGGAGGCCTTCATGCACACCTTGAAGAACATGAACGCGCGCGCCGTGATGAAGAAGATGCAGCATACGATCAACGCAGAGTACACGTATAAATATTGTGCCGTGTCTAGAGGTCCTATGTAGGCGTGGATGTTCAGGTCTGCAATTTTTTTTACGATATTAAATCCATTTACAATAAGAAACAATGGTAAACCTTAAGTTGATTAAGATAAAAAAACAAAAAATAACCTTCAAATTAATCTAAGAACCATTATGAAACATATTGCACAAAGTAACTTTTGGGACTTATAATTGAGTAGGTAAGGATAATGGCTATAAGTTTACCTGGCTGTTGGTTAACTCCTGAGAAATAGCTGGATAAATTAAAAGTGCCATTGTCAAGTGGCAGCGACCGATCGAAATGGTAATCCTTTGTAGTTCTGTTATTAGCTTTTTCTTTAAGTGTCGTGACTTCGTTTGTCCTGCGAAAGAGTTCATTTTTACTCTGGTTGACCTTTCATGCTTTTTTTGCTTTGGCAATTTAGAATGGTCGTATATATAAAGACTGCCACGTTGGTCTAGTGGTCGCAATCGCTACCGCTGAGCATCAGGTCAGGAGGTTTCAATCAAAGTGTTATTGGGTTTTCTATCTGGAATTTCTCAGTAGCAGGAGCAGCCCGGAGTCTGGATTTGTGCCTGGTTGATGGCAATAGGCCCGCCCGCGCCCCCTATAGTATGGGACATAAACATAACTGGCGAAATGTGGGTGTACCTACTATAGGTACACCTCTACCCAACCCTCCAGGGAAACGAGGCGTGATGTTTATGTTATATCTAACTAGAGGTCTTTATGAAGAATTAAATATTGCTTTCTAAAACTGGGAATTTTCATAAACTAAATGCTATTAACGCATTTTAAATACCTTTTGTTACTTAATTTGTTCATCATCATTGGCGCTTTGTGCCATCCGTCAGTGATGATAATGACTTAGTTTGCTAACTAACGGCACTTACAGAGAAACTGGTCTCCAGCAATAGACTGCGATAAGCCTCAGTCAATAGTAATTATAATAAAACTTTATTTCAGATCACAGAAAATCCATACAATATTGTTAGTAAAAAAAAAACTTGAAAACTAATGTTAGTATCTAAATAAGAACCTTATGCTATTAATTAAAGGTGACATTAAACTCACCAGAAGGTGACCCAGTAGTCACAAAGCGTGGCTGAAAGCTGTCCGACAACAAGCAGTACGATCATGAAGAACAGCGGTAGCGCGCGCCCCCCAGCCCGCAGGTAGGCGCCGTACACTCGCCAGCCCATCGAGCCCGACTCGCGTTCCTCTTCCTCCATCTCCTGCGCCACCTCACAGCCACCCATAGACTCGCACAGCGATGGACGACGCGTTGTTGATAGCTAGATAATGTTTAATGGTGATAATACCAGGGAGATTACAAATGGTCAGGTCTAGCGTGGGCGACGTACCTGCCCATAACAGCAACCTCGGGGGCTTATTATATTGTATACTAACTTGGAAGTCAATAGCAGCGTCGTAAACCTCCATATGGAAAAATTCCAGGCAAGTAATTTTTAGGAATAGGGGCCAAGTCGATAAAAGTAGGGTCAAAACTACTCAAAACTCGAGGTTCCGATAGTATTCCCGTTAAAATCCTTCGACTAAGCTGAATTTGCTTTAATGGCATAATATCTCGTGAGTGCAACGAGTGGTTGCTGAAGTCAAATTGGATGAATACATAGCAATAATTGAATACATAGCATTATTTTTTGGTCAAGATTTTTAAAAGTTAATCGTATCAATTTTGTTGCAATCGAATTTGCATTAAGTCATTCTACTATACCTACTATAGTAATAAATGCCAATTGTCAAGTAGAAAGCAGAATCAAAATGGCTCTACGAATATATGTATAAAACCAATCAAGCTTATTTACCAAAAGTAGTCATAAGAAATTACACCACATATGACCGACACCATTCCGACCATTTCCGAGGTCTAATCAATAAATTTAAATTCAATCAAGATCTTGGTACAGCATTCTTATCAAAATTGAAACTTATGGACAAAGATTTAAGGTTTGATTTTAAGTATTTGGTCTTAGAATTTAAAAGGGGTAGAAGCGTAGTTCAGGATTCCACGTTCTACTTTGAAGTGAAAAAATCTTGTCACGTACGATGAATAACGTAGAGTGGTGTATCGGATTGGCGAATGTGTGATGGGATTCTAAGTATCTGTTACACATTTTATGATCAAGTGTATCAACGAAGGGCCTAAGTCAGTTGTAAGTAATACTATTTTTTCCCCTTTCCTGTTAGATTTTCGCCTATATATGACTTATAATAATACTAAACGATTTTTTGTGTAGAATAAAAAATTACATAGTAAGTTTAAGTATGTTAATTACTTTTCAAATGACAGACTTTATTGTTTCTTTAACACTTGAGTTATATCAGGACCCAAGGCTAGTTTTAATTGACACATCATGTTATTTTCCGTTACGAATATAAGTTTTACTTTGTTTCACTTACTCTAGCAGACGTTCGTCGGGACATTGGCGGAGGTTTCTCTACGTCTTTCTTGTCTTCGTTTTCATCATGACTGGACGACAGCAGCTTCGCGAAGTCTTTGCCGGTGCTCACCAACTCATCGTATGATCCTTTAGCATCCACATATCCCTATGAAAACAAAAAGCGAATTAAGGCAAGTGATTACATAATACTTAAGCGACTATTTAATTTTCTGACTTCTGAATGGCATTTAATAATATATTATTTCAGTTTAGGAATTCTCGAGTGGTAATGGCATTCTAATCACACATCCAGACCAGACGCGTCATGTTTGAATAATGCATCGTATTCAAATAAAAATTGTTTGTTACGTTTTCACGCTAAAACGGCTGAGCGGGTTTGGATGAAATTTGGCACATGGGTAGAACATGATCTAGGTTAGGACATAGGATACTTTTATCCCGATATTCCCACGGGATCGAAACGGGTGAAACCGCGGGGTGCAGCTACTTGATTTATACCACTCGACGTACCCCAGATAACCAACAAACCGCCAACAATCTATGTAGTAACATGAGCCTACGGCATAGGCAATGAAATTGTGGTGTGTGGAGTTCAGTGACATCCGATACATTCAAACAAACAATTGCAATATTGTGACAGAATGATGTACTCGGCGACCTTGAGATAGTGGAGCTGTCGCGTGAGTATATAATAATGCATTTTTTTGCCGCAGGGTTCTGTTTTAGTATCCGAAATGAAAGCTAAGATAAGCCGTCAGAAGTAAAAAAAGAAGATAAATGTAGTCTCCGAGATCTTTGAAAAGGCTTCTCATAAATAAGTACGTTCAAAAAGAAACTCGCTACAAGCCCATGCTGGCTATATAACAAAAGAAGTAAACGTAAGGTAATCATATTGTATAAGTTACGTTGTTAAATGTTGATGATGTAAGTAATCATCAGCCTTGAAATAGTTCAGATGGTGCGTGACGAGTATGCGTATGTTGTGCCGCACGTAGTGATTCCTTTTGCCAGTTAGTTCTCGTTACCAATAAGAAAGATTAGCAGTCCCTACAGCACAGGTTCCAAGTTCATAGTGGGATCGAAGATGTACCGAGTCTGGCAATAATTTTAAGTTACCGTTGTAGCGACAATGCAGCTAATGTGAAAAACATGAGAGGTGTTCCACAAGGATCAACAAAGAATTGAGTCATAATAATAATAATAGGAGGTTCAGAAGGAGATAAAACGACGAAAAGTAGCTGGAGACAGATACAGAGACTGTTACGGGGGCAATGACTTTAGGAATAAACGTAAACGGTACATTGTTCATGATGACGATGTAGTCAGCGGCCTTGAGGTAGTGCAGCTGATGCGTGACCAGCACGCGCGTGCTGTGGCGGAGGTAGCCGCTGATGCACTCGTCGAAGAGCTGGCGACCCACGTGCGCGTCCACAGCTGAGAGGGGGTCGTCCAACAGGTAGATATCGGCCTGGTAACAAAAGTGAGCGGTTAGTATGACACCATGAAAATATTCAATAGTGTTTTTTCGAGGATTTGGTGAATTTTAAACGAATTATGATTATGACATTTAATGCATTTCTGTTGCTGCATTTTGACTTAAATCGTCATTTCCTTTTAAAGCGTCATAGCGCAAATTAAAAGTCAGTTCATTAGTGAGGCTTAAACTAAGTGGCAGTAAAAGTTAATGGTAAGCTCTGTCGGTTAATTTTCAGGGAAGAGCGTAATTTTATTGGCGTATTACCACAATGTCGCTAGAGTGCAGTCCACGCTAGGATTATCCCAGGCTGTAAAATCTTAGTATTCCTATCTACAACCAGAGTGAGGATATCTAAGTGTTTCATAATGGTATTTTAGCTAGATTATTTGCGTTTTAGTCAAAGTCCCCACAGAAGCAATATCATCTCGATTTTGGTGTGGTCTAAAATATATCGAGCAGTAGAATAATTAGGTAATAAATACGTGATAATGACGTTCACTGTTGCCGAAATACATTTCTTATTTTCCTTGCATATCATGAAAGAAGCAAGAAGCGAAGCGAAGTATAACGCGAGTTATAACATAATAAGTTACATATATTTATTATATTTACTTGTCTGTAAACAGCTCTGGCGAGGTTGATGCGGGCTCTCTGACCGCCTGACAAGGAGGCTCCTCGTTCACCGACGAGCGTCTGGTCTCCGTGAGGAAACTGTTGGAAGTCCTTCTGGAGAGCACAGACTCTTACCACCTGGAAAAATGAGAATTTAAATTATATATCATCATAAGCGTAAAACACTCAAAAAGTGATAGCATTATATTTGGCTCTTAGATAACAAATTCATATTGAATCTACTATCTATGTACTTACTTCTTTATACTTTTTGGAATTGTAGGGCAGGCCAAATAAGATGTTCTGTCTAACAGTAGCCACGAACAACCACGGCTCCTGACATGCGTAAGATAGAGGCCCAGACAGGTAGATCCAGCCATTGGTCGATCGAAGTTCATTCAGGAGTAATTGAAGAACTGAACTCTACAAACATAAAGGACATTGAACATCAGGAACTAAGTAGGCATATAATATGTTAATTTACACTTGAAACTTGGTAAGCGTATAGTATTTTGCAATGAAGTGTAAATGGAACATTTGTCATACAATCATTCATATTTGGGATGTGCTAAATGTTCGTGTTCTTGAATCAATACCGGTCATTTGATTCGATTAACTTGTTGACACTTGGTATCGTTTTGACATTTTTGGTAGTGTTGTTTACCTAACGTTTACTGTGAATTCACGTCCGTTTAGTAACTTTTAAGGCACTTGTGAAGTACGGAAATAAGTTACGCATGTGTTTAAAGTTGCGTAAGTTTACCTAGAAGCCTCAATTGGCTGTTGACTGCTGATTTTCCCATATGTTTTAAAGATTTGAAGAAAATTTCCAAGAATTCATTATCTATCGTGTCTACCTAGTTAAGATTTTTATGTTGTAGGTAAATAGTCAAGCAAACCATTAATGGTCAGCTAACAAACCTTTCCGGATCCGACAGAGCCGATAATGGCACACAGTTTTCCTTTAGGCACCATGAGGTTCAATTGGTTCAAAGTGATTGGTCCGTCATCAGTCCAGCTAGCGCTTACGTTCTGGATCAGAATGCCCACATCTGGGTTCACTGGCATCGGGCATAGAGTAGAACTCATCAAGCCTTTTTCGTTGCATTCAAATCCTAAAAGTTGAAGGAGAAAATGATCGATTAGATGGGGCTCATAAAATTACTTTTATTGAAGAGTTGAAACGTCGCCCTAAGTCGTAATAAACCATTATCTCAACAAACCCGTGGTCTTCAAACAAAGGTTAGGTTTATATAATAAATAATATAATATAATACAATATAATCCTTACTAATGTTATAAATGCGAAAGTAACTCTGTCTGTCGCGGTTTCACGCCAAAACTACTGAACCGAGGTGCACACTGCACAGATAGTCTAGAGCTTGAGAAAGGACATAGGCTACTTTTTATCGACATACCACGCGGGCGAAACCGCGGGTGGAAGCTAGTAATAATATACAACTTTATTTTTTGTTTATACTAAACCCGAAAAGGGGTCATTGTATTGTTGTGTATTTTGAACAACTTTTTCTACGGGACCAACCTTGAAATCGCGAAAAAAAAAACAGCTGTTTCATACATTTGTGTTCACTTTAAATGGACAAAATGTAGGGAACAGCAGCTATTTTTAATAAAAAAAAAAAGTTGTTCAAAATGATGAGTACAATGACCCCTTTTCGGGTTTAGCATAAACAAAAAATAATGTTGTATAATAATAATAATAAGATTTTTTGTTTGTTTGTACCGAATAAATAGGCTCAGAAACTACTCGACAGATTATAACCATTTTTTCATCAATAGAAAGCTAATATCAGGAAGTAACTTATGTTATCATTTATTTAAAAAAAAATAGAGATCCGTATGGAAACTGCAATAATGTAACCCAAAGTGGCAAAATTTTGCTTAAAAAAATCATAGTGCGCTGAGGAAACTTGATGATACATAAAAAATATGTATTACATGATTAAAGTACTCATTATTACCTTCAAAAAAGACCGCGAGGGAATATATCTAACTATCATAGTTAAGTCACAATAGCAGCTTTAGTGTTCTAAAATTTAATTCGATCGCGTATAAACAAAAGTTGTTACATTCGTTTCGTATTATTAGTTCTTATACTTAGTAGTTTTATCATCAAGGGTATTTATGTAGCAGTAAAATACTTTTTAATTCATTCGAATCGGACACTTAATTTTGAAGTTATCACGAGTATAAAAATAAAATACGCGAACGGTTCGATGCCGCCGCGACGTTCCCCACTCTAGAGAGGATGAAATTTGGCGCACAGGTAGACCATGACCTGGAATAGGACATAGGATACGTTTTATCCCTAGATTCCCATAGGATCAAGACCTACGCGGGTGAAACCGCGGGGCACAGCTAGTATTATATAAGTTTAACGATGCAATAAGTACTGTACTTGAAACGTGTGCGAATAGTTTGCAAAATCGATCGGAATGTCCGTGATTGCACAACAAGACTACAAAGGATAATAGTAAACCATTGGATTAATAATACGAGTCTCGCCGTCTGATTCAATCGGTTAACCTCTTCAATGCGGCAAAGGCCGGTCGCCGTGTTTTTTGTTGATAAACACGTGCGGCAGATCGGCGTAGAATTTATTTTATCAACATTTGGATTTTCGGAATTTTCCTTTGCGTATTTTATTTTTCAGTGGAAAAAATTGTAGACAAGTGCAGAGAACGCCTCTTGGCGACAGTTCAGTGGTTAATTGTGCAATAGTTCAGTGGATAAAGTACCTTCCTACCTATGTTTGACGAACCATATCCGTTGTGCTAAAAATGTTATAACGCCTAGCACATACTTTGTTAAAAAATAGCTTGCATCTAAACCAAGAACAAATATCGCAAAATTTTATTATTAAATATATTAAATGTCCTTTGGTTTTGTATAGTTTTGTATGGTGTTGCAATAATTTGATCTATCAGATTCGTGAGCAACACTTAAATAACTCACGAGTTACTCGTCCATCCAAATATTTTTCGCATTGCTGGTAAACACGTATTTTTAGTTTGCATTTTTATCGCAACTACAACGCTCGTCTTATTCCAAATTGAGTGTTGGAACTCGAAAATTATGAGATAGGTACCTAAATAATCAAATTGGGGTTATTCACCGGGTAAATACCAGAAAAAAAAACGAAATTACATGATAAGTCTGCTGCTACAAGTGCACCTAGCTAGAGGCACACTTATAATTATTTCGTTCAATATATTCATGATGGATGATATATTCATGGGTAGCAAATGTTATTTGTTAGTTTTTTTTCTTTGCCTCCAAAAAAAGAAAGAAAGAAAATTATGTGTGTTAGGAATTCAAATTCACGTTAAAAAAAATCATGAACCCATGTTAAGTTTAACCACATTAGATGTTAATGCGCCCTTTAAGGCCCCTTGATTGACTTCCCCTATAAAACGTCTACAACATATTGCTGCAATCTTGCCAACATCATGGTGTGAGCCAATGATATTATAATTTAATATCATTGGTGTGAGCACAATCAGTTATGCAGAAAATTTTAATACAGATTTAGATACGAATCCAATCTACCCTGTATTTTCAGCTATATATTCAGGTACAAAAGTAGATACGAATCTACCATGTACCTATATACAAAAAGGTCTGGTAGCTATAATAACTAAACCAAAACACCAATCTTCCCTCACCATTTTTTACCTTCGTCAGTCAGTTCGGAATCTGAATCATCAGACTCCTCAAATACTGTTATAGTATTCATTGAAATCGATATTTCTTTCGATTTACTTGAATGCGCTAATAATGATGGTGCTAAGTTAATTTCATCCCCGTGTCGGCTATCCAACAAAGCCTTAGGTGACAACAAAGGTTTACTGGCTGAAAATATTCAAGAAGGTAATTTTGAAAAAAAAAAAAAACATTAATTATGTCACAAAACTAAATGTTTTGTTCTTAGATTATATATATATATATATTATTATATATATAATCTAAGGTTTTGTTATCAATTTACAAATTAAATTGCCTGAGTGTGGTCCCTTTGATATAGAAAAGTACTTTCAGGATCAATATCTAATTGAATGAAATATTATTATTTACAAGTTATTCTACAGGCAACGCCAAATGTTATTCTGAATTTGATATGAAATAAAATGGCAACAATCATGCAAACCCTTTTTCTCACAAGGACAAGGAGAAAGCTAATGGTGGGTACACATAATATGTGAAACGTATCATGAAATGTAATGTCGAGTTAGGTATGCGAACACACATGTAGGGAGCAGCTGATTTTTTTTCGCGATTTCTTGGTTGGTCCCGTAGCAAAAGTTGTTCATAATAATGAGTATTATGAGTTATGACCCCTTTAATAAGAGGATGCCCATGAATTCAATTTCACCCGATATAATATATATAATGCACCATGAAATGTAACACAAGAACGAGGCGAATATGTTTCAAGTTCAACATCTGTGTGTTTTTCTTTTGTTTTATTTTGTTCAGTAATTTCTAACTTACCAGGATTGTAAATGCCCTCCTCGTCGATTTTCTTGAAGGTGTTAGGACGTAGGTCAACTTCGCTCAGATTGTTCTTTTTCTTCTTATTCTCTACCATTTGCACTAATTTAGCGATGTCTACGTCCGGAACACTGCGAAGGTCCTCCCGCTCATCTGTTGTAATACATACTACGTTAATTAAATTCATATATATACCCTACTTCAGTCATTATTATACTACACAGCGAATATATTGACAAAAATTGCTATCATATGGCATGTTTCGTTTATGTTTTATGAAATGCGAAGTGAAAACCCGTGTAGGTATCAGATAGCTTTTGTTCTTATATCTTATTATTTTCATTTTTTCTTTTGTATGTAAAACATAAATGATTTTTTATTTGAATCGGAACATAAATTTAATTATAACAAAAAGCGCTCTCCTTCGGTTAGTCTATAAGCAATTGTTAGTAGGTATGTGTTGAAGTAAGAGCAAATGACATCACAGGAAGCATGTTAACACAATAAACGTCGGTTAATCAAATATTCTTTAGAACAGTAATGACACACAGTGCATCATTTAGGACATTTACACCCAAAACTATTCTGACTAATCTCGTACCCAAAAGTAAAACTGCCTCAATACGGCGAACAGAGGAATACGACTCCATGGTCAATGAAAGGCTTGACGGCAAATATACAGCAAGAGTCATCTGTAGTATGTTGAACATTTGTGCCAACGGGAACGCCTGTGGAAATCATTGATTTTGTTGACTCTCTTGATGAGTGTAAGCAGCAGCGTTCATTGACTACTGCAGTATTAAGTTAATGTTAGTGTCTCATCTCTTCTATCACTAACATTGTTATTTAATGCTTCAAACATTATGTTTAAGAATTTAAATTGAAAACTATAACACCTACTATAATAACATCAGACGTCCACATTTTAGTTGAAACCCTTAACCAAACGCCACCAAAATGTCATGTCCTTACACGATTTACGTTCTAATAACTATTGAATCGAAGTGGTTAAAAGTAGTTATGTAGATGTCTTGACTAAATAATTTAGCCAATACAGGCAGTAGTACGGAACAGGCACGTAAATAGAGTTTTGAGAGTTAGATAATTTAAATATTAGTGTTATTATTAGCGTCGAGTCTCAGTTATAATTTGGACTCGTAGAAGAAGGATAGTGTCGATAGGGCATGCACTTAGTGCAAGATCGAGACCATGTGGTCTCACGTACCGAACAACATGAATGCCTCAAGGCGCTGCACTGATATTAGCGCCTCTGCCAAAAATGACACGGCATTCGACATGATTATCGATAGCGTTCCTTGTAGTGTGTTGAAGAATTGCGCCAATGGGAACACCTGTAAATTATACACGTACACTGCACTCGTCCATAAAAGTTATTATACAATCAGATAACTTTTTTATGTGGTGTGTTAGGAATGTGTTGTCTTGAATTTTAACATTTCGCAAAATGCAGTAGGTATTCATCACGACCACAAAAAAATTGTAGGTAGTAATTGTAATGATAAACTGGAATTTTCTACATTAAAAATCATGAAAAAAGATCTATTAGTTACTATGTTTATTGGAGGTAGGTACTTACAATATCTGCAGTAACTTGGTAGCCGAACAGCGAGTAGGAGAGCAGAGTGATATACAGGGTGAGTCTCTCGGTGAACACCATGAAGCTGAGGTATACCCCTCGGAGGTAAGACGCTGACGTGATTTGCTTAATTTCATTCTTTCGTGCCAGAGCTACTACCTGCTCAAATGGCTTCTCCCAGGCGTACATTTTAATCACCTAAAATTATTTACTTATTAAGTTAAAAAACATTATGAATTAAGTATATTTTTTCTTTGAATGTCGGCAAAAAAGTCTTGAAGATGACATTCGTATTGAAAACCCCATTAATTGAAGTTAGGTACATATTAACGGTCGTAGTTAAAGTCATGCATTTATACTTTGTTATTCTCTTGCGGTTTAAACGTACAAAAATAAGTTTCGGTTAATAACTAAACCAAACTCATTATTTAACTAAATACAGTTGTAAAAAATTAAAGCGCCATGCGACTATAAACTCTTTGTTTTTTTTTCGAAACGTTAGGCCTATAAAACCATTAGTCTCCAAAAAAATGGAGCTGATAGCCGGATCGATTTTTGTTAATATTCTACCTATTGACCTGGTTCAAAATTCAATATTTATATAATTAGAACGTTAGAAAATCTAGATCAACATACCTGCATGCCATTAATAATTTCGTCCATAATGCGCACGCGCTCGTCAGTTTTGCATGCGGTCCTCATTCGCAACCTTGCAGCCAATTTACTCATGTAAGCTGCAAGAATAATAATAAGGTTTCTTATGTTTATTGCCTTTCTTAAAAGATGCACTGCCCACTGATTGGATCGGTCGACAGGAATTTATGGGCCTTAAATTTCTTTTACTGTAATTGCATAACCAGGAAACTGTAGCTTTGGAATCCATAATTATCTTTATTATTTTATTTTTAGTTTTATGTTTTGCTGTTTATGTTTTTTTTTTGTATGATTTCCGTTACGTTAGTGGGATCTTTTGCTTTTTGGAGCCAAAGTTTGAGTTGTTACAAATTAGGAAAAAAATAAATTATCACAAAAGTAGGCGCTACTGATTCGGTTTTCCTTTCTTGTACCCATTCCCAGTTTAAAATGATTGCTTCAACATCTTGGTAAAACACAACAGCATCAAAAATATACATACACTGAACCGGTATGGTCTGCAACACAATGCCGATTACTCCTACGATGGCTGCGTAGCCAATCTTCAGGTATATGAGGTAGCAGACGACGACGACTTGGAGAGGGAGTAGCCAGATGAAGTGCGTGTAGATGAAAGCGTAGTCGAAACGGTTCACGTCGTTCGACAAGAGATTGACGACTTGTCCCGCTGTGGTCTGCGCCAGCGCACCGGAACTCATGCGCATTACCTAATTGACACGAAGAAGAAAAATATATGTCGTTGAGCTCCTTAAGTTCTGAGTTGAGCTACTCGATGACTGATCCACTCAAATCTGCATGTTTCTTTCCTCAAAAGGCCATTTCAGACACAAATCTACATGGTCCTCAAATGATAGTACCAAGATTATTTCCAGATTTTTATATTTATATTGACATTTCATTTTATTTTAACAATGACATGATTATTTTCTATGGTAAATTATTATATTATTTTATTTTAATTGTTGTGAATGTGAAGACTATACGGATCTTTCTTTTTCTTTTTATTATTTATTTTTACTTAATTTTGATTAATCATGGTCTGGCAGTTTGAGTAATTTATGCGGCCTAACCAAATGTCCTTTCTTTGGTATTGTTCGTCAAATCGTTGAGCTCGTTAAATTCGGAGTTGAGCTGCACGATTACTGACAAATGCGTGCACTGACTGGACAGGTCCACTCAATCTGTGTGGTTCTTACCTCAAAAGACCATTTTAGACACCAATCTACATGGTCTTCGCATAATCTGACCAAGATTATGTCTGGACTTAAAAAGAGACTGTGACCTCTGAGTTTGTTTCGGCCTTTCTTCTCAGAGTAGTCAGATAGGAAACGCCGACCTCATCTAGTTTTAAAAATGTGATTGACGTGTAAAACTGTTTGTACAAACCTACTTACAGAAATAAAATCATTTATCATTTATAATTAATTCTTTAACTAACTTAAAATTCAATTGTATCGTCATCCTCTGCCTAGTCTTCAACTACAACTATACAATTATTAGGGGTTAACCTACATCGAGCAGTGAAAGTAGGTAGGAATGTCTTATATAAAGTTTAAAGGTTCATAATATTTAAGTAGGGTTACCTACTGCCTTAATTATAATGATTTATTGACCCTAAAAATTCTTTAGCAATCTGGTTTTTAACATTTTGTAATAAATATCTTTAACCGCAATCTTGAAAAATCTTATTAGTCGAGCAAAACCAAACAAACAAAGGCACAGCCGTACCATTCTGTTCTCGAAGCCATTCAGGACATTTTCGACCCCCTGTAACTTCGTTGTGGATAAAGCTAGAAGCTTGAATTTTCAGTGACCGAGAGAGCTTACTATAACTTGGTATATTCCTAAATTACATTCAATTTGAACTATGCAGTTTAAGAACTATTTCAAGTCAATGTTCCTTAATTAATTTTGTCACATAATTAGTGTTTAGCAAGAAAAAATTAAAACATACCACAATTTCAGGCCCGTTTTCTAGATATACGAACTGCATAAGTAACTTTGTTATACGATATAAATAATATGCGATTACAAAGTTACTTTTGCTACCTAAATAAATAGATAGGTGGGTAAATACTGGAATACTGAATACTAGGTAAGTATAGGAAGTCACAGACACATGTCTTCTTTAAAGCTATAATATACGTATGCATACGCAGCTTGTTGAAAGCAACCGATGAGATTGAGACTTGGCCATCTGACAGGCTAAATTGAGTTAGTACCTAAGTATTTGAATTTCATAAACAATTAGTTGGCAACGTCAATTAAACTGCATTGAAATTGAACGAAGAAAAAATTGAATGAAAAAGCAATAATTGCCGCCGATGGACACAGAAATCCACACGTTTTTATTTAACTTATGCTATCTACCTATATACAAAAAAGAAATGAGATCCCATCCAAAAACATAACTTGTAAAAAAAAGTCTCGCAACGCAGTTCTTCTACCGCAAAACGTTGTGAAATCTAAACTAAAACCAAGTCGGTTAATTTATTCAGTACCTACCTATCTATGGGAACATCTATCCAACAAATTTCTCATATATTTTACCTAATTAGTATTAGACATTTTTATTTCCTTGAATAAATAGAACAACTTGGCAGTCGCACGGCAACATAATCACCTAATAAAAAATTCGCTCGGCAACTTATTCACATAATATTTTTTTTAACAATAATGGTTTTCTTAATTGTACCTAATTTAATAAAACCTGAAGCCTATTTCCTTATGAATAAAAGATTTTTATGCAAATATTTGTCGTCCAACTCTCACCAGTCATTCAAATTCAAATGGTAGAATTTTCTTTTGTTGAAATATACTTTCATAGTTTTACACCCAAGCGTTTGTGAAATCTTGCCTATCACGTCCCACTATCATGTAGCAATAAATAATGTTTCTCAAAATAATTTTAAGTGCAAACTTTCATAATTTTCGGATCAAATTAATAAAGTTGGCATGCTCTTTGCCCAAGAACAATCTTTTTTCTCTGAAAACAATTCTGAGAAATAAAACCTAACTGCCTATTATATTGGTGTAAAATACATTTGTTTACGCACTGCTATTTGAAGGTGAATTCTCAGTGTCAATAATAGATTAGGTACTTAATTAACGTCTTATTTTGCAATATCGGGCGCAACGGTGCTTATAGAGCCATTTACAATTTTTAGAAAAAATATAGTAATAAAAACTAAAACCCAACTACGACTTAAAAGGTAGATATAAACAAGACACCACAGACAGACTAATTAAAAATCCGGAGTCACACGTGTTAGGGCATAAATCGAACTGATTACGTGTGACTCCGGATTTTTAATTAGTCTGTCTGTGGTGTCTTGTTTATATCTACCTTTTAAGTCGTAGTTGGGTTTTAGTTTTTATTACTATATTTTTTTAAATTCTTTTGGGGTTATAATATATATATTTTTGAAATGTGCTCATTAAGGCCTTTCATTTGATACCCAACATGGTACGATTAAACCATATTTTTTTTTAAGTTCCTCACTTTATGTCCTCTAGAGGGCGCCATTTTTAATTTAATGTGACTTCACATAGCCTATAACCAGCGGACAATCACGACGCTTCAAACGATACCTCATTTGTCAAATTGTGATAAGTGGTTTGGAAGATAGGAGGGAACAGATGAACATACATACATACATACATACATACATACATTCATACATACATACATACATACATACCGGTCAAAATCATAACCCTCCTTTTTTCTTCGCCGTAGTCGGGTAAAAACGCTTTCGTTGGTACCTACATAAGGTTCTGTTAAAGTGAGTTCTGTCTTACCTTTCTATAAATAAGTGAGCAGGCGGCTATGCGGACTTTCATACCGAATTGCTGCGTGGAGTAGGTCCCGTGATGGTTGAGGAAGGCAATGACCAGCGACATCATGATGACGGCCGTGGCGCAGTACACTGCCTGTTCATAGGTCATGGTCGAGCCTGGCTCCCAGTATGTAAGCATCCAGCTCAAAACTACCGGTTGGAAAGGCCTAGGGTAAGCAGAGTGAAAAGAACTTGGTTAGAAAAATAATACAATTGTGTGATTATGTTCATTCATAATTATGTTAACTGAGTTCTAGAGTTTAGCCGTCTACGAGATAAACGAACATCCTGTAATAAAAACTTTATCAAATTAAAAATTATCAAGATTTTTCCGTAATAGCTAGCATTGAACTGTACAATTTTCCAGGTGCAACCTATGACAAGAGACGGTCTCAAATACCACCAGATGATTAGTAATTGGCATAATGTGACATTCGCGTGACAACTGCCAATAGTCAACAAAATTACTCACTTGAGTACGAGTGCTTGTATGAGGAACATAATGCCGGAAGGAGCGTAACTCATCCAGAAAGCCTTGGTCATTGCACGAAGTAAAGATGGTTTACGGCCCTGCTTGCTCGCTAGTGCAATTTCTTCCAGCCATTTTCTGTAACAAAGTGTCTTATTAGTAATTAGTACAGCAACTAGTCTATAATATAGTGTTTTATTTTAAAAACGCTTTCATTTCCTGTCTTACTTCCAAGTTTCTGTAATATATACACAGACCACGTGAACTGCTCAATGTCACTTCGGTTGTAACATCCAATTCCTTCCATCAAATTGTGCACTTAAAAATTGGCAAGACTCACGTGACAACTTAACATGGACCCATTACCTACATTGTTGATATACCTACGGTATCTTGACCTTATGCTGGCAGACATTACATCGTAGGTTTGTTTTGTTCACTACTTAGCATTTGAATATCAATACGGTTTCTAATCTTCAATGATATCATCAATACACATCTTACGAATTGGTATTTTGATGTTCTTATTTGCTTGTTTCCTACTTTACATGTTTATAATGTCGACCATGTTAGTGAGTTAGATCAAACGGGGTCATCATCATCATTTCAGCCGAAACATGTCCACTGCTGGACATAGCCCCCCCCCAAGCACCGCCACTTCGACCGGTTTTGTGCTTCTTGCATCCAGCGGGTTCCTGCGGCCTTCGCCAGGCCAAACGGGAAACAAAAAGTACCAAACGGGATAGTTATATATAACTTAATAATATACTTCATTATTACATTATTTTACCAAGCGTGAACCTACAAACTCTACTACTTGTATGCGTCATTCTACAGTAGGTATTTAAGAAACTAGACCGGTGCATTTACTTTAACTTGCGTAGTAGTCGTCGTTGGAGACATTAATTAGTGCGATAGCAGTCCAGGGTGCTTAACCTACAGACGACGCACTACCTAAGGAATATCTACGAACTGCTTAGGGCTACGCGCTAAGAATCGCGTTTTCAATCAATTATCTTCGTG
Source organism: Lithophane semibrunnea (assembly GCA_947363905.1). NCBI lineage: Eukaryota > Metazoa > Arthropoda > Insecta > Lepidoptera > Noctuidae > Lithophane > Lithophane semibrunnea. Next base: position 9,626,087 of record OX376188.1, on the reverse strand, counting down.
ATCGTGACACTGTTTATAAAATACGACAACTCGCTGATCGTGAGACTCTCTCTCCTATTATTGTTGAATGAACATGTATGCGTAGAATAGTGTTAGTAGGGCCCGAATAGCAATTTAATCAGTAAATATAATATATCTAATGGTATTTTATAACCTATACCTAATGCCGCAATTTCCACAACCACGTGAACACTAAAACCCTGAAACCAAGAATAGAATAATACATAGGTATGAGTAGTTTAGTTTTTGACCTTTGCATCTTGTAGGTCTGTTGAACACATCATATAGTCATGATAAAAAAGAAAAAAATAAAACTGTCTCAAAAAAACTAAATTAAAAATGACTCTAAAAATAACAGATGCAGCACCTTATTGCGTAACACACGATCAATCATAATCTGAATCATTTTGAAGGCTATTGCTAATCCATTGCACAGGATAGGTACACAAGTAGACCATGAATGAAGTCTACCTGTTTACCCATCCTGGGTTAGGACCTAGGATACTTTTGAACCGGATAGTACGTTCCCGTGGGATAACATCCAACCTCCACACAGGCGAAGCCGCGGGCAAAGGCTAGTACATCATATATTACGAACTTATGTGATTAATCGCTCATAGTGATATTAGTAACAGGAACTTAATAGATGCAGGAAAAGGTAATGAAACAAACACAATACTTATAATTATTGCCACGTGCATATACCACACGACTGAATTAATAATTTAGATTGCTCATGCATTAAATGAAATGATTTATTTTATAATGATTACACTATTGTTGTATCATTAAAAAAAGGAAGTTTACTGTGATCTTTAAATGTAATTTTGTGCTTTTTTAATCTAAAAAAAATAAAAGTGTTTGCTATTTATAGAAGATTTCTTCTAAGATATTTTTATTTACATGGTTAACATTAAAAATACTAAAATACAATAGACGTAGATATATTTAGTAACCCATTCCGCTTAATTATTCCTCAAGAGTTATATACACCGCGCTCGGTGTGTTCAGGTTCGCGACAGGTCAATCGTTATCCTGAGGATGCCTTGTTGACAGGTGAAACACGTGTCGATTTCTTACAGCGTTTTTAATGATTTTGAGGAATAATTAAGCGGAATAGGTTACTAAAATATCTACGTCTATTGTATTTTATAATGGATTTCCGCAAAGCCACGCCTGAATCAATTAACTAAGTATATTAGAAATACTTCTATATTAGGATTCCAAAGTGTTAGTAAATCAAAGAACATAATCGTTATACAACGGTCAACGATTTCTTCAATAAAGATTGGTCCTTGGCAGTTCTGGACAGAGAGAGGTGGAAAGAGAGTAGGGAGGTCTTTGCCCAGCAGTGGGACAGTAATAGGAATTATTAAAAAAAAAAGCTAGTGGTGGCAAAAAAGAATTGTCGGTTGTTAATAACTTCAAGTTACGACCATTCTAAGGTTTTGGTGTGACGTCACACCCTAATGGGAAATAAGTGAGTAAAGCTGCAGATTAACTTTTAACAGTTTTTGTGACACACCTAAAACCTCTGTGATCATTGTGATCCAAGAGAATATGTAGGTAATTATCAAGTTGTAGGTATTTATTGTACAATAACGACAAATAAAAAGAAAAAAAATTGTCTTGAACTATCGATATAAGTTCAGCTACAATACAACTTATGCTTACACAGTGAAGCACACAATAATACATAACCTACCTGATTTAAATGTAATAATTACTTGAATCTCAGCTATATAAATACAGCTAGATACCAGCATCCTAATGTACGATCGGTCAGAATTGCAATAGGTTTGAAACAAATGTATAATCCATTGCTACATAAAATGTTCGAAAAAAAAATCTGCTCAACAACGTAACTTACGAACTTATGAAGTAATCGATTAGACATTTGTTTCGAACCGATTCCAATTCTGATTGATCGTGTATTACGCAATTAGGGTGCAGATGCCGGCTACATACTGAGATTTTCATTAGAATCAAACATATATGTTTGACTAGCTTCCACCCGCGTGGTATGTCGATAAAAAGTAGCCTATGTCCTTCCCCAGCAGGCGTAGCATGAGCACAATTTTGTCGACGGAAGAGTAGACAAAAATGAAGTTTCCTGTAGACAGTAGACAGTACGAGACGGCAGCAAAATAGAAAGAGTCAACTGCACTTTTTACGAAATTCACTCTTTTACATAATTCGACTCAGAATTCTTTGTTTTATCATAGGATTTTTCTTTTGTCAGTGTGATTTTGACAGTAAAGATAGAAAACTTTCTTCCGAAATAGTCTACATATAAAAAGACCTAGACAAAGATCGTTAGAAATGAAAGACAAAATGACAGATTGTAGAAAGATTTCTACGGTGGATGTCAAAAATGAAGAAACGAACTGTCACTTTGTATAGAAAAAGCTATGTCTATTCTTCGTAGAGATAGAAAGCGCCATGCTAAGCCTGCAGGATGCCATCTATCTCTTTGCCAAATTTTATTTGCAAGGCAGCGCTGGACTGTTCACTGTACAGTCACATTACTGGGCTCGTATAAACCTGCCTTTATACATTGAGACTGCCATATTTTATTTAAGAAACAATTTCAGCAGTTTTCCAGTTGACGTCAATCATGTAACAAATTATCATGCGGGTGTGAACTATACCAAGGAAAAGAGGATTGCGCTTGTTATGGTATTCCCACCATGAAAATGATGTCAGAATGTCACGTCAAACCATGGTTACAAAGATGGGCACTAAACGATATTTTATATTGGATTGGCTCACGTTTGACCACTCCACTAATCACTAACCCTGTCTCACCTAACCTAATAGTACGCCGATAACGCTATCGGGCCCATGTCAAAGGGGCCAGAGCAAACACATTAAAGATTTTGAAAAGAAAGAGATATAATTTATGGTATATAGTTATGGTCATGAAAGAAAGTTGATATAAGAGAAGGCTGAAACACCAAGGACTATTTTGTGATTCCGGTCTTACTGGTGTGGAAAAGTCGCATCAAAAAGACAACTGGAATAGAATATGTCAGCATCAGCAATAAATAATCCACAACACTTATAAATAAAAGATTTAAAGATAAAATAGATCAACCATTTTTTAGATTAGCTAAAGTACAAACATCTTTTATGGGGTACTGCGTTAAATGCTATAATAAAATACCTAGTGATATATTGCAATTAAATGAAAGAAAATTTAAAACTCATATTAAAAGTACACTTTGTAAACAAGCATATTACAAATTAGAGGATTATATCCAAGATAAGAATGCTTGGAAACATGCTGGTCTTGCTCCATAGGACAAATTCGAGGCTGGACAAAAACTGGTTGCTAATCTAGTTGTAAAATTTATTATTTTTATATCATCGATTTTTTTACATTTTATGATAATTAATCTCACACACTGTCCTATTAGTATTACTTGCAAGTTTGTAGGAATATTGTGATATCGTATACTTTAATGTTTGTAAATATGAGCACCATGTATCTATCACATACTTAATTTATTTATTTGTCATTGCTCCATTTTTAATTCTTTTTACCTATTGTAATTCTATTCTCGGTGCATCGTCTTCACATGTAATTATATAATTGATGTATACCAAATATTGTAAAACATTTTTTTTAAAGAGTAACGGTTGAGTTTCTTGCCCATTCTTCTCCATACGAAAACTACCTTTTGGAAGGGGCAACTAGAATCAGTTCTATTTCTATGTATTTGACGTTCAAAAGTGCCTGTAATGTGCCTACTTGAAATAAATTATTTGACTTTGACTTTAATAAATAAATAACGAAGAATTAAAAACATACCTAATATGGAAAAATCGAGAAGACATTATTTCGCAATACCTACGTAAAGTACTATCTTATAGTTAAGAAAAACTTTAAATGGCATGCAATTAAGTACAAGACAAGTGAAAGCACATCCGATGTTCTTGAATAAAATCGATAGCTAACCGGTACGCATGCGCTTGCACACACTGCCGTGTCGATCGTTGACATACTAACGCGATCTGCGTCATGATGGCACTCATGTACCTATTGCCAGCCACCACTTGGTAAACAATACAGTGCTGAATGTTGTGCACACCTTACATTGCATTAACCCTGCTGAAAATATTGTACCATAAGTAAGTCTGATGACTGATCTGCGGATACGAACTGGGAATCTTCCAGTCTAACACACCAGAATAGATAATTATGTACCTACCTGCTAATTACAACATTATGTACGTTGTTTTTATAATCAAATAGAATTGTACAAAGAACACAGTTTCTAAAAAATGCTGACTTCATAAACCGTTGTGCCAATTGAAGGGTCCATCAATCAATTTTAACTACTTGGTGACGCTAACTTGCATTCAACCGGTTCTTATAATAGTAGATGTAAACTGTGAGAGATCACTCTCTACGTTCGGTATAATTCATTAACAACTGCGAATGTTATCTCTGTAGCATTCCTATGATAATCAGTTAATGGTTTACGATTGACTTCCTGTTCCGGTGATCTTTTCACGTCACACCTTGAAGTTACGGGGTTATTAAAACATCATTTTCTTTTGCAATTTATCTTACAACGATGCATGTGAAAGTGAGTGAAATTGATACAGGATGGACATAATATTGTAATGGTACACAATACGTGTTTTATCAATGACTGAATTGAATAAGCGCTATCAAAGGGTGTCGTCGTTCAGATGCACAATGTGATGGAAGAAACTCACGCGCAGTTAATTTAGTTATAAAGACCGATGCAGATCTCTTATTTCTCGAGGTGAAGGATGTTTGTATATAGAAAAAACTGGGTTTCGTTATTATGAAATTCAGCAAATTAACTCATATCTTTTGTTTTTAGAATGATGTGAATTATACATTTTGTTTCATGTTCCTTGCCTTGACCGCACACAAAATAAGTACCTATTATTATGTATGTGACTGAGTTATGTGATTATAAATCACCAGTTGCTGTCTAATGCAGTTGATGTTGACTGACTACAATCGAAGGTAACTCCTACTTACATTAAATAAAAAACCTGCAAGTGGGCAAATATGCCTGTAACATATATAATATAATATCCTCGACAGAGAAGAATTATGTGGTTAAACGAGTATTTTTTTTTACCTAAAGCATTTATACAGGTATCTGGAATGTTCATAAAGGAATTATGCTATACAGTGTGAATCTTTATTGTGTGCACATATCGAAATGAATATATGCTTAACTTTATCAACGGAAAAAAAATTAAAGAAAATCTAAACGTTTTTTTATATTTTTTATGTTAAGTACATTATACAGACTCACACTGTTAGGGCATGACATCACACACATTAATTACATCAATTTTGGACCAAATATAGCCGTGTCCATAAAACAGTAAAATATAATAATATTACATTCTCCAAAATAAAAACAGAAATTAATGGACATTCCTAGGTCTTAAAAGCAAATTGTGCAGGTTTACCGTCGCAAAGTTATTCGTCAGAATAGCTATCATTTTCGTGTGAATTTACTGTTTTATTATAAATACTCAAACATAAAATGAAATTATTTATGCAAACCGCACTAATACATATGTATGAATAAGGATATCAAGACATAGGAAACGCAATTTACAGTAATTAAATATTCACGATGCATTCATGTCGAATGCAATAACCCAAGCTGAATTTAAGATTATTTACTTTTAAATATTTATGGTGTATTTAGGTAATAAAATGAACGTTTATGTGTAGGTGTCGAGTACTTAGGTAAAGTTCTCAAGAACCTTTTGGCGCTTGAATGTATGTGAAATTGTGACAGAAATTCTATTGAAAATTCAAAATGGCGACGTTAGTTCCGATTTTAGCCACGCGCCAAAAGATATTTGTATCGCTGTAGGTAATGTTTTGATGTGTTCGCAGTCATATTATTGCCACGAGATTCCGAGACAGTGACCACGAGATTCCGTCCTCCACGCTCTCGAGGGCCGTCGCTGCGCCCGTGGTAGGCAACTCGCCTTGTCCTTATTTCAGCCCATCACAAGCATCTACGTCGCTTTACACAAGCTGTCTAATGATTGATTATTATTATTACAAGGTACCGCGACTTTTGAAACCTCCTTTACTTTGCAGAAGTCTTTAGTAGGTACAGTCAGCAACAAAGGTCGTTTAAATAAAACTTCCACCAATCTATTCACCGTGAAAACTAAGGTGATGCAAGCTGTCATTCCAATGCTAGCGATTGATACTATTGTCAGCTCACTTCACCTAAGTTTTCACGGTGAGATTTATACAGAATACCTAATCTTAATTATTGAGCAAAATATTCATCAAATTCTGTAGCGACTGAATTCTTAGTTATTACCTGAAATGCAGAAAAACAATGTATTACTTATAAGTAATCATTCACTTTTTGTAGGATCAATTAGATGATAATTATGTAAAGGGTACAGTGTTAATTGTTGCTGACTGCACTACCTAAAAGACAATATTTGACCTAATTAAAAAGAAATCAACGTTTAATGTGCCTTTAATCCGCAACCAGATTGAAATGTAAAGGAATGTGGTTTTATTGTAAATTGTTATTACCAAAGTAGGGCATGAAAAAGCATTTAAAGATACTTATTCTTTGAATCGTGGGACGTGCTTCCCTTTTAAGGCTTGTAATATTGAATCAAGTCTTAAAAAAATTCATAACATAGGTACACACGGCTACACATCAAGCTATACATTTCCAGTTTATGCTGAGCTCAAATAGTATAGGATTTCCGTACAATGCTAGGTCAGCTTATACTGGAAATGTATAGCTTGATGTGTAGCCGTGTGTACGTGTTATGTAGTTGAAGCTCAAGTTTATAATAAAATCTGAATGTGTAGGTTATCACGTTAAAAGATTATTATCTTAATCTCTCTGTGAATATAAACATATGTATTTAATAAATAAAAACTATAAACTACAAAAACACTTAATTGATGTAGACCTTTAAATGTACAAACATTTATCAAGAAAAAACTACATAAAGGTTTTTTTGTGAAGTGTTGACAGTTTCATTACCAATGTTGTGGACTCTTGGTCAAGGTCATATGAAAGCACTGAACAAGACACAAAACATAATAATATATTCTTAAATAGTTACCTGCACTTGAGACTCAATTCTACGCATCTACATAATATTCTAAATAATATCATAGGAATTGAAAATTAATAGGAAGGGTTTCTTGGTCATAAAATATCTTCGTTTTTTTACCTCGTAAAAAATCTTCTTACACGTACGTATTTAATGGTAAAATACAAAACATAAACCTTTTAAATTTATACGAGAGCTTATTAAAAACGTTCCTACATTATTAATTAAAAGCTTACAAACTTTTGACCATTTTAATCATACTGATTTATTATCAGTGAATCGCAGGATTGTATGGGTTATTAAAATATGTCAACAAGGATGTGAACACCTCAGTATGAACTTGCTCGGTCCGAAGGCTATGACCCGACAAGTCAGCCGACCGACAATACCTGCCTGTATATAATAGGTACTATCGGGTACAAGCTTATACAGTCTCATCACTTGATGTAAACAATTACACTATGTACTTATATATCGACTTAATTAAACAAGGAAGTAAAGAGGAAGTGACTGGTTCTGGTTAATTAGTTTAATATAAAGATCTTATAGTAGGTATTTCGTAACCAATTTATGTGTGTGTCCTTGTACTCAATAACTTTTATGGAAATATGAACGTGTAAACGAGCAAAAGGATTATGTAAGGATCGTAGCAGGTGGCGTTCTGTATTTCCTGCCTAACCCCATGGGAAAAAGGCGTAAGTTTATGTATATGTATATGTATGAATGTATTGTTGTTAGTACGAGGAAAGCAATACTTACTTATTTTTTATTAGATACCCTTGCAGTGTCAGCATAGCTATAGAAAAACTGTTAGTGTCCCTATTGCATTGCAAATATTATCGTTTATTGTACGTGTCTACAGCAATTTGTGCAAAGGTATAATTGTATAATTAACAGTACATTTGTAATGACTTACATTGTCTTATAATTATTAATAATAACTGTAATAAGTGATACAAGTAAAAACGCAACACAGGAGAACAAAAACAAGATATAAAAATATTTGTTCGTGAACTAAGCGGGCTACCTTATTTTGTAGACATTTTAAAGTGATTCATGAAAAACCTGTAAGTTGTACCTTTTTTATTTCCAATATGTGTTCCTACGTGATAAATCATACAAGTACAGTTAAATTATGTTGCACCTATAAGTCTGTCTGTCTGTCATACACAGACAGAAGTAAAAAATATAATAACTCATTAGAATAAACGTTCCTAACCCAATGTTGCTCAAACAAATGGTAAAAATACTACCCCAAAGATTAGATTGTTTTCCTTATATTATGGGTATTTTCATAATTTACCAGAATTGAGTTTGCTAATGTGATATAACTTTAGATGTACCTACCAATTTTCACGATAAATATATTGAAAAATAAAATTTGATAACTAATATAATACCTTTTATACCACGAAACATAAAAAACAAGGTGTTACAACTTGACATATATCTATAATCACGATTTTTTTGCCAAAATCATGGCGGTTATATCACTTTGCACCCAACTATCTCTGAAACTATAGCAGATTGAAGAAGATGAGTTAGATAAAAAAAACAGCTATTATTTTTTTCTGGTAATTTATATGTAAAAATCACAAAAAAAGGTACTACTCGACTCGACGATCAAACATCACTCATCACAGGGGGCATAGAATTGTAAATGACCATAAAATAAGAAGGAAATATTGAAATTATCCATAGGAGTGTTATACAGGCTGTAAGGGTAAACAGTCTTGTCATTCAAACCACGGGTAGTTGACTTAAATATAAAAATAAATGACCGAACACAACAAAAAAAAAACGTAATTTTCATTAAAAGATTTTAAAAAGTTTCTATCCGACACCGTGCTCTTTAGCGAAACAGCTGACTGACTGAGGGAGGGGTCGCGCTCGCGGCCGGTCAGGTCACATCCCGTACCCCCCGCCCGTGTTGAGACGCAAGTTCGTTGCCCTAGCGCATAGGACAACGAACTTGCGTCTCTTGTGGTAAAATGTAGATATAAAAAAAAGAAAAAAAAAGTTGTAATTTTCCATTGATTTTACGTTCTATAAATGAAACCAAACCACTGGTTGCAAGGATAACGGTGTTTACCCTAACACCCTGTATGTTATATCATAACATAATTTGCACCCCGCCAGGACTGACAAACATTTTTTCACTCGGTTTTCACCAATGGACGGAATGATTCATGAACCGGTTTAAGTGTATAATTAATTAAGGTTTTGTGTAAACTGGTTGAAATATGAAGATGTCGGAAGAAATCATACCGATTGGGAGCTTTACTGGTGTGCGCATATTAAGAAAACAATGTATTACGGAATTATTCCTCTTAGACCTATTAAACTGAATAGCAACTCTACATTCTGTCTCTGCATTTTTCATTTCGATCTGAACCCGATTCTGAAGTTCACGCAGACGAAGTCGCGGGCGGAAGCTAGTAAATTATAGATCTAATAAGAACATAGGAAACAATGTCGAGCTAAAGTGGGGTTGTTGATTTCTCATTTAGCAAGTCGCACTAGCGTGCAGATGAGCTTTCGAGTTTCATAATACAGATATGTCGTGAAAGGGTGATTCGAACATCTGTTTCTGAATTAACAAGAACGAGCTCCATTATGAAATAGAAATGAGGTTTTTAATTTTATCAAAGAGTGTGCTATTTGTGAATATTGAAATTATTTATTAGAAATTCAAATTACACCACTTCTTTACAGGTTTTCAATAATATCGAATTATCAGTTTAATTAATGTTATCTCTTTAGGTACTATTTGATTCAATATAATGAATACATATTTATTTTATAATATTGACGTACTTCACTGGATCATTAGTGAATCTTTATTCTCATTACAAAGTTGCAGGTGGCATGCGTGAGTTGTAAATACCGATACCTAGTACTTACTTACCTTTATCTTCTAAGTTAACATACCTTGAGAGTGTGGCCGAGGTAGACGGAGGCAAAGTTGTTAACACAAAACAATAAAAATGGTAAATTGACTTTAGGTTTAGGTGTCAATTGTTTTCTAAACTACCCTCTAATTGGACACGCTTTTAGTGTTAAGTTATTATTGCGGTTAAGTATTCACTAATAATTGTTTCTTACGTTACATATTGGCTTTTTTAGAAAATAAACCGACGTTAAAAATAAAGATTACAAAACATGATGAGCAGTCTGCTTGTATGAAAATATCGTCATGGAAAATATGGCAATGTCCCACTTTCAAAAACAATTTTCTTTTATAAGATGAAATAATTATTAGTTATCTGTTACATCTAGGGTCATCGACTAGCGTGCGGTAACTCGGCAAGCGGCAACTGTTCACACAGAGCATAATTACTTGATGATCAACACTGTGACAAAGGAAGTCGGCCAAGCAATTCACGCCAACCTTGTACCTGTTGAAGCTCCACAAAGACTGCACTAGCGTCAACAGAGTCCCAGTAAATTATGATAATGATGTAATTCAGTCATAATAAAAATAAAATAAAGTTTGAGACTCGAGCCACCAGCGTCATCGTCATATGCATAGGTAACGTATATGCCTATTGGATATCTTCGAATATATGGCACGAAACATGGGCTTTCTAAAATATGTATTATTTTCTCTGATAATTAATGATTCATTTCCATATTCCAAACAGAACCTTTCAAATGATTAAAATCAATCCCCAGTGGAGTAATGGATACAGAAATGTGTCGTGTTATGTGAGCATCACTGCACCTGGTGGAGGCCACGCATCGACCAGTAACACTTTATGCAAACTCACGCGCGAACCTCACAGATTTCATGTTGAGAGAACCGTTTATTTAGATTGTCCATCAGTCTCATGTTCAATAGGCTTTAGAAGTTTTTTCTAACTTCTCACATCTATTTATAACCCACTGCAACTGCAGGTGCAATGCAAACTCGTTCCCACTGCGTCTGACCGACAATGTGCCCGTAGGCTCGGTCCTTATCTCAAAAACTCCTTTAAAGATTTTGGCCTAGCTAAACGTTTAAAATGTAAAAGTTAATTATTTATCTGTTCTGTTTAATAAGGCATAGCGCAATATTTTCAACAATAGGTACCTACATTCATTAAAGTTAGGTAAATAATGCCGTTATGACAGGTGTTAAATACAATGCAAATCATTAGCGAATATGTATTATATGTACAGTAAGGTATATAGAAATGAACGTGAATCATGAAGGTATCGTTTACGTGACACATGGGCCGGCATTTGTTGACAGTAGTTGATTGACCATGTTGACGACTCGTGAACCAACCCGTACTTAGTAGTATGATTAAATAATGCAATGTGAAATGTAATCATGTCATAGTCATTACACGACCATAATATCCAGAGAAACGCTGCGGAGAAAGGATTGCAGTACAAATCCATGAAGACTCGTTTAAACCGGTAAAATTTTATTAACACTGCACAAAGAACTTGAACCGTGCGTATGTTGGATGATACTGCTGTTGCCCTTAGTGAGACATAGGTACCTGCTCGAATGTTTATTGTAAATCCGAAATGCGGACGCAATAGCTCTCAAAGTGGATTTAATAGAAAAATTGGATTTGCAATTGCTCTTTATTGTCACATAAAATGGTGAGTAAGCTTTAAAACAGCGATGTGTGACCTGATGTGTACACACATAATGTAATTGTGTGTGTAAATGCGTTAACAAGTCTTACTTCGCCTTGATTAATACTTCCCATTCGCAGAGATTCTAGGCCTTTGTGTGATGCACGGCACAACTCCCGCGCGCCGGCGCATCACGCATGCGGCGTGGCTGGCGGCCGTCTGCTCGGCTCGCATAACGGCAACGTGCACCATTCCCAATCGAACATTTAAGTACAACACCGGTTACACGTGAGAACTGTGGCTTGCAGCTGATCATCAAAGTCGATAAAATAGTTTGTATAATCAATGGTTTCCTTTAATTAAGTATTTACATATCATAGTGACGTTGGTGACTATTGATTAGTTCGTGCAATAATATCCCGTCATTAATTACCTATTCAGTTCTTTCGCAGACTTCAACATCGTGTAGACTTCAATTTAGCTCGGTATTGTATTAGCCCAGCAGAGACAATGAATAAAAAATACTCTTTGGGTCTTTTTTGCATAAACTAAGAATCAGTGTCAATATTTTTAAACACTTGGTTTGGGTACTGTACAATTATTAGGCAAGAAAATAAATCAATATGTCCTCGTAGCGAGTGGCCAAGGAAACAAAGAAGTGAACAAGTAGGCACTCTAATGTCAAAGCCTTCGCAAGATGTTTACGAGATGTCGCGTACGTGAGCTTTCTGTATAATAAAAATATATACTTTATTGTCTGTCTTCGTTTGAGTTTGCGAACGAATGTTATTTTTAGGAGATTTTTGAGACATTAATTCCATGTCTACCTATTACTCAGTTAGGAACTTAAACACTTTACACAATCTGCCATTATCCGTTGAGTCAGAAGTACTCTATCTGCATGTTAATTTCAGACTATTATGAAAGGCATTGGTGATATAGGTACCTACATATCCTATGTGAGTATCTACTACATCTTTTTCATATAAGTCATAATATGACTGTCTATGTTAAGCCGGACGTCATAACAACTATTTTAAAAACTTTAAAGTATAATTTAATTAGTACTTATATTAACATTATGTCCTGCTCAAAATAAATATTTTTGTGCATACGAAAGTCGTAGTAACCTAATAGCCAGTCGATGTCATTGAAACCAGTCGAGTTGAGGATTGGTGTAACACTTTTATAAATAGTGCATTTATTTACGTGGCCAGATTTATATTAATATGGAAATCAGACAGCATGCTTTCATACAACGGTAACATGCAAACTCAACCTTGTCACACTCCTAAGATTATAACCGAATCATATGATGTATTGACGTGAATATGATCTGGACACACCCATCCAAGGGTGTGTCTAAATTATGATCATGCGCATGTCACTATGCGTACTGACCGATTCAGGCATAAAAAGGATGTGTTATATACTCATTCTGTAAAAGATGTCAAATTACGTATTTATGAGATTAAAAAAAAAAAAAAAATTGGCTGTGTTACGTGATTTATTACGATTTTCGAACTAACTAACGACTGAGCTTGCTGCGGAAAAGTGTTACAAGGAGAACAGGTTTTGTAAATATTCGGGGAAGCGTTAAGTGAAACGGGTACAAAGTCTCATGTTGAATTGGTTAATAACGGTCCGTTCCCGTTGTCCAGGACAGTTATCGATGTGTCGCCGTCATCGTGCACATTAGCCAATGAGAAGGTCGGTACATAATCACAATTACCCGGAACGCTGAATTAGACAGGAAACGCAACTTGTAACAGCTATTACGTAATGCCTAGTATGTTGACAATTCGAATAACGAATGTAGAACGTGCCCTGTTTGAGAATAACGTCTTCAGGATCGTTTAGATGTCAAATAAAAAGTCAAAATCAAATCGTTTACTTATTTCAAATAGGCACATAACACAAGAAAATAGAATAGATTTTTGTTGCCCCTGCCAAAAGGTTGTTTCGTATGGAGAAGAAAAGGCAAGGCATTGGTGTATCGCGTGAAGGGTCGGAATAAAATAATTCTGGATAGTTGAATTTCATCAATTTGATTACAGCGTCGTATTACCCAAACATGGGTTATTTACTTTATTTGGCACGTTTACTTACTTGTAAAATACTATGACAATACTTTGCTTGGGAAATACAATATTCCTTGCTTGTAAGAAAACGGCGTTTAGGCCTAGTTGAAGGGTAAACAAACAGTTGTATCACGTATTTTGTTATTTTATTATCATTAATTTGTTAGAGTGTTATGCGTTGTATGTAAACAAAGTGACTTATAAGGGAGTGTTAACACATCCACGACTATTTCATTATGGTAAAGATAACTTGAGAATCTCCATATCCTGAAAAATCAGTAGCCAGTTTGCTGCACATGTCCACATGAATGTTAATACATTATGGAAGTGGCTTAGTCATATAGGTCATAATTACTACTACTACAATGTTATTTAGGATTAAAAGACTTATAATATCTATAATAATAATAATTATGTACAAGGGAAAATTATCAAAGGGCATCAAAAAATTCGTCTGCATCGCTTTCAACAGGAAAAGTGCCCAAAAGGCTGGCAGCATTGCCACGTTGTATGGCAATGCTGATTCTTTGGCCAAAAAATAGGCCAGCCCTCTGGTCACGTGTAGAGTCGACCAAGCGTTTGGCGATGTCTTGAAAAACCAAGTGGGCACTCGGACCCCATGGCCCTAGGGTTTCAACTCCAAACGGCCCGAACATATACGTCCCGATAAGATTGGAGTATTTACGCCGTTTGAGGTTTTCTGCACCTGCAGCAGCAGCTCCAGCACAGCCCGCCGTGCTAGGAAGATGATTAAAATAAGTTATATAATATTATTACTTATCTTTCCTATACCTATCTTAGTAAACCAGGAGGGAAGGAGGAAAGTCTCTGGAAAAAATGGGAAATGAAGGTGCCTACTGCCTTTCATAACCTATGGAATCAAAACATTACATAAAAGCATTTTTTTTTTACTATTTTTATTGCACCATCGCCATAAAATAATGACGTTGGCCTTTACCTATAACAATAATGAAGAAATATAACCGCTATTATTATTTAATTTTATCCTTTAGCAATATCATAATAGCGTTTTATTTTTCTTGTTATGAAGTTAATAGAGCTATGGAGATTTATGGAATAACGTGTTCAATTCTATGTAATTTCGATTAGTAGTTTATGGTCACGCCTGAGCAATACGCGGAACGTGCAGCCTCCACAAGTAACGTAAATTAATCGGTAACACTTATCCCTAAAGAATGATCTTTAAAATAACAGTTAGTACCTACATCGATTTGTTTATCGATGACTCTAGAAAATATCCATGGAATGGAAACCCAGTGGAAACCCATGGGTTTTCGTATTTGGGTTTCACGTTTGAAGGTAGGCACTCAGACCATTTCCATATTCAGACATAGTAGCTACCCAGTTAGTACAATTTACCTTTTATTGGAAACTACACAAATGTGTGTTTATTTTGTAAATATCGTATGTTATCATCGTCATTGTCACTTGCTATCAATGAAGCGTTAAACCCGACATGACTGCGTTGTTGTAATTTACCGAAGTTTGTGTTTATCCCTATGAATCGGTAGGTGGATTCTATCATGCGTACCCTTTAACATTCGGTGTGGTATTTGCAATAATTTGAATTTGTTTGGCAAAGACATTTACGGAAAAATGCGATGTGTTATGAAATAAACTTTAGTCCTATATTTTTGTAACCACATAATGCATTCTTTGATGAAAAGGTTTAGCGATCAGAGTCATGTATTTTTTTAGATTTCTGTTTAATAAACTATGCCTACTTATCATTGTTATTGTCTTGTCAATTAATTTCTAAGACTATGCTTTGCCATGCCATGCAAGAAAAGTATTTTTTTTCGGCGTTTATGCTCTGTCTTAATAATGGCAATAATTAAAAATATGTAGTACCTAGGACGCTTTTTTGTTCTGAAAACATTAAGTAATTTACATAGTTGTTCCGAAATAAGTTACAATCTTATCAACATCATAGAAACTATAAATCATAAATGTAAATTAACTTAAAATTATGAATTGTTACATACATTTTTTTTTTCTCTTGAATGTACGTCAGAATCATTGTCAGAATTGAATGAATCAGGGTACTGTTTTAATTAAGTATTTGAAGCGATAAGCAGCATCTAATGGTAAGTTGGAAAACTTAAATACAACTTATTCAATGCACACTCTTTTGTTTTGATATTTTTTGTTGATCCCTACTTATCTTGTTCATAGTTTTAAAAGTCATAGATGTGGTCAAAATCTGCGTGACTTCATGTGACTTGTTGGTCAAGTATTGTGAAGTGCTGTACTTGCTCTGGTAGCAATGTAGCATTGAGGGTTGCTTAACTCCAATCATCTATATAGGCGGAAAAGTAGAACAGACTTCACTAATTCATTTGCATAATTAGTATATATAGTACCTACGTTTTAATAGTTGTATCTATTAAGTTCTGTAGTCAGGTTATAAAATATGGTTGCCAGACTTTGTGACTGTTCATTTATTTAAAAAAAAAACATAGGAAGTCGTGTGAATAGTTTCCAAATTAACTTTTTATTGCGCTGTAATCACTGTATCATGTTTTGTTTGTTGAGTAGCGTTAGTGCCGTTCACAGCAACACGTCATTTGTCAGCAAGGACTTCGTCGTTATTACAATAATAAACAATTTGTGCAATTGTTTTTATTAATTATTTACGTCACGGACACAATACTTACAATAATTAACTATGTTAATAAACTGTAGGTGTAAAAAAGGTTTGTGTTGAAGTCTAGAAATTTAACAATCTTCTGCGTGTTTCTAGAACCAGCCAAGGGTTAGTAGTATATTAATTTGCTCCTTCTCCGCATATTCTTGCGAAGTATGAGCGTTGTTCATAACTCCGTCTCACTGTTAAAGCATTCGCTCGTCGTCGTGTGGTAAGTGAATGTACCACATACCCGGCGCGGTAGCTTCAAGTGGCGTAAGGTGAAGGGTAACACATGCTCGATGTAAATATATAATCATAGAGGACGATGACAAGCGAACGCAGATGTGTCCTCAGTGGATGCATAGAATAATGCCATGCATATGAATATTGTACGGATAATTGCAAGTGGCAATGCAGATAAGACAGAAACTATAAACTATAAATAAGTAAATATGATTAATGACCCCAAAAGATTTGGCACGCATTCTTTAAGATCTCACGCAGAGATATTTTTGTTGTTTTTCCGATACACCGTAACCAGCACGTGAATAACTGGTTTGATAATAACTGAATGCCTTCCAAAGAATTCGCGAAGGAATGCACCGGGTACTGCATGAGTACATCTTTATGGTAATACATTGATACGAGTCTGCGAATTCGGTTCAAATCTCTCAAGAGATTTAACATTCATGTGCATGGAAAAAACCGAATATTTTAATATTGCTAAAGCGGTTTGCAATTTAAGTTGACCCTCGCTCGAGGCGTGGCTATTTAGTCAATTACTTCGAGTATCGCGCAATATGCAGCTACGATGAGGCAGATCTACACCTATAGTGGCCGAATACTTATTAGCAGATATTACATTCTTATTTAGTTTACCGCCGAAGGGTCCGAGGGACAGGCAGAAAGATAAGCGCATCTCTCGGGACAAAGTTGTATTTAGTTAAAAGCTTATAAGATAGTTTCTGAAGTCAATTAACTATATTATATAAACCAATACCAACGTTATGAGTATTGCTAGGTGTAGGTATGTTGTCATTAATCAAGCACGAGAATTATTAATATTCAATATGTGTACATACATAAAATAGTTCTTTGAAGCACGAGTCGCATACGTACACACGGCTACACATCAAGCTATACATTTCCAGTTTATGCTGATCTCGCATTGTGTAGGATTTTCGTACAATGCGAGGTCAGCTTATACTGGAAATGTATAGCTTGATGTGTAGCCGTGTGTACACATCTTATCGTCATCATACACATCTTATCTTCATTTTAGTTTTATAAATTTTTTATGCTACTAGCAATATTGAGAATTGTTCAAGAGTGTTACATTAAGTAACGTAGCCTTTGTTTTCTAAGAAACAGGGATAGGCACTGAGAAAAACTTGTAAATGCACATGAAGTATGCAAAAAAATAATTCAAGAATGATGATGACAGTTATTTATTGATTCAATGTGAACAGGTATCCGTCAAGTGCGAGAACGATGCTTTAACGAGCTGTAATTAAAGCAAAGCAAGATAGATGATTTGAGTAAGTGATATTGACATACAAAAAGGTAATCAGGCATCGTTAAATAATAATTTGTCTATCTCAGTTTTGTCCTATTGTAGGTGTCTTTTTTTGTACATAGACATCTTTCTTTACTCACGGAATACTTAGATAAAAGAAGTACCTACCTATCTACACGAAATTACTAAATTACGCTAACAAAATGAATTTATTATGCATATTTTAATTGGATACGTCTGCTTGCTGCATCTGCGTACAAGGTGATTTTTTTCGTGAAGCTCCAAGATATGTACTTACCACTAAAGTAGTTAAAAACGAAAACGCGGAAATGTATGTCGAAATCCTTATGTACGACCGGTTCAGAATACCTTTAAAGACATAAAGACGGTAGGTACCTACTCGCTTTTTTAGCATCACTGTTTTATTCGAGTGTCGAGGAAAGGACTACCCACCTATAATAATTATTATAACTATATCTAATTAGTATATTATTATGTAAATTATTTGCAAATACTTGTATAGAAACGTCTTTATCGGTTATTCAAATATTTGCCTAATTTAATCAGGTGGTGTTCATTAATCAAAGTATTATTAAAAATATTTATTTAGCCTAAATTTATGAAATATTTCTGGTAGTTGTGTCAATTTATAATCGAGCCCCTTAACAAGTTTGAGAAAATTAATTGTTTTCCAATAAGCTGGCGTTTTGATTAAAAATTTAAAAAACCCCCGACAAAAACAGCATCTAAAAAGTAAACAAAAACAAAGCGTCTAAAAAGTAAAAAATAATATCATAAAAGTTGTAGGAAATATTTTGATCCCAGGGTCGTCGTGTCGGGGGACGGCTAATGAAAATAGGAAGTTAACAGCAGCTATCCTTTCTACAACAGCATACATTCATTATGCCTAGTGTGTGTTGGCGTTTGTATTAGCCGTCACCCGACACGACGACGCTTGGATCAAAATATTTCCTACAACTTTTATGATATTATTTTTTACTTTTTAGACGCTTTGTTTTTGTCGGGGGTTTTTTAAATTTTTAATTTAATTTTTATTTCCAGCTTTTTAAATTTTATATTATATTACCTACTAGTAGAAACGCTACGATCAACACGCAGCTCGCCGAAATCTGTGTAGCTGTACGTTTTTTGCCACAGTGAAGCTTGTTACCTACTAATTTACTCTCATTTATCTTTCCTACTCCATCATCAGACCCTGATCACCATCTATCTGTAACCTATTTTTTGAGACCTTTCCAATGAGTCCAAACACGATACCTCTGCTGTAAGTTGGTGAGGGAGTTGGGTATCCTGAAAATTCCAGGTGATGCATCAGCTCAAGGTTACTATATCCTTTTCATATCATTGAAATAAGAAAATTCTAAATTTCCAATCGATTAGACTTGTGGAAGATGCTCACATCCATTCATTAACTAGAAAAGAGCTGATAATTTTCAAACGGCTGAACCGATTTTCTTGAATCATAGCTAAGAACACTCTCGATCAAGCCACCTTTCAAACAAAACCAAAAAAATCAAAATCGGTTCAGCCGTTTGGCAGCTACGATGGCGCAGACAGACACACAGATACACAGATACACACGTTAAACTTATAACACCCCTCTTTTTCCGTCGGGGGCTAAAAATTATTTTTAGAATGAAGTTTCTTATTACACGTTAAACACACTTTTACGATTATTACAAGAAAAAAAAAAAATTGTTTAATTTTAGTCATTTTTTATTTATTTCATAGTGCCTGTAATTTAATACATAATAGACAGGCAAAGGAACTTCGTTCCAACTGGGTCTCCCAGGACACCTCTCGACTTTATTTTATAGTAAAACTACTGAACTACCTATGTATAATGAAGCACAATAATGTGCGAGTAGTAGTGTAATTCAGTAGTTTTTTTACTGTTAAATTTTTTATGTCATTTCCAATATATTATTCACATATTTTAAAAGCTGCCAGCCTTTTGACTTTTGTACTGTTGACAGCGATGCGGACGAAAATTCTTTCCCTTCCTTATATTCTTGTACATCAGAATATTTAATATAGGTATTAAGACTGCTAGCTTTTAAAGTAAGTAATAGTTTGAATTACTACCAATTTTGATGTGAACAATCGACATGGTGCCTGTCGTCTTGAGTCAGGTTATCAAAGTCATAATAATCTACCTACTGTAGAAGTAATCGTTTGCTAAAATGGCACAAAATATCTTTATCATATTTAAATTAGTGTATAAAAACTTAATGCGTATAAAATGAGTGTATTATGCAATTTCATGCTATTCGGGATAAGATTACGAATCTCGACATGGAGAAAATTATTACCTATTTACTCCATATTTTCATGGACACGTGAAACGTGTAGTTATGAACTTTCCATCTATTTAATAATTACTAGCTTCTATTACATAGGTATTACAGCTACAATTTTGTTCGCGTGGAAGTGGTAAGATACCACAATATCATCTATTCTATCTATCTTCTATCTATATTTATAAAAAAAATGGATCACTATTTCCCTTGGTCACTCAAACTCAAACTCACTCATTCCCACGGGATCGAGACTTACGCGGGTGAAACCACGGGGCGCAGCAAGTATTTTTATAAAACTTGCCTTCTACTACCTACTACGTTTGTGGTTTTGTTATCAGCAGCCAAAACATACAGAGAGTCAAGACTGGTGAAAGGCGGGCAAGCGACGTAGGTACAGTAGTCCGTGTGAGAAGCAGCTCGTCCTGATGTCGACGCCCGAAGCCTTCAGTACTATTTTCCCATTGCTTGCGAAGTTTTTCGTTTTTTAGTGAATTAATGAACGCCTGCGTTCCTTCATCATCATCATTCTATTGCCCTTATCCCAATATCTTTAGGGTCGGCGCAAAATGCCATAATACTATATAACAATTATGACAAAAAAAATAGTTACAGATTATCATCATCATCAATAGATGGGAATCGAACTTACTATTATCACAGGTTTGTCAAGCAGTCGTCGATCCGCTAAGTTAATTGCTTTGTTCAAAGTTGCCTAAAATAGGCGTCCTTAAATATGTTATGATGATTGACTGCTTAGCTCCACAAAGGTACCTGTATCCTGATGATAATAATTTAAAAGGTTAACCCTCTTATTCATAAACGTTTCTTAATGTAAAGAGTCGTATAACGTCGAAAATGTATGGTTCAACAGTTGCTAATTCATAACTTAACTTTAAGCAGCGTTTATGAATAAGGCGGCAAGTCTGTAACTACCTGCAATATTCTAACCTTTTGAATCGTCTTTTTGCAATTAGCGGTTAACTACAGAAGAATACGAATATAATGTACCTAATATTGCTCATTCTGCATGGCAAATAGCGTGATATTTAGCGAACAGACTGATCTTACTTAAATAAAGGGAATATAAGAACAAAATCTATGTGGTAGTATTTGCGTGATTCTGGAACGGTATAGGTACATTTCCTATACAATGCGAGATCAGCACTGGACTTGTATAGCGTGATGTGTAGCCGTGTGTAGGTACATTCAGACAAAAAAATAAATAGACAAAAAAAAATTTTCGGCATAAGCATTATTCCCAGACTCGTTAGGAAAAACTTTTTTCAAAAATATTTTGACTCCGCTATGATTTTTGTAGGTAATTAGGTATATTATAGAAAATGATATTTAACCTCTTGATTATCTTTATTGTATTATTGCCACCAGTACAGTCATCAGTATCCTGTATTCAATTACGTACGGTGACTACTTAATTTTCTAAGAATACCTAATGATGGAATATGAGTTGAAAACAATCAAGAGCATTTAATGACTTTACTATGAAAAAAATAAAATAACAGAAGTAGTATTGGATTCACTTGACACGTTGATGATAAATTATATTCATATGTGAGAAACACAACTTCCTGTCTAATCACCTATGGAAAAATACAATCACAGCTATTCTCAATTCAATATTCAAATACTAATAGGTTTCCTTAAAAATTGTGTTTCGAGTTAATTTTATTTAAGTTAACTAAAGTTTACGTAGCGTACCTACACGTAAGGAATTACTTTTTTGTTGTTGTTGAAATCTGAATAATAAGGAGTTGAAAAGAAAAACGATGTAAAAGAAAATTCAGTTTACGAAATATTGTAGGTACGGTTGAAATCAGTCAAAGAAAGGCGATCGGTAAGAAATTATGAAATGCTATTCTTTTATGTACTGTACTGTACCTACTTAGATAGAAAGTTTACAGTGAGTTTTATTAGGTATATTTTTAAAATATTAAATACTTATATGTATTTGAGTAATTATTTCAGGTTTTTTTTATCGTGTTTGTTCATTAATTACATTGTTATTTTATCGGTGGGATAATTCTAAAAGTATCGTTATAATAATAAGTAGGTACGCACAGTTTTGTCCATTGTTCTATTGGTCCTCACATCATAAATAGTAAGGTAAGTAATTACTCCTTTTTTGGCAATTAACTCCTTTCCGGAAAGTACAAAAAATTGGTGAGAAAACTTGATGAGGTGTGCAGAGTTGCAGACACAACGTCATAGAAATAATTTAGAGGGGTTTCCTCGATATTTTATCGTAGTATTATTAGTGAATCTTCTGGTCCCGTACTTGGGAAGTATGTGGGTAGTACTACATTGAGCGCAGTGCATATTTTAAGCCTCTCCCTCACAGGCGCGTTTTTATCGGTCCATCCATAATAATGCAAACGTTATTGCGATATCTGCTTTCAGTTTTTGTAGGCGGCCACGAAGTTAAACACTGCTGCGATAATAACGCAATAGAGGTAGGACGCTTGCGTGCCTCCGCCCTGCGATATTCCGATATGGGTTTTTAGAATATTTTGTATTAGGACGCCTGCGATCTTACACACAAATAACGACAGTACGGTGTAGTGCGGGCGGGAGGCCTATAGTGTAGGTTACACGCAGACGTTAGAAATATCGGACGATAAAAACGCAGCTGTTTGCAAGGAATCGGGACGCATTATCGCAATAACGCTTGCGTTATTATCCACCGATAAAAACGCGCCTGTGGGGGAGAGGCTGCACGTGGTTGTGAAAGTAGGTATCTTGAAACGGTTCAAATACACTACTTGCATACGAGTAAACGTTATTTAATTTGCGTAAGTACCTATCAATTTAGTGGTTTATGTTTTTCTGCCACACATTTAAATAAATGATTATACGTTCGAAGAAACAGGGAGTGGAAAGAGTAAGGAAATTGTTATTTACTTTTAGGCCTTAGAATATTATACCTACCCTTACCAAAATATATTTTCTTTACAAGTTGGAAGAATTTTCATGAAAAAAAAAAGATTTAAAAATGAATTATCTGCACAGTAGGTAGGTAAAAGAAAAAGTTAAGTAAGCATACTTAGCTGAAAATAAAATAGTTTTGCTCTAGAATAGCTTCAGTATTTAAAACAAAGTTGGAAAACTTCTATGATTCCATTATTGTGTACGAGTGCCGCAGGTGTTAATTTGAAACTATCGCAGGTGACGCTCCGATGTGTAAACTTCTGTTACGTTCACTTATACAACTATAAAAGGGTTTTAAAAAAAAGTTCTTTGTCTTTAACAATTTTCATGATACAATACAAATTGTCAGCTCCTGGAATTTATCACTTACGCAAATAATATAGGTGTGTTTATCTACTCATTGTGGTATTGTACATGCGGCCGTGGTCGCACGGATTTTATTAACATGTCTTGTTTGTTAAATGCCAGTGGAGTTTAAGCACACAAGTTATTTTGTGGGTTTTTTTTTTATTTGCGCATCACCTTGTGAAGCTAAAGGTCAACATTCACAGGGACTTTTGTAATAATTCTGTATGTACAAGGGCTAAACAAAAACAAAATGGTATTAAAATATTTTCAGTAGGTCTGTACTTACTTTTCGAGCCGGTCGCCAAGCTTGTCGGAGAGGTGGCTATCTTTAGGTTTGGTGAGGTCCGAGTCGTACAGGTCCCGCTTGTAGCCTCTCCAGAAAGTGGGCATCATCCAGACGAACCATGTTTTCGAAAACCAATTTGCTCTTTTATAGTTGTTCGTCTTCTTCTCACGGTTCTTCGGTGGCACTTTTTTGAGATCGCACGGATCTTTATTGCCACTAACCATTTTGAATTAGGAATTAAAATATTTTAAAATATAAATAAAAAGTTTTTAAGTCCTCGTGCTTAGAATCTAGTCACGCAAAGTTAGTTCGGAGTGAATATCGTCATTTTTGTCGGTGCAGTAATAATCGCGGACGAAGCACGTTAGCCGGCAACTAGGCGAAACGCCTGATTAGCAACGACACGAAGCGAGCGCAAGCTGCCTCCTACTGAGTTGCGCGCGCGCATTCGGTGCGTATTAATACCTACTTAAAAGCGCTACGAATCACGGCGCCAGAGTTCGTCCCCGTCACGTTAAGCTTTTAATGAGCGTTATACTTACGTACACGTAGTTCTGGAAAATGATTTTCATATCACATAATTGATAGGTACTACATAAGTAAAGAAAGCAGGCATGCTCAGTTCTACTGACACTGTATCAAATATGCATGGCTTAGCTATAAATCTACTTAATAAATTATGCATTTATGAATTCCAATAAATATTTGTGTTTTATACCAGTCTTTTTTGCAGTTAGCTGGCAGCGATAAAGACCCATGTGCTACCTGGATTACCAGACAGCTTCCACTGTCTATAGACATCAGCTACATAGGGTTGGCAAGGGTGAGACATTTCAGCTTGCTGGTCCCCATGGCGCAATGCTATAAGTGTCAGCAATTTCACCGGCACGCACATCCTTTTAATATGATCATAGGAATGCTGCTCGGCGCCCGACAGATAAAACATGGTGGCAGGAATTTTCTGGGCAAGGAATCTTAAAATCTGTAACTTCGTCAACTATCCTTTTCAAAGAATCAATAGGGTTTTAAAGGTTTACTTGACATTTTTCAGAAGCAGTTGAAATAATTACCGTACTGATTTGATTTATTTTTCACTAAAAATAATTCGCCATAAAAACTCAAACCACCTTACTATGTTTTAAGTTTTTTGCTTATATTGTGCGTGCTTGTATGCTTGCGTTGATTCGGGGGTCCTGTTTTCGTGGGTACCTATTGTCTCTATCGGGTTCTTGTACTGTCTCATATCTCTCGCACATAATTATACAGGGTGAAATTGAATGAATGGACATCCTCTTAAAGTGCCTCCTACACGGTCGCCAACCGCGTCCCGACAAAGATGGCCTCGGTGGTTTACAACCGTGTAGATGATGGTTTACTACCAAAGAAAAAGCTCTGCCGGTCACCAACCAAGGTCACCTCTGTCGGGGATACGGTTGGCAACCGTGTAGCAGGCACTTAAGGGTTAAATTAAGGGCTAAGTATCTCATAGCTCGTCAAAATGTAGGGAACAGCTGTTTTTTTTTTCGCGATTTCGCTGTTGGTCCCATCGTGAAAGTTGTTAATAATGACGAGTACAATGACCCCCAATTTCACCCTGTATATCTATCAATCTATGTAAGTAAGCAAGTTATATTTATGACTAGTATTGTATCTGGTTTTCGTCTGGAATAAGGAAAGGCACGATCGTTTAAATAAACATCTAAATTGTTTTATCAAGTTTTACATAATTAATTAAACAATAAAGGGCACTACTGTTTCCGATTCTCTTGGCCCAGCAAATCCCTCAACAGTGAACTTATATGTTCTAGTTATTCCGGTTTTATAGCCATCGCCTTCGTTGTGTTTCATTTCACGACTCGATGATAAGGCCCTACGGAACTTGACAAACCTGTGTCTGTACTTGCCACACTTGCTCTACCAGTTGAAAGTTCACTGTTTCTTATTTCTCAAGCAAGATTCTAGCCTCTAGGGGCAAAAAGTCCCTTCAGCGCGGCCATCAAGATGGATTGCAAAACAAAAATAGATTTTAATATTACGATACTTGGTTTGTAGTTTATTTGTGCTTTTTGGCTGAGAAAACGATATTAATTTTCGTGTGACACTAATATAGTAGGTACCCGTGACCTCATATTATTCATCTTGATCACTTGGCTTGATCGACTAAAAACAGGCAATAGAAAAATTATTATTATTAAGGTGAGTTTGTTTAGAATTCAGTTTATGAGTTATTTGAATTTATTGAAGCGCCAGACGCAGAAGATAGTCCTGGAGGTAGCCAAAAAAACAGAAGAAGCGGAATAAATAGACTAGGTGACCAGTCCAATGTCAGTTTTTCATGGCATGCAATCGCGTACACGCTTTTAGCTAAGTAGTAGTAGCTCTTGTAGAAACAGCGAACCTTGACGAAATTTAAAAAAAAGCGTGGTGTTTATAAATATTAAACTATTAAAGTTAATAGGTACCTACATTTTTACTTGATGCACAGAAAACCTTGAACAATCGATTGCAAAAGTGACCACTACTACCATCCGAGGTACCTACTGACGTACTGACAGCAACAGATCAAGGTTCTCTTGATGATCACGTTGCGTTATTATAACAGTTGGTAATTAATTGATTTGTATAAACGCGGGCATGATAGTTATAATGTTGTACAATTGCACATCGGTAGACACGAAATAGAGTAGGTATAAGTATATGCTAATCGGACAAATGCCACATATTATAAAGCTTTTAGTTTTTGTAAAATTTGCAATAAACGTATAATCGACCGTGAAACTAAAGCTTAGGCTAACCTCTGCTTGAACTCACGTGAACTACTCCTAAAATCTCGTAGATAAACAGATTTTCGGAACAATTTTATAATCAAAGATTCTGTTAGAAAATCATAAAATGCAATAAAACTGATATTGCGAGAATAATAAAATGAAACAATTAACAGGATGCAAGAATAATATAGGGAAATTCATCGAGGACTTATTGGTTGTGCAAGAAGGTACCTACTGTTTTTCTGGTAAGTAAGTACATGTTTATTTTATTATTGATTTTATAAGTACATGTATTTGCAATATATTAGTAGGTACTAGGTACTGGATTAGAAGTGTCATGAATTGTGACAAGTGGCATTAAGTGTCCAGTCAAAAGATTCGAATCCACTTTGAATGTTAATAATAAGCAGAGAAGCATACTTTTTGGACTACTTAAACTAGGTAGTACTAACAAGTTTTTTTCAATATCAGGATTTTCCATTCACGAGCAGTTTAAATGTAGGTGGGGCATAAGTGAGCATAACATACAATTATGTTTATAAAGTACTTATGCCATTATGAGAAGATTATTCTCGCACTTCGATTGTGTGTGACGTTGCAGTCATATCATATTTTCCAGAGGGTAACTTCTGGAAAAATATATGCGGTTACCCGCGAGCTAGCGGTGGAAGGCGTGGTGTCTACGTCACTGGCCTCCAAGCTTCTCACGTTGATCATCAGAGTCTACGCTACGCATCGTCAGAATGTTATGAGACAGTTTAACAACACGGTGACGCTATTGACGGAGTAGATCTGTGTTCCGGTGGCATGTGATCAGCGTATTGAAGTGTTATTGTGGCGTGCAGTGGGGTCATCTGGCCGGCCGGTAACAATGCGTCGGACACAATACGTGGCTCTATTGACACGCCGCATGACGGCCAATGGCGACCAACGAGCAACACTCTCCCGCGCCATCACCGCACCGCGGCCGCGGCGCGCGCTCGGGACTCGCGCACAAACGGGTTACATATTCAAAGATTCAAACGAGGCCTTGCGATTTTGCTCATCGTTCTTCATTTAGGTACTTTAGCGAAGTTTCATAGGTTTTATTCTTTAGTTATCTTTTCCATCGACTGTACTGGCTATGTCATAATCATCATTGTTTACATCTGCAATTTCCCTCCATTATGTGGTATTTTTATATGGTGTCTCACTTAGCACCCGCGTATGAACGGTTTTAAACGGCATAATATCATTATGAATGATGTTCGCATTTTCTTTGGATAGTCTTACTGATAGAGATTATGTTGTAGGAGTGTGTTTGTGTGTTTGATGGTCAAACAGTAAAAACATAACAAAACCAATTGATATCACAGCAAATGAGTGATTTCTCATACCTACGTATTGGTGTAACACTGGTGACCCATAAAATCCATATATTTGTTTCTAGTTAAGTTTTTTATGCAAATCTGATCAGTGACATGAATATTGTAAAGGTAAACAAGTTGGAATTACATCGAGGCCTTCATAATTTGTTTTGTCTGAACGAGTGTCAACGTTTCGGTGCGCAGCGCGCGCCGTCCGGGCGGCCGCTGTATGCCGTGTAATGCTACGTACAATCGAACTGGAAAAAACCGAGACCCAGTATTGGTAGGTACTTGTTCATTCTCAAATAACGGATCTTCATGTTGATTAATTTTTGCCCTCGATTGTCAAGTTAATCCAATTGGTAATGCGGTGCTCGCTGACTGTGACATGTTTGTTACAACACACGCCACAATTCCACGTATCATAGACAAAATGACTATTACGCAGTAATAAAGTATCTACGAATACATGCATGTCCCTTATTCGGGCCATAGACGCTCAAGAAATTTGATCAAACAGGCTGTTTCAAACAGTTTTATCAAATTGGCATGAAAGTGTGGGGGAAAATTCGATCAAAATGAGTTGTCAAATGGCATGAAGAAATATGAGTTTTCGTACTTATATTTGATCAAACTGTTTGAACCAGCCTGTTCACACAAATTACTTGAACGTCTATGGCCCTTATTAGCTATTATTAAGTAGGATACCTCTCAATATTAAGTTAATCAATCAAATCCATACTAGGCAGGCACATATCTGCTTGTTCTATTTCCGGAAAAAACACCTATTTGGGATAATGTCGAAACGCATTATGCGTTGTGGTTTGATTAAAACTAATGGTAGGTATGTGCATTCTGTATCAGCATGACTCGTGCCACTCATTTTGTAACAGATTTAGATATTGGGTACCCAGCGTCACCATAATAACGCGTTATTAATTAATATTAAAATCCCGTGTTTTGTTAATTTCTAGTGAGTTACCTGATTGATATTTAATGGCTGTATAGTCATTTCTTTGATTTGGGTTGTCGATTGATCTGGAGCGG
Source organism: Lithophane semibrunnea (assembly GCA_947363905.1). Lineage (NCBI taxonomy): Eukaryota > Metazoa > Arthropoda > Insecta > Lepidoptera > Noctuidae > Lithophane > Lithophane semibrunnea. The sequence continues at coordinate 9,597,099 of OX376188.1, read as the reverse complement.
CACGTGCATGTATTAGTTAACCACTAACAACTTAGTAATTAATTATAACATATTTATATTTTGGATTGACAAAACTATAGAAAAAATGATATACTTACACTCGCGACAATCTAAGAAGTCCGTTTTGACGTTTCGTTCTCGTACTTGTAATTAAACGATATGCCTTGAGAATCAGTTTTAAGCAATGTAGATAAGTCGTCGATTACAAACTCTCTAAGTATGTTTAATCGATATGTCTCGAGAATCAAAATTTTAGAAACTAATATTTTTTTTCATTGCTACACAATGGCTGTCAAAACGGACTCCTTAGATTGTCACGAGTCTAGTTTAAAATAGTTTCTTAAAAATATTTCAGCTTTAGGAAACTTATACTTATCAAGTACTTACCTACTAACTATTACCTACCTATAAAGTTTTTGTTCAGGAACGAGTAGGTAACGTACTCATTAATTATTTAGACAAAAACTTAATTCAACCCATGTGAATGTCTATTATGAAATGATTGTATTTCAAACCAAGTGTTACTTATTTTTTATTAGTACCTAAGTTTATTTTTTAGGCAGTTTAATGGGAAGCCAAGTGTAGGTAGGTAATTACAGTTTATTAGCATATATACTTATCTACAAAACTGGAACTATACGTCCGCCAGTTTTCCTCACACTTTTCCAGTTAATTTCATAGATATACCTACTCAGATTGCCTTTTAATACTTACAGCGCATGATTAAAAAAGCATCGCAGAGGCGTGTGACTTGCCTGGAGTCTAGTTTTCTATTTTAGATGCAACTAGTACTGGATACAGGTAAATGCTGTACATGGCATGGTGACTGTGCTAAATATAGCACCAATGTAGTTAATGCTGCTGTACTTGGAAGGCAAGGACCGTTAGCGGCGGGAGCCAGGCGGCGGCGCCGGCGCCGGGGACGGGGTGCGATCACTCTTTCTCGTTTTATCTTCAGTCACGGTGCATTGTGCTCGATGCACGTAATGGTGAATCACCTGCATGATATTTTGTAAGGATGAGAAATTTATTGAGATAATCGTTAAGTGTAACATTGATTACAATCTTTTCTGGTCTCTGGAATGTTTTTACTGAGTTAGTCGTACAAGATTGGCCTTTTTTTAAAACTTACCAGCACTTTTCTTATATTGATAAGAAAACTAACTTTTACTGTAGGCTCCTGGCAATTCTCGCCAATTTATTGCTCGTGTAGCCAGCGAACATAAAATATAGGTGCCTAAGGTCATATTAATAAATCGATTTTGTTGGGTTTCTTTAAAGTGAAAATTGATTTCTTCGGACCTGATAATAGATATTGAGGTATATGAATGAGATTCGTATATGTAATTTCATCATCATTCTCCTGTCCCAATTTATTTGGGGTTTTCGCAACATTCTTTTTCTTCATACTTCTCAATATTAGTCGTTATCTCGGCAGTCACTCCCTTTCTAGCTATATTTCACCCAGTCCATTCATCGTTTCTTTGGTCTTCCCCTACTCGTATAGCCATCTATATTAATACTTACTCAAAACTTTCCTGACGACATTTCCCTCATTTCTCCGCATGTAATTTACACTATAAAAAATTAATATAGTAAGGTAACTGTGGTGTTTAAAGATATACTTATGATTTTTCTCGAGCGCATACGTCACAAGTGCATGCGGGCTCATTCTATGCCTGACTGCCAGCCCGCAAGCACGTGGTAGTGCGTAGGCGAGCCAAATACCATTTTTATATTTTGTAGCTATACTTTGTATTACTATAAATAACATTATACTATTATCGTGTATGTTTTCATTTGAGGTAGATATTTTTATGCCTAGGTTCACCTATTCGTGATAGTAGGAGAATCATTTATTTCAAGATTAAGTTATTGTTTTCTAAGGAAGGCTAACACAAAAAGCTTCTTCAATTAGCTTCAAAGAGAATATGGATTGGCTGGCACGACCTGTAGAGTAGACGAGTAAGAAGATCTAAAGACAAGAGCTTATTCTGTCATTGTCAAGCACATTGTCAAGTGAATTTTGAAATAAATTATGTGTAAAATTTAAAGTGATATTTTCCGTAACGTGAGCAATTTCATATAAAAATTACACTCTAAAACAAATGTAAATACAGTAAATCATAAAATCAAAAGTCAGTTTAGTTTGCAATGGGGACTAACCATTATAGTCAAAAATATAGAGATTGTAGGGATGCTGATAATAAAAAGGAACCTGAACTGGTATGTTACCTAATAATAGAGTACCTACTTAAGTAAAAATATGCAATATGTAAGTAAACAATACAGTTGAGCAGTGATAGAAAATGGAAAAAGGGTTAAGTATCGCAAAGACTGGCCCAACAGTGAAGCATACGATTACGAAAGTATTGTCCCTCTTGGGATGGGGTTTTTTATCCTATTCGCGTATTAGTTTTTAGAGATAGGTACATAAAACAAACTTAAATTTTGCAAGCTGCTGTAGCTGTAAGGATAGTTAGTGCAACGATTTACATAAAGACTTGACTCTGTAGAGCTCTATAGTTTCTGCTTGGAAAGAAGTAAACCAAAGATAGTCTAATAACAAAAGATAATTAGGTATAAAAATAGTTATACTCCCTAATAGCGGTTATCAAATATTTTAAGAAACGACGAAATTTTGATGCTCGTCGTGTTTCCAAGAGCATATTGAAAGAAATATTATGCGAAATACACAAGGTGAACCATATGCGACCTGGACCGCAAAGCATCATAAAAATAAAGAAGGTGAGACAAGAGATTGTTTTTATTAGCTAAGCTATGTCTGTTTAACTAAAATATTAGCCTTTTATGAAAGTATAATATATACAGACGAGATACCTATGGAGGCAAAAGGCAGCTGAACCAGATTTTGTGTTTTATTTTGCCTTGTGAGTAATCCTACAAGGTGGACCGGATAACTTGGAGGACGCGGCGAGATCCGCTGGAAGCGACAAGCATATAACGGTCGATGTGGCGACGTTTGTGGGAGGCCTAAGTCCAGCAGTTGCACGTATTTCGGCTGGCATGGTGATGATGGACCGGTCCAAAAGGTTATTGAGTTACAAAACTTTTAGTAAGCTGGCTAAACTGCGGTACTCATTAGTATCTGTTACATTAAAATTTTCTGCACTAAAGCTGCTTCACTTTTAGGTACTTCAACTTTGAGCGGATTGAAAAATTAACAATTTACACTATTTGTCCACCACACCGTGAACGGAACGTCAACGAGAAACGAGATTATTCGACCTGAACGTGACGTCCTATTGATTGCGATCGTTTGTCCTCCGTGACCGAACTCAGGGCTCAGTTTGATTTCGTATAAATAAAACAAACTAGGAGGGTGCCTAGGTTGAACTGGCGACAACTTCTTCTATTTTTGTACGTGCTTTGCTTCTAATGCTTTTTTGCATTAGTCGAAAAAGACACTCCTAATTCTGTGGGAATCGTCAAGGAATGTCAAACTTATCCAAGATGGTGCAAAATTTTTCGGGCTCCTGTCGCTCGCACTTATCGGCTGGTCTTAACCACTTATACCCCATTTGAAATAAGATTAGACATTGAAACAAACCTTTATATAGTCCGTTCAACCGATATTGACTTCTATACCGTAGGCATAAGGATGGCATTAAAAGCAAAAAATGTTACACAATACCAACTGTCTACTGCAGCTGCCATTTGTCATGCGACCAACGCAATAGAAGTCAAAATCGGTTGAACGGACTGTAAAAAAGGTTTATTTAAACGTCTAATCTTATTTCAAATGGAGTATAGGCGCCCCGAATCCGAATCATGCATTTGGCACCCTTTTTGGCACGAGTAATAGAAAGCGAATATAAGAAATTAGACAGGGAGCCTAGTACGTTCTCGCCTGTCGCTCGTCAACGGGACGTCACGTACGGTTCGAATAATCTCGTTTCTCGTTGACGTCCCGTTCACAGTGCGGTGGACTAACAGTGTAATACAAGTTCTTGTGTGTGAAAAGAAGCGTGAAGCGCTACTTACGTATAAAAAATGAGCAAGTTTCTTATCTCTTTATAATTATTCAGATGAATTATGAATATGTACATATTTGTAGATTATCCCCCCGCAGAAAGAAATATTTCCGAAAACAATGCCAGAAAAGGAACTAATTCCAGAAAAGGAACCAGTTCCAGAAAAGGACCCATTCCCATTGGATAAAATTAAATCTTCGTCCATGACCAGTCTCATAACTTGGAACGTTTCGAAGGCACTTGAAATAAAACCCTGTATGGAACTGAAGGTAATTTAGGGTTGGAAGTTTGACGAGAAAAATGAGTCGATCGATTTTAGTATTGGAGAAATATAGTTTGTAAATCCTAGATTACACTCTTAAAATAAAATTAAGACTGAGGATTAGTGCTATGTGTGGTTTATAAAGTTTAGACAGCTTAACCCTACCTTCACTGTTTATTTATGAAGTAAATGTATTTGTCAAAACAAACATCATCCCCTATATGAAATATTTTTTACTTCAAAGCAAATACAGTATGCAAGGGTAAACACCGTTGTCACTCAAACCATGGGTAGTTGACTTATGAAAATAAATGACCCAGTAACAACAAAAAAAAACCTTATTTTCATTAAAAGATTTTAAAAGTAAATATCCGTCACTGCCCCGATACTCATGGATCGATGGTCGAGAGCGCGGCGAAACAGCTGACGGCCAGTCAAGTAACGTCTCGCGCGCCCCGCCCGCCCCCGCCGACCGCCGCCCGCCGTGTTGGGACGCAAGTTCGTGGCCTTTGCGTATAGGGTCAAATTTAATATTCTTGTGGAAAAATGTAATTTTCTTTAAAAAAAAATTTTTTTTTTTTCCATTGATTTTATGTTCTATAAATGAAACCAAACCACTGGTTTCAAGGATAACGGTGTTTACACTAACACCCTGTATAGGAAACTACGCGATAAAAATAAGTTAGAGCGTAAAATACCACATACAGGTACGGCTTTAATGAGAAAAAGTTTTTTTTTTATGGCTTAAAGAATATTTAATAAGTTACCATGACAACTCTAATATATCTAATATAATATACAACTGTAATTCTGTAGACAATGTTAATTTGAAATATTTTTCTTAAAAGTAACATAATGACATTATAATTACTTATTTTTGACATTATTGCATTTCGTTAAATATTTTCGTTACCTGACATGACCATTATTGCATTTCTATTTAATTACATTTTTTTAATTGACATTGATACTACTGAGTTATTATAAATTAATTTACGTGATTGGCAAAAGCCTTCCATACATGTATATTTGTATCCCAAATGGCAAAACATAGAGAAACTACAATAAAACAACTGTAACAAAATATAGTTTATTATCCAGCCACAGGATTTTTTTCTCTAGATCAATTATTAGTTTAGTTAAAAACGAAATAAGAATTGAGACTTACGCCATTTAGTTTAGAGCGCACGCGATATTCAACTTTATTACTGATGTTTTGGCGTTTAGCACAAAGTGAAATGCGGGTGCATGGGGGTGGAGTTCGCGTGTGGAAATTGTCTTTAGAGTGCCAGTCTTAACTGCGTTATCAACATAAAGTTTGATGTTTGATCTTATTTAATCGATTGCTTGTGTGCAGGGTTCCATTAGGGTGGCGCAACGGCGTTTGGAATCCGAGGACCGTGACCTCAACTTTATCAACGAAGAGCAACCGGAGCAACAGCACCTGATCTGTGCGCTGCTCGCTTGGCAACGGCTCGGACACCACGACACAGATAGCCTTTATAGGTCCGCCATCTTTCTTTTTAAACGCCTAGATGACCCGACTCCCTGCAATGCTGTAATTGCTATGATAATGCTCTTTGAAAGTGATACTGGGTTTGAAGTTCTTACCAATTATTGCATAAATAAATAATTTTAATTAAGTAACTCACTGATATTTAAAATTACACTATAGGTACTTGTGATTTAGAGCATTTGGATCATTGTTAATGTTTATTTTTTAGATTTATAGAACATAAGAAGAAAGAAATATCCTGCGCTGCCAAGAGTGTTCCTGGGCCAAATAGTGCAACAATTGTTGATCAAAAAAACGCCTCATGGAAAGCTTTCGCTCCTAATCTTTCAGTCGATGGAAGCTTCGGATCGCACACAAGTGGCCCCGTTGTTAAATTACCGGTGGAAACGAAATTATTTATGGCACTTGAAAATAAAAGATCACGTAGTTGTTGCCAACCCGTGAAAAAACAATCACCGAAACGACCAGAAAAGCAAACCCTGGATAAAATAAATGCAGTACGTATTATAAAAAATATGAGACTGCTGTAATAGACCTTTTAAACAAATACATCGATAGAGGTATATTTGTCGTCACGTAAAAAGAACGCTGAGCGACTGTGCAGGGGATGTGTCTGCGCATGGGTACTGTCGCGTCCTAAAGTGCTAGGGCTATTGTTTTAAAACTATAAAAAATATAAATTGGTGATCCTCGCAATAAGCCATATATACCTACCTAATATGACACACGGTACAGTTTGTATTTTTTTTTTCTGCTTTGTCCCCCATATATAACCTAAATTAATTTATTTACGCTACACGTCCGTCTTTGGGTCACACAAATACACATGTGTACTAAATTTCAACTTAATCGGTCTATTAGATTCGGACCAAATTGGCTGTGACACGGATAGACAGACAGACGAGTGATCCGAGGTACGGAACCACAAAAAGTATTAATTTCAGTTTTGTGACTTCATAGGCATGTTGTATGGATACTCAATGCGCTGAAAAGCTAGCTGCAGTAGATAAAACAACAAGCGAGCTGCGCACCCGCGCCAGAAAGTTGGCGCGACGGGAAGCTGAGCGAGTCGAGCTTCTGGAACGTGCCGAGGCTGCGTGGAAGAACCTAGAAGTAGGCTACCAGAAGCGACTCGCAATAGCCGAAGAAAAAGAAGAAGATATTAAAAGACAAGTTTGAACATTGTGCTATCTATTATCATACGTTTATTACAATAGTAGATTAATTGACAAAACACAGCATATCTGTTTTTATACAGCTCACTCAATCATTTCGTTATTTTTTCAGATGGAAAAGTTAATAGCAGAGCGGAACAATTTTAAGTGCACTTGTGACCCTTTAGCTAATGGCCTGAAAACCAAGGGAGATGTTGTGGAGAAGGCGCGGGGATTTCTAACGACACTGGAGACGCAGGTGTGTGGCTTGGCGAGCACCAGGCTGCAGTTGAGCGAGGAGGCGGCGAAGGGCGAAGCAGCCCTGGCACAGGAACTCTGCAAGGTTGCACAGTACTGTCGAGACCTTAAGGTGGCTATACATTAACATTCATCATTGACATACGGTTTATTTAGTGGTTCGATAAGCACCCATGAGGTAATCATTCGTGCTACATGCTTGAATACGCATTATTTAGAAGACACTGAATTTTAAATTTATCTTTCATTTGTGATGCTTTATTTGTTCCTTTATATAAGATGCAAGTCTTATATGAACACGATATCGTTAAGATATTATGAGAGGTGATCAAGGCAGTTACTTGATGTAGATGTGTATTTTAACTGTCTAATATCTATGAATTATCTTCTATCTATCTATAACCTTTATCTTTATCCTTGATATTGTAAGCCTATCCTTGAGCTTGTATGTTTAGCTAAGGGTAATATCTGGAAATAATGATCCAGTTACACAAATTCTTTCACCGTTATACAGCTAAGTAGGTACTACCCGTCCGAATTAACTAGTCACCTCGCGCGGTAAGCGGAAATGGGGTCGAGTTGACTACTTAATTCGCACGAGCTATATACAGAGCGTCCCACGGATATGCCACATGGCCCTCCATGTGGCATATAGCTTTATGATACCGATCGATAAATATAGATCAAAAAATAATCCTTATGATGAAGATCATAAGGATTATTTAAATTCATTATAAAATTAATTAAAAAATAATCCTTATAATGAAGATCATAAGGATTATTTTTTGCTAAGTAATATAGTGTCACAAATAAAAGGAAGAACATGAATTTTAACATTTGATGTGAAATTTTGTTCAGAAAAATGAAAAGCTGACATTGCCGTAAATAAATAATAAAATAAAGTAAAATTTATTGTGTCAAATAATTGGTCTTACAAATTGGTCCGTAAGGACATACAACTGACATTTTTATAAGTACCTATCACTAATAAATGCTACAAGCAGAACTTAGACGTATTATTCTAAATATACACCATAACAAGATCAAAAAATCGACAGGGCGCTAAATAATCAAAAGAGTTCGATTTTGTATTCAACAGGAAGGGACATCAGGAAGACTCCATTTTGAGCATTTGATAAATCGATTAATTTTGTATTAAAAATGTTAAAATTCATGGTCTTCCTTTTATTTGTGACACTGTATTATTTAGCAAAAAATAATCCTTATAATGAAGCCTTTCGATCGGTATGATAAAGCTACAGGGTGATTATTTTTCTCATGTAACGGGTTCGATTCCCGGTTCAAACATGTAATTTTTTAAATATCTATGAATGCAGTTTAAATTGTTTTTTAAATTCAAATAATGTCTTCTTTCAGTAAAATGTTCTATCTACAATATTCAAGGTACTATCCCTCCATGTGGCATATCCGTGGGATGCCCTGTATAGTATATATACTATTCTCAAGTGACTTAGATACTTTTTGCACCCGAAAAATGCACAGTTCGTGTGGGAATTTTCATGCGAGAAGTAGGGCGTGGCACGCGCACTGCTGGTGATAAATTTAATATGCCAAAGTAAATGTAGGCACTTGTAAATGTATTCCCTTTAGTTCCAAGAAGAACAAGCACGACGTAAGTTGGAATTGTTAGAAAACGAAGCCGATTCGGCGCGAGCGCTGACCTGTGAAGCGGAGCGAGCTATGCGAGCGGAGTTGCTCGGGTTGCGCGAGCAAAAAACACAGCTTTTCAAGGGGTTATCTCAAGAGGAAGAGAGTAATGAGAAACTTAAGAATCAGGTACGTGATATTTTATAACGAGTTCGACTTATTTTGCATATGTAATGCATGGCCACGCACAAATGCTTAAACGGTTTGTAAAATTGTGACTGCAATTTTGCTTGCGCGATGAATGAAAAGAATTAAATGATGATAAAGGCATCCTTTTTGACTTTTCGGCGTTTAACTGATCTTTCTGCAAAACGAAGAGAAACACATTTCTTAGTAATAATAATATCTCAAAGCTTTATATAGATTCATTGATATTTAGTTTTATTCGGTGCCATGAAATAACTCATTGCAAATAATGTCACTACATACTCATAGCGTAATATCACATGAGTAAAAAAACGGAATTATGAAACGGAACAGAGTTAATGCCATACAACCGCGCTATGTTAGGTACACTACTACAAGCATGAGGCGCATATGTGTACCATTGGCAGCTTCGTGTCACATGAATTTAGGTAATCATGTGGCTTCGTCGCATACTAAGAAAAGTCGGTTCATACCGGCCTGTTGAATCGCTCAGTGTGTTACACATTTCACATTTTGAAATTAGTAAAACTTAGTGTTTTATTATAAAATAGTAGATTGTATTATAAGGGAGCAAAATAATACTTTTACGGCGAGGGCGCTTTTTTGAATCCCTCGCTACGGTCAGGATTCTACTAAAGAATTCCTCGCTACGGTTGGGATTTAAATATAGTTGTTTTCTGTTGTTTGATTTTGTGTAAGTAATTTGTAAAAAAATATTAAGTATATCATAATTACATAATAAAAAGCCGATTAATGTATTGTTTCAGTATTTAATTTTAAACTCCTGTGCCAACCCTACCAAAAAAGGTGGTATAAATGGACGCTCTATAAAAGCTTTGTTTCTGTCCGTTTCATTCCTCTGGTAATATCAAAAGGTAGCCTTTACTTACAACGCCCGTTGGAGACGCCCTGGGCGTCGGGAATCCCAGGCGGATTCCCGGCCACAATAGGCGCGGGCTTGCAGACGTGTTAGTGCGTGTTCCACGCGCGCCTCAATGAGATGTCAGCACAATTGGCGGGGTCCGCTAGAACCGATGCCTGCCAGGGTTGCGGGTTAGTCCGAAAGGGATACCGGGACCTTGGGCAACAGGCAACTGAAGGAACACGGGTGGGTTTCGAACGAAGATTTACAAAAAAAAAAAAAACCTTACGACGTGCAGTGGTAGAGTTTTGCGTATAGGTGCAATATGTATATTAGACTAAAAACTGATGACTGTACTTTTGTCGAAGATCTCTTCACTCTTTATAGCTTTCTAGTGGACGTCTATGTCGGCAAGAAGCATTTGTGTAGCTATCCTGAATCTTGTAAGTTCTGTCTAAAATACGCTAAGTACTCATTAACTGAAATTCAATCCATCGCGGCATCGTAGGTATAAAACGTCATTAGTATAACCCACTTAAATGAAAAGTCTACGTCAATGAATTTTCTAGGTTCGATTAAGAGCGTTTACGTTGAAAGTGGGCAACCTCGCAAATACCTAGATGTCAAATATTTCGCTGTTTTGATTAATTTGGCAATATTACTGTATGGAAATATGAAATATGGCTAGCTAACTGTTTAAGATATTGATTATGAAATGCAATAAATAATATCGTATCACCGAATATTTAGTTTTAGGTGTAGTAAAAAAGGCATTTGGAAAGTTTCCAAATCCTTTTTTTACAACTAAAACTAAGTATTAACTGTTATTAACTAGATATTATACAAATTGCGCCTACTCATTTGACAACAACAACAACGCAGTGCGGTTGAAAATTAGGCTGCCTGGCTTTGTGATTAGCATATTTTGTTTCTTGTAGGTACTGTTGTGTCAATGTACCTAACTAAGAACTTACTCATCGTCATTGGAATAACTGAGTTACTAAGTATAATATACTTTTTTATACCGCATATTGCAACTCCAAGTCGGTTTGGTTTCATCGATAGCGCCTGTATGTTTGTGGTTGCGCGATCGCTATCTGACGTTAGTTTGCTTCTACAGCACAGCGTCATTTACGCTGCAGTCGCATAGCGTCTTATGATTCCTGCAACTCATAGTGTTATGCTTGATAATAGTCAATCCATTTAACACATAAAATCACAAAGTTCCGAGTCGGGGCCTTCGGGAGTCCGGGCCGTTTTGAGTTTTTTCGCCAGACTAGAGCATGCTCTGGAGCTCGACTCGGACATGTGTGAATTATGCATGTTGTATTAACTTTAAAATAATAATTTATTTAAGCACATTAAGGTATTACTTGTTAGAGGAGCTCGTGGCTAAGTAATAACAGCCGCTCGGGTCGATCCATCAGGTTAAGCTACGCTTGCCGGGGTTGGTCCGTGGATGGGTGACCATTTTCACATATCGAGACTCCTCCGTGCCTCAGAAAGCACGTTAAGCCGTTGGTCCCGGCTGTCATTTGTGGATCTTTGACCGTCGTTACGAATCGTCAGAAGCACGAAAGTCTGACAACCAGTCTAACCAAGGGGTATCGTATTACCCAGTTACTGGGTTGTGGAGGTCAGATAGGCAGTCGCTCCATGTAAAATACTGGTATTCAGCTGCATCCGGTTAGACTGGAAGCCGACCCCAACATACTTGGGAAAAGGCTAGGCAGATGATTAAGGTATTACTTAGGTAGTACACGAGGGACTTACAAAGTATGGTTTTTTGTCCCTAGCGGGACACTGAGCCCGTATGACTTGAGACCGGAAGATGCTGACCCTCATGCTTGGATAGACTCGAGGTTTTAAATATTGTATTACTGGCTGTATCTGTCATAAACTTAACCGATTGTTTGGGGCTTACCTCTAAAAACATTGTACCTATATAATGTTTACAAAAACAAAAGGAAAGCCGGTGCATTTCCTTTTGTTTTTGTTTTTGTAAACTCCTCCAAAATGGTTACAATTCCTCGCCAGGGTCACTTTTTTACGCTAGCAATATGGCCCTGAAACATGCAGAAGTAGGTATATACGCGGTGTGTATATTTGCTAAAATATCACAAACAAGAATTACCGAATAGTTTTCCAATCCCTGAGTTTGTTTCGCCATTTCTTCTCAGGGGTATTCAGATAGGAAATGTCGATTAATTTCCACAACTCCATCTAGGATCTAGCTTATTTATTTGATTCTGATACTTATCCTATTTACAGAATAAACAATTTCATTTTCAGTTTTGCCTGATAAATATTGAATAGCAGTACCTAAAAACTTGTCTTGTCGTCGTATACTTACCTATAATTTACCTACTTTACCTATGCATTCCATGGTAGATAGAAGTGTGTTGAGATTTGTTACTGTTAGCCACTCTTCTGAATCTAATCACCATTGAAGTGCGTCAATATATGAGAACAAAGATTGTTATAGCTAGCAATTAGAAGAAAAAAAAACAACGATTTATATTGTGACATTACTGCTGCAATAACTAATAAATATATAGATACTTTGTAGGTAATTGAAAAAGTACGTAGTGAGTGCATCTACAAAATGACGCAGTGAGTATATCTGATATGGTTGCAATAAATATAGATCCAAATAATTTGGATAACTTATATTTTAATAAATTTTTCCAATATTTTAGATATCTGAAGTATTTGACCTTCCTTGTGAGAAGTTCCATGAGGCTGATAAAGGCTCATTTAAAAAGTAGATGTTCCCGCCTGGATGAATAAAAGATTATCGAAAGGAGATAAAAAGAAATTACGATGCTGCGAGCCCAGCTCACGAGACTCTTACGAACATGCTAGCCTCTCAAAGGGAAAGAACCTCTTCTTGTGTTAACGAGCCTGAAGTTTTACGAGCCTTCAAAAAGCTATATACCTACTTAGCTTTACCAAATCCACCAACAAAATCAAGGCTATTCACGCCTAAGCAATCAATCAAACTGTGGTTGTAGATATCATGTATGCACGTTTAAAGGGCACTTAGAATATTTTAAGCTAGTATAGAAATCCTAACTAATACACGCTAAAACGGCAGAACGGATTTGGATGAAATTTGGCACAGGTGTAGACCGTGACCTGGAACATAGGATAGTTTTTATCCCGATATTCCCACGGGATCGAGACTTACGCGGGTGAAACCGCGGGGCGCAGCTAGTCGTATACGAGGCATGCCTTTTAAGTTTTGTCGTTTGAAGAAAAAAACACAACTAGAACCTTATAGTACTTTTTATTGTTTTTCAAAGTATTCACCACGTAGCATACACTTTTCCATTCGCTCAAACCAGTTATTATAACATTTATTCCACTCTAAAGTGGGGTGTTCAAAATGGCTGACTTGAAAGCGTCGACTGCTTCTTCACCGGACTGGAACCTTTGACCACGAAGACTTTTCTTAATTTAAGGAAATGTAAAGAAATCGTTAGGGCTTAGGTCAGGACTGTATGGAGGATGGTCAAGAATTTCTACTTTTTCCTGCTTCAAATACTCAATCGTTTGACGAGCGCTGTGTGAGCTTGCGTTTTCGTGGTGCAGGATGATGCGTCGCTTTGAGTTAGAATTTCGAAGTTCGGCGATGACTTGTGGTAAACAAACTGTGGTATACCACTCTGCGTTAACCGTTCTACGATCTTCGAGTGCAATAGTTGCAACATGGCCGGTTTTTCCAACGAACGTGGCCACCATCTTCTTTGAAGTGCTTCGAGAACGAATAACTTTAGTCGACTTTGGATCGTCTTGAAAGACCCAGATTGTAGATTGTTGTTTGGAATCAGGATCGTAGGCATAGATCCAAGATTCGTCACCACTGGTGATATCGTAGACGTGATTTGACTGTCCTCGGTTGAACCTTTGCAGAGTTTTCTTACACCATCTGACGCGGGCCGCCTTGTGATCGTCGGAAAGCAGATGCGGTATCCAACGGCAAACTAGCTTTCTCACACTAAGCGCTTCATGCAAGATCTTCTGAATGGTTGTTCCTGAGATGCCTAATAGAGCCTCTATCTCTCGATACGTCACATGACGATCTTCGAGAATTAGTTGTTTCACAGCAATGATGTTATCTTCAATGAAGGCGGATTTTGGGCGACCTTCGCGAGATTTGTCACTAACAGTAGTAGGTATGTCCACGCTGGAATTCTAAATACCAGCGTTCGACAGTCCGCAGACATGGGGCTTCATCACTGAACACAGATGTTAGCTCTTCAAAACACTGAAGCCGTGTCAGGCCTCTTCTAAAGTTGTAGAAAATTATTGCACGAACATTTTCCTTAAAAAGATTAATTTTCGTACGTAACCTGTCAGATTCCAATCGACGCTTTGACTAAAAAATAGCATTATTCCTAATACTTTCAACTGTTTTGAGATTCCAAATTTAAACACATTCTAATATAGAACAGTTCCAAATTCAAAATTGCCGGGAAATATGGAAACGACAGAACTTAAAAGGCATGCCTCGTATAATTATACAAATGCGTCATTCACTACCACACATAACATAATAAACGAAAAATGGAAAAGTTTTCGTGATAAGTTTCTACTCTCTTATTAATTATGTCCAAATAAAAAGTTGGAAGGCTTAATCTAAGGTGCTTGGTGACGGCAGGGCGATGTTTTGATACAAGTGATGTTTTTTACAGAAGAAGCTAATTGATGAGTGCCACCAAATCGGCGAACAGTTGATCGCAGAATGTTATCTTGATGTGATCCCTTAGGAACCTTTTCAAGGTGTTTTAGATACACTGACGAAGATTCGTTGCTCGTAAACTGATTAATAGAATTAGTCGTCCATCGAAATATTGTTACCAATTAGTGAATTGACCTTGTCATGCTATTTAGATAAGATTAACAAAATTGTCATCAAAGCATGAGTTTACAATTTATGAACAATTAATGATTGGACGATATCATAATAATATATTTTGATAAAAAATATTGTTGTCTATCTTCTGCAACTCAAATGGAAATTAGTCTGTACGTACCTGGGACATCCATACATAATCTATATACAGGGCGTCTCACGTATGCCACATGGAGGGAAAGTACCAATAACAAAGTAAGTAAAAATAATCAACCTGTAGCTTTATCATACCGATCGAAAGGCTTTCCTACGAAGATTCCCTCCATGTGGCATATCCGTGGGACGCCCTGTATATAAAAGTGAATCCCTATTTCCCTTGGTCACGCCATCACGCGTGAACGGCTAGACCGATTTCGCTAATTCTTTTTCTGTTGTGTTTGTTATTGTCAGGAGAAGGTTCTTATTAAAGAAAAAACTAAGAAAATTGCGCGGAAAATTAGAAAAATTAAGACAGGACAACGTTTGTCGGGTCAGCTAGTATTATAATAAAATCGTAGCAAAGACAAAATCGTACACCGTAGGTACATTGAATATTTTTGCATAAAAGTAATTGCTACCAGGTCTGGGGACGATTCTTAATGCCAAAAAGATAGTTTTTAGAATGTTTGTCTGTTTTTAAATGTATGTTCTAGCATCACGCACTGACTATCAAATAGATTCTATCCAAATTTTGCATGCCTAGATATTTCCTCTAAGTCTGGTAGTCTGCAGGCTATAAATATCACACTATTTGATATGAGGGATGAGCAATATTGCATTATGTTCGTATTCTTCTATAGTTTACCGCACATTATAAAATGATGAGCCAAAAACTTTTTTAGAAAAAAGAACAGGTGATTTCCAAAAAAAATCACTATGAAGTTAAAAATTAACTTTATTTCAGAAGTCGGTGGCAAAAAACGAAAATTCAAAATCAAACTACTATTCTAAAGTACTAAAAATCTTAAACAAATAGGGAACCAAACGTAACTACCAAATTCTCCCACTTTAGCTTCAGGTTTAGTGGTTTAGGGTTAGCACTTTAGCACACCTTCTAACTAACATCTGTAGGAAAAATGATTTCATATTCCGTTTATTTTCACAGCATAAAGAACTACGGCAAGAAAAGGCGGATTTGTTAGAAGATTTAGATGGATGCAAGACGATATGCGACAAAAAGATGCAGGGACAGTTGGATGAGTTGATGAAGATGAAGGAACACCTGCTTGAGCTACAGGAAAAGGTTTTAGAGTGCCGGTGCTTAATGCCCGTAGATGAGAAGGTGCAAGTTAAGCGTACGCCCTCACTGGCGGCTATTTGTATGTGCGCGCCCGAAGATAACTTCCTGGTAATATATATTGTTAAGTAATATTACTGATTAAAATGGTGGGATACTACTCCACTTGAAAATATCAAAGCGTCGCGTCGCGTCTTGTTGTGAACTGACCAGTATCGCAAATGTGAAGTTCAGTGGAAAAGGTCCTATGTACAGTCACGGACTTTAATTGATGAGCCACCTGGCACTGTTCGTATTTTAGCCGCGTAATGCAAATCGGGTTTATTCGGTTCCCGACACGCAAAGTCATAATGTCTTCCTAATATAAGAAGAAAATTATATTTCATATCTTTACCGGTTGGCTAACCTGAGAGCCAGAACTACAAACTTGACAGCAGAGTGACTACCCAAAGTCAACCAATTGCAGGTCTAGCAACAGTAACCTAGCAACGATAAACAATCGTTGCTAGGTTACTGTTGCGATAGTACGTTAGCGTACGGAGAAATATTATTAGTCATTTCGAAAAATTCGAAAGTATCGTCTCTGACATCGATATTTAAACTGTCACAGTCTTCAGTTAAGTTTTCAGAATTATCGAGTTAATGAGCTATGATTCAAAGGAGGTTGGTATCAAATAGATTGGATAAAATTAATGCAACTTTGTATTTACTTTTATCATTGAGAACTTATTAGTCAACCTCTATGGATAAGACTATTTCCGATTAAAAGTAATTTATTTGTCATCTTGGTTACGAGCGTGCGATTTGAGTTCGTGTTTAATCGTGTAATCTCGTGAATGTCTGAAACTGCAAAATTGAAAAGTTTGAAGGTGGCTCATCAATTAAAGTCCGTGACTGTACATTAAAAGCAAGTCGTTACAGATTAATAATAATTAATTCTTCTTTCGAGATGCTCGATTGGTCAGTATGTAGGTTTCCTTAGTAGCGGATTCAATTCGAATTGCTTTTTACTGACCTCAAAAAACATTTTCTAATTAGTATTTTATAGATATTTAAACGTGTTCTTTCTTCTTATTATCGTATAACTTATCTCATATATAACTCAATTAAAATGATCGTAATGATGTGGCCAAATTTTGTATGAATGATCAATTATTAGTAAATTTATGAGTAATGTATATTACATTATCATGGAGTCTTACACATTCAGTCAGCGATATCTAAAGTCACTTGTTCGGGATGATCAAAATATATGTAATCAAGTTTGCCGCCCCGTATTACCGAATGAACAAGTGTGTAGCACCCCTTAAGATGTATTAGCTATTGACAGTGGGTAAACTAGTAAGTAGTAAGGGCTCGGTCACATCCCTCGGCATGAAAAAATTGGGATTTTGTTCTCAGCACCGCACCGCGCCGTGGTGATGTGGCTGAATTATATAATTCTCTGACGATAAAAGGAGGCGATATTTTTATCAACGGTGTACCAATACCTATCTAAGCCCTAACACCTTTTCCCTTGTTTCACTAAGTTCCCGTACTTAAGGCGAATTTCACCAAACTTTTATACCGACTATAAGTCTTATCCCGCGAATAAATTTAAAATTTTTGACAGGTTTTCCATACAAAAACTGGTAGACGAGAATTTTATTCCACGGATAAAATATATCTGCCTTTGATGAAATCAGCCCTTAGTGTGATACATGGGTGAAAAAGATAGTCGGTCAATCAATGACCCAATTTAGGTATACTTAACAATAATTATGTATGTACCCTACATAGAGAGAAAAAAATTGATATAGCGGATTTTTCTTTCGTAGGAGTCGTGTTCCTGCACGTCGTTGCGGGGCAGGATACTGTCCTGCTTGTTGTCGGACCTGTTCGCAGGCCTGCAGTCGGAGCTGAACGGCGCCGGCTCGCGGATGCCATGCCAGCTGCTGAAGTGTCTCGAAGACCAACACAATTGGGATCGACCTAGTGTTACCAAGACCAATTTAAGAAACTTCTTCTCAAAATTATTATCGAGTGAACTGGATATTGCTATTGCTACATCTATTGAAAACTACCATGCCAAGGTAAAATATTTAAAAGAACTACATAATTTTGTTTCAAATAATACGTTTGTTTAAAAAACTGCTTTTTTATATAACTGTTCACTTGTCTTGCTTTTTCTGTTTAAACGTTTAATATCTATTTGCAATAGTGGGTTGGAGAATCATGTGCTGACCAGGCAGTGATGAAACCAACTCTAGAAGACGACCTGAAGGAGGGATGGCAACTGAGAGCAATAGAGAGACGCGCCCAGAAGATGGCCAACCAGCTTGCCGAGGACCTGTTCCGGGAGCGAAGCTTGCAAGTGGAGCAGCGGGCTAAGGACATCATTACATCAGGACCACCGCCTTGTGAATGTAAACCACCACCCTGCCTGAGTTCACCTTGTTCTCGTGGTTCCACCAAATCAGAAACAAGTAAGTGCTTCCTACTAGATATTCCAGGAGAGCGCAAACGCATAAATAGAAGCTGCCTTTGGAAATTTCTTGTGAGAAAATGATATTAATTAGGTAGAGTAGGTACTAAACAATAAATGTGCATAATCCTAACTACTATTATAAATGCGAAAGTAAGTTTGTTTGTTATGCTTTCACGCTAAAACGGCTGAACGGATTTGGATGAAATTTGTCACATGGGGTATAAAGACCATGACCTGGAAAATAAATAGGCTACATTTTACCCTGGATCGTAGACGAAGTCGCGGGCATCAACTAGTTAGATCATAAACATATAAATAATAGTGATATTCTGATGCTCTTCTTTCGTCATGTTTATCACCGGAATCTCTTCATCAAAATAATAGTGATGTTCTGATGCTCTCCTTTCGTCTTGTATAGCACCAGAATCTGCTCACCGAAATCGAATTACTTAATGTTTATGTAAAATGCATAAATTATGTATGCTGAGCTCATGCATTTATTTTTGCAGTTGCGAGATTTGTACACGGGTAAACATAAAAGATATCAAATGGCCAAGACAATGCGTTTTCTTGCGACTTAATTATTTTGAATGCTTTTAATTTCCACATAGCCACGAACTTCAGAACATACTTTAGATAAATGTTTGAATAATATTGGTGATATTTCTGTAGCTGCGATGTATCCGTGCCTGATGCGTCTGAACTCACCGTTTAATCCGGCAACAACGACAAACGAGCTGGCAGTCAAAAGCCAGGCTGGTGAGACGACACCACCGACCTTCTGGAAGCAAACTATCCAGGACGTTACGCAGCTAAAACTTCAGATCGAAGACCTAAAGAAGGTAAAATTAATTGTTGTGATAGTTTCCTCTTAATATGGATGCAAAAAAGAGACTCGCTTTTGAGCATAACTAAACTCACTCTTGCGCCCGCTTACGAATAAATACCAACTAAACCAGAATTTAATTTTAAAGGGTTGACGACCTCTCCTTCTTTAGTAATTTAAAATAAATAGAATTGTGTAAACTTAATCAGTTGTGATGGGCATCGATATATAATAATATTATATAAAATGGTTTATGATTTTTTTTGGTCAACGGCCGGAATTAATGACTTAAATAGTCAAATCTGATGAAGAAATTGTGGACTTTCCCTAAATCTGACGACTTTGAAAACTCAAGGACAATTTTTAAAAGGATATTTAATAAAAGTTAATTTGTGCAATAGTGTTACATTTACATGATCTAATAGTGAATACATAAATATCTGACGGATTTGATGGAGCATTTTGGGAAATACCAATAATGAAAGTTCATTGTTTCAGGAAAGTACCCAAAAGTGGTCATAATTTTGCATTTAACTCTAAATAGACGAACCCCATAGCTTTAATTTCTATTTCAATTAGAAAGATTTTTTGGTACCTTTTCAGAAGTTTTGATTAAAAGCAAAATTAGAATATCGTCGGAGTACACCATGGAAACAGAGTTAATTGTTTTAGAATTTTACTATGTCACGAAGCAAAAATATATTAAAAAACATCGGATTCATATGGGCTATCCCAGAGGCGGCGGAAGGCGTGGGCGGTGTGGGCGACCGCCTACGGCCTCGCGGTCTGAGGGGCCTCGCACCACTACGGTTTATGCAATACTTAAAAACCGTGAACGCGACGAAAAAAGTTTACTCTTCATAAAACGATAAATATATTGACATGTTTTTATTTAGTTTAGCAACATTTGCTAGCGTCGTATCATGAGGAATCCCCGCTGGCCAGAGCTGGGGATTTCCCATTCTGTTTGTTTACGTTGCTTTCAACGGCTAGGAAGTCAAAGTATCGGGTGCGGTCCGACCAGGGCCCCTGATTCTGAGGGGCCCCAAATCTTTAGAAATATTTCTTAATTAATTCCAAAACAAGGCCAAAATATATTCTGTAAGTAAAAGGCAGTATTTATTGGGGGCCCCCTAAATATAAACGTAGAGTGCTAAAATTTTCGTGCTCGCTTCGCTTGCTCTTGCATCCTACATTCTGTTTTTCTCTGGCTTTTCTGTGAAAGTCGACAAAGTAACTCCTATTTATGTATGAACGTATTGTCAAAGAAAACCTTACCTATCAGGGGTGGGGTCCTAAAATTTTCGAGCTCGCTACGCTCGCTCTTACATCCTGCGTTCCCAAACCATTCTGTATGGGTCGACAAAGTTATTCCTATTTTTATATAAATGTTCAAATCAAAATTTACCCAGAGTGCAACATTTTTCGAGCTCGCTCTAGCATCATGTATTCGTTTAATGCTCCAACTTTTTCGTTTAAGTCAAATGGTCAAAAGAAATCGTAACCTGTTTGTGGTAGTATGCCAAAATTAGGAGCTCGCTTCTCTCGCTCGTTAATGTACGTTTTTCCTAGTTTTCAAAGTTTTACATAAGCAGAAACCGGGGCCCGGGGTGGCAAACTAAAGGGGTGGGGGTCCTCTTTAGTTTGCCACCCCGGGCCCCCGACAGGCTTCGAGCTTAGTCCGCCACTGCCTATTTCGGCCTATTATACCTAAAAATGTTTTTTTTTTTTTTTCTTCTTCTTGCTCCACCAGAGGGCCTCGCGGAGTTTATCTCGCCCACACTATATTTAGATTTTGCGCCGCCACTATAATAATAATCCTACTAACAATAATTATAAAAATCTCTATGGCGTCTGTCAATGTCACCGCAAAATAAAATTTACGCTCAACATTTTTAACATAAAAGATAGAAATAATTTTACAGTCCAGATCCACATTACAAGTAAAAACCACAAAAAAAAAAACCAGATGCAAATTAATATGAAAAACCCACCAAAACCGGACCCGACAAATATCCAAAGTAATAGACATAAAATGTGAGTACGTAAAATGCAAACCAGAGCCAGAGCACGACAGCAGGCACACCCACCATCTCCGGACTCGTCGCTCAGCTCCGCCTCGCAGCCGCCGGTACGCGCCACAACCGTGAGCGCCGTATCACCGGTCGCTGCAGTTGCGTCGAGCTCGAGCGACGAGTTTTTCTCCCCACCGTCATCACCAATACCAACACAACGGCGAGGAAGAGGACGGCCACCAGCGGGCTTGGGACCTCGAGGCCAACAGGCCCCGAACAGGGTCCCCGCTGCCGGTGGAAATGTGTCGCGCATGCGATGGACCCAGTCCATTAATGTTAATGTTATGCGCGCATATTATGGGGCTACCGAGGGAGGAATTAACCTTACAGCGTACCGAGGACGGATGCTCTCTCTGTTTCAGGTGCTTGAACCTGCCGTTAACGTCTCGGCCCAACGATTGTCGGATCAGGTGCGCGTCATTCAAAACAATCATAGATTGGATAACGCTACACTTGATCGGCTACGCTCGGAAATGCAAAGTAGCTCTGCTAGCAACCCTCCACCATCCCAGCATGTTATGCATGCTCCTGTCGAAGCCCCACTGCGGGAAAACCAACATGATGAGGAGGAGGATGCTGGGGGTATATCTGCAGATAACCTATGCAATGTGGAGTTAAGGAGCGCACTGGAGGATGCGATCCGTGAGTACCGGTTCACATCACCTGACCTTAGGCCACGGCTACCACGTTTGCCCATGAATAAAAGAAACAGGGCACTGGTGTGTGCCCTGGATGCACTGTTACCAAATTTTATTGAAGGCAGCGCAGACCTTTGCGATACACACTCAATCTTGTATTGCACGGCTGTTGCGGCATGTCGTGTTGCTCGTGTCAAATTTCCAAATACTGACCGAGCTGTACGACCGAAACCTGCCGCACCAGCATGGCAGTGCAGGATTGAGCGTCGTATTAATGAGGCCAGGGTACTCATCGGGAACCTCATCTGCTTCAGGGAGGGCAACACACGCCCAAGGGTGATGCGCTTTGTGAGGCGGGCATTCTCGGGAACTAGTATTAGTCCTCGAGAATATGTGTCCTGTGTCACAGAGCGCATCGACTTCCTGAAGCAGAAAGTTTATGCATGGGCAAACCGTATCCGTCGGTATAGGCGAAGAGTGGATCGGTACACTCAGAACCGCATGTTCCAGAGCGATGAAAGGTGGGTATACAGAGCATGGGGGCGGCCCATTCCCACCGAAGGTGTGACTGACGCGCGTCCGCCGGATAACGAGACCATGAGTGCTTTTTGGCGAAGCATCTGGTCGGTGCCCGTCAGTCACACTGAAGGTGATTGGATGCGTGTTGTTGAGCGGGCGTGTGATTCAATACCAGACATGGAGGCCATTACCATCAGTCCTCTGGATGTGGCCCGTGCGGTCCGTCCGTTGCCTAACTGGAAATCCCCAGGACCGGACGGACTGCACAATTTCTGGATTAAATGGCTACAAAGATCACACGCCTGCTTAGCTTCGCAATTCCAGTCATCTCTAGGGACTGGGTCGCTACCACTGTTCTTTACGACAGGAGTTACCCACCTGCTCCATAAATCGGGTAGTACAGCGGAACCTAAAAACTATAGACCAATTACATGTTTACCGACGGTCTATAAAGTTCTTACATCCATTCTTAGAGCAAAAATTGCACAACATATTTATAGCAACTCAATTATGTCTGTGTCTCAGAATGGATGTAAGAATGGGTCCCGCGGTACTAAGGAGCTGCTCCTTATAGACATGGCCATAAGCCAACAGGTTCGTAGATCCCGGAAGGATTTGTCGACATGTTGGATAGATTATAAGAAGGCCTATGATTCGGTGCCACATACATGGCTCATTAGGGTGCTGGAGTTGTACAAGATAGATGCAACTGTACGCACCTTCTTGATGGCATGTATGGGGCAATGGAGAACAGCCCTTCTCTATCCAGGATGTCGACAGAAACGGGGGATCGATAGAACCGATCAGGATTGAGCGGGGAATATTTCAGGGCGATAGTTTGAGTCCGCTATGGTTTTGCTTAGCCTTGAATCCTCTAAGCACACTGCTGGAGGATTCAGGTCTAGGCTATCGGTTGAGAAGAGGTGGTCAGGTGATATCTCACCTCCTTTACATGGATGACCTAAAACTCTTCGCCCCCAACAATTTGCGACTGATGGAGCTACTGAAGGTAACAGAAACATTCAGTAGCGCCATCAGGATGGAATTTGGTGTGGACAAATGTGCAGTCATGCATGTAAAGCGAGGGGGGATTATGGAATCCGTGGGAACCCAACTCTCGGATTCCATACACCTTAGATCCCTCTCCTCAACCGAAACCTACAAGTATTTGGGTATGTCGGAAGCATTAGGCATCAATGTTGCCGACATGAAACAATCGTTGAGGGAGCGCTTCTTTGGCCGCCTGAATAAAGTGTTAAATAGTCTTTTATCAGGCAGAAACAAGGTGCGAGCCTTCAACGGCTGGGTCATGCCGGTTTTGATGTATTCTTTCGGCATACTCAAATGGACTCAGACGGAACTTGACGCCCTGGATAGGAAGGTCCGTACACTGCTGACGGCAAATCGGATGCATCACCCACGGTCATCAGTGATGAGACTGTACATCCCGCGGAAGTGTGGGGGTCGAGGTTTCTTAAATGCCAAAACCCTCCACAACCGCGAGATTTGCAGTCTCAGGGAATATTTCTTTCAAACTGACGTGGGGATGCACCGAGATGTGGTTGCAGTCGACAAGGGCCTTACTCCGCTCTCCTTGGCGAAAGAGAACTGGCGCAAACCTACAGTACTTGATACTAACGATCGTAAGGAAGTATGGCAAGGCAAAGAGCTACACGGACGCTTTTTCCGGGCCCTCCATGGGCCTGAAGTAGACTTTCTGGCTTCTGTATCCTGGCTACGTTTCGGTGACCTCTTCGGGGAAACCGAAGGTTTTGTCTGTGCGATTATGGACGAAGTCATCATGACGAATAATTACCGGAAATACATTGTCAAAGACGGTACGGTTGACATCTGTCGGGCATGCCACTGTCCCGGTGAATCGATCCGACATATTGTTTCCGGTTGTTCTCGTCTTGCTAATGGCGAGTACTTGCACAGACACAATCTAGTAGCTAGGATTATCCACCAGCAACTTGCCTTGCAGTACAACCTTGTGGAGTATGAAGTACCATACTACAGGTATGTGCCCGACCCAGTTCTCGAAAATGGTGACGCCACATTGTACTGGGATAGATCTATCATCACTGACAGGACTATTGTAGCCAATAAGCCTGATATTGTGGTGATAGATCGACGAGAGCGCCGTGCAATGATTGTTGATATCTCTGTCCCTCATGACGAGAATCTCGTGAAAGCTGAAAAAGATAAAAAAAGTATCTTGATTTAGCACACGAGGTTGTCGACATGTGGAACGTGGACTCTGCAATCATTGTACCGATAATCGTTACGGTCAATGGCCTAATAGCGAAGAGCCTCGACCAACATCTCAGGAGGCTCTCATTGCACGGCTGGGTCAAGGGCTTGATTCAGAAAGCAGTACTCCTGGACACGGCACGCATAGTGAGGAGGTTCCTTTCTCTAGAGCCCTGACCACCGGCAGCTTGGACCCTGATCCTGATGCCGATGGGCTACTATTTTTAATATTTTTAAATGTTTTATATATTTTTTTATTCTAATATTTAAAAATATAATTTATAAGTATGAAAAATGAAATAAAGAAAAATCCTACTAATATTATAAATGTGAAAGTTTGTGTGTTTGTGTGTTTGGATGTTTGTTACTCAATCACGCAAAAACGGCTGAATGGATTTGGATGTAATTTGGCAAACAGTTAGTTTATAACCTGGATTAACACATAGAATACAGTCAGAACATCAATCATCAACGCATCCATCAATGCATACCGTTCATATCAACAACCAGTTTTCATACTCATTGTCGTTGTTCGCGATTTACCTAAAATATGGTTTTTAACCCTGATTTGCTTTTATTATTACGAAAATCTTTTAGGACGGGCCCCTTATTTCTAAAACCTCCAACTATCACTAACGAGACACAATAGAATTTTAATTGTCATCCGCCTTCTAAGGGCAAATTGACAGTTGAACTCATCTAATTCCGAATTTTATGCATTCATCCGTATATTGTTATTACTCGGAATTATATTACTCTGAATATATTTGTCTGAATATATAACTATTATATCATGATTTTTAGGCAAATAAATAAAAAGTTATACCTATTTTTTTACCGTTGCCTATAAAAAGGAAACTGTAAAAAAATGGGTGCGGACTCGTGGTCACACCAGGTTGTAATATCATTGTGACTAACAGGAATTCATTTTTATATCTACAGGTTGTCAGGTTAAACACCGTTGTCACTCAAACCATGGGTAGTTAACTTAAATATAAAAACAAATGACGAGTAACAACAAAAAAAAACCTTTTTTTTAATTAAAAGAATTTAAAAAGTTTATATCCGACACCGTGCTCGGTAGCAAAACAGCTGACTAACTTAGGGAAAGGTCGCGCTCGCGGCCGGTCAGGTCACTTCCCGCACCCCCTGCCCGTGCTGAGAGACAAGTTCATTGTTCTAGCGCATAGGGCTACGAACTTGCGTCTTTTGTGGTAAAATGTAGTTTTAAAAAAATGAAAAAAAAATGTTGTAATTTTCCATTGAATTTACGTTCCATAAATGACACCAAACTACTGGTTTCACGGATAACGGTGTTTACCCTAACACCCTGTATATTTTTTAGACCCCATTTTTAATTCAGTGGTACATGGTGTAGAAATATTAGCGGTGTGACCACGACTCCGCACTAGGGATTTCGAATAATTCGAATACTCGAATATTCAGAATATTCGAGTATTCGCCTGTTTTAATATTCGAATAAGACAGACACAAGTATTCGAGTATTCCGAACATTTCGAATACTAATTTATCTTGTACTTTTTTATTCATGAAATGAACGTACTAGACGAATTAATAATGAACATCCATCCAAAATCGTAGATAGGTTATGTGAATTTTTTATTGTCTACTCCTCCCACGAGGGTGCAATCGGAAAGGGTATTTTCGTCTCATCATTTCAGCAGAAAGACGTCCACTGCAGGACATAGGCCTCCCCCAAGCACCGCCACTTCGACCGGTTCTGTACTTCTCGTATCCAGTGGATTCCCGCGGCCTTCACCAGGTCATCGGTCCACCTTGTTGGAGACCTTGCAACGCTACGTTTTCCGGTATGCGGTTGCCACTACAGAACCTTTTGGCTCCATCGGCCGTCTGTTCTACGAGGAATGTGCCCTGACCACTGCCACTTCAGTTTGGCAATACTTCGGGCTATGTCGGTTATCTTGGTTCTTCTACGGATCTCTTAATTTCTGATTCGATCACGCAAGGAAGCTCCGAGAATAAATTCAAAAATTCAAATTCAAAATTTATTTATTTTAGGACAACTAGATCCAAAGGTTAGTATACAAAAACTTAGAAACTATTGTTAGTAGGTACTTAGATACAATCACACTCTATCACTACTCTACTACATTGCACAAAAATACAAAAAATACAAAAATACAAAAATGCACCTGTGCCGAGACACCCCGCCCCGTCAAGATAAACAATATGGAGATACATCCCTGAGGACCACCAGACGAACGAAGTGCCCCAACACAGGCGCACGTACATCTTCAGCTATAGTTTTCAGGATGCTGTTGTGACTCCCCCGAACCCTTCTCATAAGTGACACGACTTTCTTCCGAATGACGGCATGAAAATCATCCGTATGAGCCTGCGCGAACATCTCGGAGGCACTGCAGAAACGAGGAAGTCCCAACATCATCCTGAAAATGTTATTATATTGGACGCGCAGTGTGTCCAGGGATTTTTTGGTATAACTAACCCATAGACCACCCGTGTACAGACCCTGACAATACGCTTTAAATAGCGTAATCTTGACTTGGTCCGCACAGCGAGCGAATCTACGGGCCAGCATATTGCCACGAACTGACAAAGCCCTGCGCTCCCTCTCTAAGTCAACATCATCCTTAAGGTCGTCGGTAAGGTAATGTCCAAGGTACTTAAACTGCGACACCCTATCTAAGTTAACCCCATTCAAAGTAATGGGTGGAACAGATTCAGGACACCTACCGGCGGCCTTAAAGACCATGTACTGACTTTTCTTGACATTATAAATAAGTCCGTGTGACTTGGCATAGGCTTCACAAACTTTCAGCATCTCTCCGAGCGCCCCCGCAGTGGGACTCAACAGCACCATGTCGTCCGCGTAGCTGATATTATTTACACTAATACCACCCACCCGGCATCCGACACGCATGCTGCTGAGTTCCACTATGAGCTCGTTTACGTACAAGCTAAATAGCTTTGGAGATGTTAACCCCCCCTGCCGCACGCCGCACTCCAGCCTGTACAAATCGGAAAGAGTGCCTGACCATTTGACACAGTTTGTCTGGTTATTATACCAATATTTAAAGATGTTCAACATCTCCACCGGTATACCACTATCTCCTAGCTTCCTCCAAAGCACCTCGTAAGACACGAGGTCAAAGGCCTTGGAGAGATCCAGAAAACAGGCATACACCGGTGTCTTACGATCAGTGTAGTACTGGACAGTGTGCTTGAGACTTAAGATTGCGCTTTCAGTAGATAGTCCGGGCCGAAACCCAAACTGCGCATCGTGTAGTTTTAAATACTTTTGCAAACAAGAATCCAACAAACCGTCCAGCACTTTAGCTATCACGGTCGCGAGGGAGATCGGGCGGTAGTTATCCTTATCCGAGATGTCCCCAGTCCTGTTCTTAACTATGGGTACTACTGTGGTTTTCATCAGGTCAGCTGGAAGGTATGCATGACTGATGCACATAGTAAACAACAGAGACAGGACTCTCGAAAGGTGCACTCCAGCATATTTGAGGTGTTCGACGCTGAGCCCGTCATGCCCAGGAGATTTGCCCTTGGTCATTCCTTTAATAAAAGCACTAACTTGACTTGCTGGGAAACGCAACAGAGGCTCCTCCTCCTGGCTGCAGGGCGCAGCGCCTACCATCACAGTAGAAGAACCGATCGGTGACCGAACTTTAAAATGGTTGCCAAACATATTCGCGATCTCACTCGGGTCGCTTAAGCCACTCACACTCGCTGGGAGACCAGGCTTAACATCCAATTTTCTGGTAGCCTTCCAAAACTGGGAGAAGTTTTTAGTGGCTCGACACTTCGCTATCACGTCCATTTTCAATTGCTCTTGATTCTTTCGACACCACTTTAGCCTACCTTTAAAAATTTTACGAGACTCGCACATTTGCTCATATACTATGCCAACTGTTGGTCGATTATGAAAAACCCACGACTTAAGCCTAAGCCTGGCATCCCAATGAGCTTCCCTTACATGTTTGTTCCAGCCACACAAAACCTTTCTCCGACATTTAGCATTATTTCTACCCTTGGTTAGGATAGCCGCCTTTTTTAAGACCTGCAAAATTTGGTCATACAATGAGTCTATAATTAATTTATGGGCACTTAGGTTACATGTCCCGTAGCTACAGTCCGTAAACTCGAAAGGGAAATCAATGGTTCGCAAACCCTCCTGACATAAGTCATGATAGTCACTGATTTGCGATTCATCTCTGTCCCCCCAGAGAACAGCATTCCTAGGCATATCAGAATTACATAGCTTCGGCCTAATCATATTTAGATCACATTCGACATATATAGGAAGATGGTCAGACACATATACGTCCTCTAATATACCTACCTTCACAATGGTTTTCCAAGCTGACAGGGAGACCACACAGTGATCTAGCCACCTATTACTGCCATGATAATGGTCTACAAATGTGTAACTACACGAGTCAGCGCTCAGTGCCTTCACATCTGCACATACCCACGACCTATCCAAACAATACCTCTCAAGCTCATCATAAAACAGTTCTTTGGGGTGGGCATTAAAATCACCCAACAAAAATACTGTTTCGACATCACTAATCTCTTCAATGGCACTTATTTCACCTAACACATCCGAGAAAATAGGCAAATTATCATTGGAGTTCACTGGCATGTATACGGAAAAAGCTAAGATCTTACGACCTCCGATTGTCGCCTTAATTGCAGTTAATCGGGCACTACTGCACTTTACAACAGAAACCATCTCAAATACACCCTTTCTCCAGAGGATAGCTACCCCACCGTATGGTCTCCCTCTCAGTATACCGGCGGATGTGTCCACAGCAGACTTACCTGTATATTCAAAATCACCACTAACCGTTCCCAGTAATGGAATGTCATGATCAAGAAGCCAAGTCTCCTGTAAACACACTAGCACAGATGTTTTACAGATACTTCTAACATCGTCAATTGCATTCTTAAATGAATGACAGTTAAAGCTAGTGAATCTGCAGATATTTTTACAAGTATCCATAATTATTTAAAAGAACTACTAACTAACTCGTGTAACTCTGAGGTTTCGTGCGTGGTAATATCGTGCGCGAGGGAGAGCGACAGCGAAACTAGTCCTCAACAGGTTTGCGGCGCGAGTGTGACAAGGATAGCTGATCAAGCGAAGGAGTGTGCGGAGGCCACGGAATGTACTGTGGTTCCGAGCAGTGATCTATCGAGTGCAAGCGCACTGGCTGCGGCAGTGATGGATGATTCGTTCCTTATTTCGAACTCGGCAAATAAAACAGCTGCTTCTGTGACATCCGCGGAAACCCAACGAAATCTTGTACGGGAGTCAAATGGTAGTGTATTAGTGAGAAATTGTGCGGTGTTACCTGAAGAGGACACGGAGTGGCAGGTTGTTAAATCTAAATCTGCTAAGAGATACAAACTGTTAGGTCAAAAAGGTCGTGCGTCATCACCTAACGGTAAATTTAAAGCGGCAGACGTTAAAGTCCCGCTATTTATTTCTAATGTGAGTAAAGAGACCAGTGAACAGGACAAAATAAGTTATATTGAGAATAAAGCGAAGGTAGTTGTGTCGCTTAAGAAAATAAAAATGAAAACTGATAGGAAATACAACGCGTACAAACTGTTTGTCGCTAAAACAAAACTAGACATTTTCTTAAATGACGAGTTTTGGCCTGACGGCATTACGTTTAGGCGTTTCGTGCATTTTATGTACACTCCTAGTGAAACCCGAATAGCCCTCTCCATTGGAATTTGGGTGACAATCGGCCTCCTAATGAGGCTCATTGTGAGCAACCACGTTTCAGTGCCATATAGGACATCACTGGCAACACACTGGTCAAAAACGTTTGTCTTAAGACACTGTGGTATGTGAGACGAGAAGATAATACGCAGCTTCCCGAACGCCGCCCAGCCGAGTCGGATTTGACGGTTGACTTCTTTCTCGAAGTTGAACCTACCTAACTGGACAGTTTGTCCTTCGTAAACGTAATATCGTCTAAAACTTCGAGTGTAGAGTCTCCGATATTCATGAGTGTGGGTGTGGGCATTCGACATGATTTTCATTTTGTCCATACTCATTTTAAGACCCACTCTTTCGGAAGCTCCTCTGAGGTCGTCGATCATTGTACTGTGGTCCTCCATAGTCTCAGCCATGACTACTATATCGTCGGCAAACCGAAGGTGAGTGATGTACTCGCCATTGATGTTGCTAACCCCTTTCCAGTCCAGAACCTTGAAGACATCCACCAGAGCAGCGGTGAACAGTTTCGGAGAGATAACTTCCCCCTGTCTCACCCCTCGCTGCAGAATGATAGGTTTCGAGGTCTGGTCCTGAAATCGGACTGACATAGTAGCGTTTTCGTACAGACACTTCAGCACCTCGATGTACCTATAGTCAATCTGGCACCGTTGGAGAGACTGCAGTACAGCCCAAGTCTCGATCGAATCGAAGGCTTTCTCATCTTTTGTATAACCTGCCGCAGTGTATGTATATTGCCGTGGTTATTTGCGTTGAGTAGATCAAAAGTCACTTTTTCAAATTAGGCTGAGAATCAGTACTTTTCGAACGTCAAAATTACATAGGCCAGACCCCAAAACGCCCACCCTTCACCACGTTATATCTCTTACCCCGATGTATTATTTTAACTCGATGTATTATGCCTTTTAAGGTCGCACTACAAAAATCAGTATCAATAGTTTATTTTTATTTTCATGTGATTCTTTATTAGGTACATTAGGATATTTGAAAAATTTAAATTTGAACAATTAAGTATTGAAATAAATATGTTTTCATGTCGAGGAAGGACAGGGCACACATTAGTGGGTATGTACACACGGCTACACATCAAGCTATACATTTTCAGTTTATGCTGATCTCGCATTGTATAGGATTTCCGTACAATGCGAGGTCAGCTTATACTGGAAATGTATAGCTTGATGTGTAGCCGTGTGTACTATGATTATAACCTTTTATCATTGTTTATGACCGTATAATAGTACAATAATTCGAAAACTTCGGAAAATTCGAAGTATTCGAATAGTAAAATTTTTTGAATTCGAAATGTTCGAATAGTAAAATTTTTTGAATTCGAAATGTTCGAATACTTAAAATGAACGAATATTCGAAACCCTACTCCGCACCCCAGTAAAATCATTCCTGTTAGTCACACTGGTGTTACAGCCCGGTGTAACCACGAGTTCGCACCCAAAAAAATAGGTCGGTATGACGGTAAAAACCTAAAAATAATAAATCACATAAAACTTCATCATTGTGGTAGGTACTTGAATAAAGTGATTATTAAAATACAGATTATATAAAATGGGACTAGACGAACAGTGATAGACGAATAAGCCGATACTTTAGTACGTTCACTGTATTGATTTATTTTGTTTAATTTTTTATTACAGGACTCTATCAAAAAAGAAGATCTGAAACTAATGGAAGAAAATATTTATAAATTAGTCACAGAAGCTTCGGTAAGTAGCTACGTTATAGGCATCTGAAATATGATGTTGACTAGTTTAATTTCAATTAGCTGCTAGTTGATTCAGGTCACAATAATATTATAATGTTTTGTAATTTAAGGTCATGGAAAATGAAGATCCTTCAGCTATTACAAGAGATACTTCCAAATACTACGTAGAAAGTATAAAAAAAGAAACAAAAAATTCACGAGCTGTTAGTAGACATGAATCCCCTAACACTACAGATCAAAACAAATTAGAAGGTACTTGGAGAGATGAATCCCCGAAGACTTCGAATCAAAACAAAATAGGACCTATTATGAGGGATGAGTCTCCGAAGTCTTCAAATCAAAACAAATTAGGAGCTACCAGGAGAGAAGAATCCCCTAAGGCTTCGAATAAAAAAAAAATAGGAGCTATTAGGAGAGATGAATCCCCGAAGTGCGCAAACCAAAACCAATTAGGAGGTACTGGGAGAGATGAATCTCCGAAGACTTCAAATCAAAACAAAATAGGAGCTACTAGGAGAGGTGAATCCCCGAAGATTTTGAATCAAAACAAATTTGGAGCTGCTAGAAGAGATGAATCCCCGAAGACTTCGAATCAAAACAAATTAGGAGCTGCTAAAAGAGATGGATCCCCGAAGATTTCGAATCAAAACAAATTAGGAGCTGCTAGAAGCGAGGAATCCCCGAAGACTTCAAATCAAAACAAAATAGGAGCTACTAGAAGAGATGAATCCTCGAAGATGTCAAATGAAAATAATTTGGGAGCTACTAGGAGAGATGAATCTCCGAAGACT
The DNA here is from genome assembly GCA_947363905.1 of Lithophane semibrunnea. Lineage (NCBI taxonomy): Eukaryota > Metazoa > Arthropoda > Insecta > Lepidoptera > Noctuidae > Lithophane > Lithophane semibrunnea. The sequence goes on along the minus strand of OX376188.1, from coordinate 9,564,050 downwards.
TCAAACAAAAACAAAATAGGAGCTAATAGGAAAGATGAATACCCGAAGACTTCAAATCAAAACAAATTTGGAGCGAGTAGGAGGAAGGATAGTAAAAGTTTATTTAAAAAAGGTTCAATTAACGAAAAATCCACCAAACTAAGCAAAAAACAAGTTCATGGTCAATCATATGCAGTTAACCTATGTTTATGTGGACCACAAAGAAATAGTAAAAGTTTACAGAATGCCCGGATAAACAACAGTGGAAGACCCTCATGGAAGCAAACTTCACTAAAAGACATATCGCCACAGTTTTCTATCGTAAAACAAACAAAACCTATCAAAATTAATCTTCAATCTCCTGGACTGCTAGAAAACGGCAGCATAACATCTGAACCTTGTAATAGCAACTACAAATGCTTTCATAAAATGCCATCCAATACTTCTATTGATAGACTTTTACAAATATTAGATGCATGGAAGTATGACTTGGTTCCCCGAGAGAAACGTATAAAACATATTAAAAGCAGTCTATGCAAATATTCTAAAACTACAATCAAAGAGGCAATGCGTATTCTTACCCAAAATGATTCGAAAACTAATTTATCGATCTCAACAGAAAGTAATAAAAAGCAAGTAAATGTAAGTGATATTTATGGCGGCGCTCAAATTAGGACCGAAGAACAGCATAGATCATTTTTAAAACAGCCTGCCACCACTGAATCAGAATATATGGGCACCGTTTATTTAGACAAGAGTCATGAAAATAATTGTAAATGTTTAACTAACATTGAATCCAACAAAGAGAATAACCAAGATAAATACGAGGATGGTAACAAGAATATTCCGTTTCAGTATTTAAATACAAATATTTGTGATTGTCAAATATATCAAGAAATGCAAAAAGATCATAAAAGGTCTCAGACTGAAGAATTCTATAGCAAGCCAAAAAGTAGCAATTATATAAATATCCAAAAAGAATCGAAACAAAAAGCTGACATGCGCAACTTACCTCAAAAGACAGAATTATTTTCAAGTAGTAGTGAATATTTGATCAAATTTTTGGGTGTTACTTTAGATGATTTAAGTTCCAATAAAAAAACAAAAAGAAAATTAAAAACTGTTGATCATAATGTCGATGGCTTAATGATTCCCAAAGACAAACATGTTGAATGTCCAAGCAAACTTCCAAAGTTATCTAACATTGAACAATTTAATTCGTTAACGAAACCAAGTTTTTTGACAAGGGAAAGGAATGACAATGTCGATGGGTTAATGATTCCCAAAGACAAACATGTTAAATGTCCAAGGAAACTTCCAAAGTTATCTAATATTGAACAATCTAATTCGTTGACGAAACCAAGTGTTTTGACAAGGGAAAGAAATGACAAATCTAAATTTAATGATTGTACAAAATGTGAATGTAAAGATAAATTTGAAAATTTTTCAAGTTTTGTAAATAACTTTTTTGATAATAAGTTACACGAATATACACACAAAGATGAAGCCATTGATTCACAAAATGTTAAACATACCGGTACAATAGAAGCGTGTGTTTGTTGCGACGATATGAATGTGGATGATTCTAGAGATTTAGAAGTAAATGCGTTTCATTTATTAGAGGACCACATTAAAGAAAAATTTGAAGAATTTAGATCATTTTCATGTAAATCTAAATGTATAACTCCAGAAGAAGAAGAAAAATTATTTTCGACTATTTTGCAAAGAGTTAAACAAGTAATTTCAGATTATGCTAACAAAATGAAATGTGGTTGTCCGGGAGGATCACCAAATAAAGGCAGTTGGAATAGAGCATATGGGCTTTTACAGGAATATTTGAAAATAAAAATAAAACGTGTCCAATGTTTATGTGTTTTAAACGATAGAAAAGATGTCATATTACCGGAAGTCTTAGAGGAGGTATGTAACTTAATTGAAAATGATTTTCAACGCTTGAAAGATATTTGCATATGCAAAAATAGTACTGAGACGCGTACAAAAATTGTACATATAGGAGAACATGTATTACCTACAGAATTGCCCGAAAAAGACACAAATATTTCACAAGCAAAGTATAATGATGTTGAAGTTCAAAACTTTTCTGTGGTCCCAAAATTTTCGAAACAGAACTCAAACAACTCTATGATTATTAAAGAAAATATATCATCTCAAGTACCTCCTAATTTGGGAATGGAAGCCAAATCATGTGACATCATGCGACCACAAAGTAATAAAAACGCGCGAACTACAGAAACGGACCATATTACTACATACAGCAAATCTAATGGAGTCATGTATAATACTTGTGACTGTTGTTACAATACGGATAAAGTGGACATTCGGAAATTTCCAGAGTTGTTTGGAACTAAAGAAGTCTTTGTAAATCTTTACGCAGAACAAGCTAATAACAAAAGTGTCAGTTGTGATATTCCCGAAATTGGTATTAACCAAGAACCACCCAGATGCATTTCAAAAGGCGTGAGTATGACACCGATATCAAAAATTGAAATGAGTGAAATTGATGAAAGCAAACTAGATGAACAAAACCGTGTGGTTAACAGACAGACTCCTCGTGCACCTTATATAGGATATACGGTGAACTGTAGTTGCGACGAAACCCTTGGTTCTTGCTTCTGCATGAAATCTATAGTTCAGGCCAATAATGATAAAATTGATAATCTTTGGAAAGGGTTTCTGGTTAACAGTAACAATAATCAAAAATTTCCTTACATAATGCACGGCGCTCAAAACAAAAATAGTGACGTCGTTGTAAATGGTCATTCAGTTTCTGACGATGTATTCACATCTGAAATGTCAACATCTGCATTACAAAATAATGACGACGATATGGTTTTGAAATATTCTCTCGAGAATGTTAATTTAATTCACCAAACCGCAAATACAGTTGCCGAAAGTATGAGTTTAGAAACGGCGTATTCTAATAGTGACATTTATCCAATCGACTGGAATGAAAACACTTTACCAGTTAACTCCGAAAGATCAAATGCCGTTAAACTCGCGAATTCTATTTATTTCCCGGGGTTGCTAATAGATGATGACAAGAATTCGTTTATTAGCGGTACTGTCACAGATCCTGATACTCAAAAACCATGTGAGACCTGTGTTTGTGATAAAGTCCCTATTTGTCACGTCAAGATGTTGGTAGAGCATATAGAGAAAAATTTAGTAGAATCTAAATGCACATGCGACTCATTGTTATCAAAAGTGTGTCCAGTGCATTCCAATAGATTCCTTTAAACCTTCCATTATCTGTGTGTGTGTGTACAAAGATACAAGTATAATATCTAGAATTATAGACTAACGAAATATTTTCTACTATTCAATTTATACATTTTTAATAACTAATAATAATAAATCTAACAATCATATTAGTTTCATTGAAAGATTAATCTGACGTGAGACAAATTGATTTATGGAATAAACTAATATTACATGTATCATAACAACACGCCGAGGTGTATCTATAGTACACCCACAAAAAAAACATAAATTAACGAATATACATAATAAATATTAAGTTAATTTGACAAAAAAATACAATAATACACTCATTGAGGGATTGCAGCCAGGCGAGTGCGTAATGGGGTCGAAAATGCAATGACAAACGCTCACGCGAAAAGGATGATGTGACTGGATGTCCCCACTGACCATATCAATGAAAATCGATTTTTACCGCCATAGTAGAAAAATTAGTCGTCATTTGTTACTATGGCGGTAAGTCTCAAAGCATTGGAAAAAAAGTTACAGCTAAAACTAAAAACCTGCGTCATTGTGGCAAAAAAGTTATAGCTGAAACAAAAACCTGCGTCATGGTGACAGAACAATCATTCGTTACAGTAAAACACACATAAAACACTACGTTTACTCTACGAATTAAAAAAAAACTAATCATCATAATTAATAGCAATCTGATAATGCATCACAATAATTATTGTGACTGTTTTTAGACTACCAAAGTAACAACTATTGCTACTCCGCATATCTGTATGGCCGGTGTGATGTGCGAAGAAGCGGGGGACGGGGTTGTTAACGTGCTCTCATCTTGGAGAATATAACACGGGAAAGCCTTACGAACATTCCCCCTCTTTACGCTTACGCTTCCATTTTGTGTCTCAGTAAAGTGTATGGAATGGATAAATACTGAGTACAGTATTAATTTATCTTCTTTCTTACTTTGGATTGGCCAATCAGTGGGGTGATTGCGTAACACACATAAAATGACAATTGATTGTAATTCCTTTCATTGTGACAGTTCAGACATGTTCATAGCGTTATTTACGTTGTTGAGCAGACGAATTTTTTAAACCTATGAAGCAATGGATTAGGAATTTCTTTCAAAACCTTTGGATTGTATTTGAAAGTGTTTACGCAATTAGGGTGCTGATTTCATTAGGGAGACTAATAATATTACTACCTTAATTCTGCGTCACGTGTGCGTACCTAAAGATAATGTATGTATAAAACAATAATTTTAGCGTTGTAATGATGATAGAGCATTTATTCACACATATTATTGTAACCTTGAAGATTTCCACTTTTTAACTTTAAAAGTAGGTACCAGGTGCTGTAAGTATACAGGGATGTTGCCTACTGCTTTGATTGTGGATGAAATTAAGATTGACTAACAAAGTGTAATGTTAAATTGCATTGTACAGCCTTTCGAAATAGATTTAACCGTCCGTCCTCTCTGTGGCTGCTCTTCACCGATAGGTCATCGATTATATTAAAATGTCCGCCTGTCTGTCTGTCTGTATGTATACTGTGGGTATACATATAAATCACGCCGACAAATTTGTAAAATAAAATCATGAAAAAAAATTTAGTTTAACGGTACCTCATAAAAGTGGAAGGATTTTTGCCTCGTCTATCCCGTGGTGTGGGTTATCGTTGGAAAAGCCGTTCAAAAATATTGGGAGTTTGTTAAACCAGTTTTGGATTCAGGGATTCGTTTGCGAAACTTGAATGTGTTTATTTTTGTTAGAGTCAAGTGGTTGGTTTTGGATATGTGGAAACATTCACAGCAGTAGTATTATAACGAAATTAAAAGGAAAACTATACTAGGAAGTATGCTCCACAAGTTACCGAGTAATAATCCACTGACTTACATTTGCAGTTGCAAAAACATGTTCGCCATACATTCCGTATGAAAAAGTTTTTCCACTACAATGTTAAGTTTGTGCTTGGTATAAATTCATCCCAACTGCGAAACCCTTCACTTGGCCTGGTTCGACACGCACTTGACCGGTTTTTATTTTCTAAGTTATCCACGATACCGCAGCCTATAAATGTATTTTTGGCAGACGCAGAGTGTTTAGCGAGCAGGCTTACACGTCTAGGAGATACTCGAGCAGTTGACAGCAACTATTTACAAATTGATAACTACTGTAGGTACACAAGAAGTGAAGATAAATATCTATTTTGTTTCACTGTCTCGAGTCACAATAGGTATCAGGGTATCAGGTACTCATATACTGTCTTGCTTAATACCTAATGTCATTGACATGTAATCTATCACTAGGGTTATCAAGCAAAGCCTTATTTTCTTATTAGCTTTCCACATTTATTAATATATATATTTAACTAGCTGATGCCCGCGGCTTCGCCCGCGTGGATGTCGGTTATTATATTATACCAAAACCTTCCTCGAGAACCACTCTATCCATTGGTAAAAACAGCATGAAAATCGGTGCAGAAGTTTTTGAATTTATCGCGAACAGACAGACAGACCCGCCGGAGGCTTTGTTTTATAATAGGTATGTAAGGATAATTAGCCACAAGCCCCATGTGGCTAAATGATAACAACCGCACGGGTCCATCGAAGGGCTACGCTTGCCGAAATCGGTTCGGGGATGAGTGACCATCAATTACATAATTATCGATAGGGGTTATCGACCGAGGCTCGGCATGCTCACGTTAAGCCGTTGGTCCCGTCTGTAATTCGCAGGACAGTCGTTACGGGTACTCGGAAGCCCAAAAGTCTAACCAGTCTAGTCTAGTTGTGGAGGTCAGTTAGACAGTCGCTCCATGTAAAATACTGGTATGCAGCTGCATCCGGATGCCAGCGACAGAACGAAGCGACATAGTTTTTTTATTTTCTATGAGTCGTGATGCTGAGACCACAGGATTCTAATAAAATTCTAAGATTGGTTTTACATGGAAACAGGATACAACGCATATAATTATATTCTATTATATTTTTAGTTATGGCAAGCAAAGCCGATGTCGACCATTCTGCCAATGTCTAAAGTGAGTTGGAAAAGCAAGGGTGCATAGAGAGAAAAAAAAATGTAATAATAAAAATCTTCTATGTAAAAGTTGATCTGTAGTTGATCTTGTGGTGTTAGTACTGGACTGGAACAAACAAAAAGATAAAATTACATTTTATATTATAATTGTTAGAACATTAAAATATACATATAATTATAATTCAGTAGTTGTCATCTTGGATTTTTATTACCAATAATTTTTGGCATCAGCGCCCTTGAAAACTATTGGGGAGTGGAAGTAGAAACTTTTAAAAAACTAGGCAAGATCCAAGCAATTAATTTCACTGCCTGGTTGAATTTCATATTAATAGTTTGTCTTTAGTTGGCTTGTAATTCTCTGCCGTAACATTCAGAAACCCAATTAAATATTTATCGGTAGGTACCTAAGTTACGATTTTATTTAAATCACGGTATTCTATGATAAAAATAATAATTATATTAATCTAATTACTTACTAGTATAAAATAAAAGTAGGTGAAAATATGAACGCGATGTTTAATGTGCTATATTATAAGTACTTAATTAATAAGTACTTATTATAATTTTCTGTATACGCGAGATTAAGTTTCCGTACTTAAAGCTTAGTGGGTTTGACAACTTCATGGACGCATACACACACATAGACTACTATATAGTTGCACAAACTAAGAATACTATCGTATTGTTTGTATAATAATAATTATGTTCCTTCGCAAGTACTAGTTTCGGAGTATAAACAAAAATATGGATATGATGGAGGATGAATATGGTGGAGTGGTGTTTTTGAGTGTTGAATGTAGTTGCAATTATTATAGTTCAGTTGATGAGAGTTTTCGCCTTCGTCTGCGCCTAAAATCATCAGCATATCAGTTGGAGTCATTGTGGGAGTTTTTTTTAATTTTACCGTTGTTTCGGTATTTTGATCAGAGGTGCCAATTTCTAGAGTTTCCAGAAGCTCAAACGGTACCGAATATCTCACCTGTGGTCGTGGACGGCGGTGCACTGATATCTAGACCTGGTGCAATATTTACTTTGACATTGATCGTCATAGATATCTGCCTTATCGCGATTGTTAATGAGGCAAGACTCACTGCAGTACACTCATTAAAAAATAAAACTACATTGGTTACTTGGTAATCCTTAACTAAGTTAACACGAGGTATACGCATATCTGATGATAACAAACGGTCGCTCTGTTTATTAAAACCATGTTTTCTTAATTGATGAATACTTATAAAATAACAATTGCGTGTTGGACCGCGCACAATGAAGGGTACCTACCGTGTAGTTGGGATGAATTTATCTCGAGAACAAATTTTACATTGTAGTTGAAAAACATTTTAATTTTACACATCATATTATATTTTTGGACGTCCTTTCCAACGACTAAAGTCAACAAAAGTATCCCACACCATGGGATAGACGAAAAAAAAACATCTCCACTTTATCTGCAGGGGAGGTGACCTAAACAATATTTTTTTCATTATTTTATTTTTCTTCAGGTTTAAACAATGACCTTAACCTAGATAAATCTTGTCAGTCTCAAATTGAGTCTCTGTTAATAGTATCGGATTAAGCAGAAAAAAAGAGACATCCTTGAAAACAATTTCAGCGCTTACACATTATCGTACACGCAGAATATATAAACTTCATACGAATATTTAAACGATAAATAGTGTTATAGTTTGTGTTAAATGGGTTTCGTACCTACCTATACTTGCAATCCGTGTCATCAAAAAAGACCGAGTCAAACAATACAATGTTAGAGATAACACGTCTCCTGTTACAAATGCAACAATATTTACACAGTATTTTCTTTACCTTTGATTGTTTGCCGGTGCCTGATGATGTCACTGGATCTCATCTGACCTGGCCGCAGTCCTGCATCGATCACAAAAAAACAAAGGAAAATGCGGCCATTAAGACAGGACGCTCATATTGTAATGTTAAATAGAGAATTTTGATCATTTCCACATAGCTAGCTTGCGCAGTTACAATATGCTTATTTAGGCTAATCACTGCGATAAATAATCGATAGCAAAGCTATAATCACTCAGAATTTACGTATTAAAAGAGTGATAACTGCTGTTGGGTACATGTATCTTTATGATTGTTATCACTTATATAGCTCACGATTAGACACCTAGTCGAAAGACGGGTGTATTTAATATTTAGTTTGCAATAATTGCTCACATTAGCCAGCATCATGTTCAGAATATTCTAATAACGAAAATAATACAAATGTGTATAAGTAATAAATAATAAGTGTGTCAAATAATATTTATTAAAAACTAAAAATGAACAAAGAATATAAAAATGCTGAACAAAATGCTGCGGACGAAGGAAACCGTAGAAAAAGAAAAAAACCTAACATTCTATCGCGTATTTTTATTTGGTGGATATGCCCTGTGCTCATTAATGGAAATAGAAGAGATGTGGAGGAAGAAGATCTAATAATTCCCGGTAAACGATACAATTCAGAAAAACAAGGAGAATATTTTGAAAGGTAAGAATTTAAATAATAACTTGTGTGCATAACCTATTCAATAGGAATCGGTAGGTTTTACTGAAAAAAATTCTTCGAACTGCTGAAAATAAAAACAACATTTTAATCATCGCAATTTAGTTAACATTAATACAATATACGCATGTGGGTTATCGAAAATGTTAGCAAACAGTAGGGAACCTCTCCGTACGGATCGATACCGTTCTGTGCACATGTCGTGTTTTCCGTCCTTCAATTGATACCTCCCTTCATGCCTTAGCTTCATGCGCACAAATATTTGTATAGAGAGCCTGCACCACGTGCAAATGTTTGTGCTTACCTACTATGCTTTTTGTTTATCTTTACGCACTTTCTGCAATAGATATGTCCATTATACAAAGTGCATGAACATTTCAACACCAGACTTTTTTATGATACTACATAATTCTACTGAAACAGGATATCAGTATTAAATTCAGAAAGACGCATAGACGCGGTAGGTTTCTTCGCTTCTGTATTGATATTCAACAAAAAAAAAAGAAAGATTACTTAATAATTTTGGTCGTCATGTAGTATGAATATTTAATATTAATGAATATGTAATATGAATATTTAATATTCATACTACATGACGACCAAAATTTTATTGAATACAATATTTGCGTACCTAAGAACCTACTTCATTTAAAAACTAAATTAATTGTTGTATAAATATTTTTAACTTCAGTGACTAATACTTTTAAAACTTACAATATTGCAATTTTTGTCGTTTTTAGGTTAGGTAGTGATAATATTTGAGTTATCTCCTGGTATTTGCCCATTGTTTTATCGATAAAGAGTAATATTAAAGCAAAACACGTTTTGTAATGGCATTATTGTATCCACAAGGCGATGACATTGTGACGTCTAATCGACTAAATTGTGGACTTTGAGTTACGATTAAATTGTCGTCACTAGGCCGAATACTAAGCCAAGGTACGCATGGGCGTTTTTTTCGAGTTGAAAATCCAACAGTGTGATTTTTGACGTGGTGGAATGCGTGTTTGATTCTCAATGCTCGGCTCAATGCCGAGAGTATAAAACACAGTGCGCAACAAAAAGTCGATTTTTTTTATTCTACTCAAACGAAACTCAAGCGTCATTACGCCGTATATTATGTTTCGTCCAACTCTAAAAGCTGTATGTATATAAAATATAATTTACGGAAAGGCCTCTTTAGTCTTGGGGGTAACCATCCCATGTTAAGAGGGATCATCATCTGCCTAGCCATTTCCCAACTATGTTGGGGTCGGCTTCCAGTCTAACCGGATGCAGCTGCATACCAGTATTTTACATGGAGCGACTGCCTATCTGACCTCCACAACCCAGTAACTGGGTAATACGATACCCCTTGGTTAGACTGGAAGCCCATGTTAAGAGGGATGTGATATGGAAACCCGCGAAAGTCAAATTTTCATACATGTTTTTGCAATATGCAGGTCAGTATTAGGTTGTACCTATTTTGATCAAAATATGATTTGCGACCATAACAAATATTGTATTTACAGAATTATAATCTTACGAATCATTGATACAACTCTCTATATTAGAATTGGCCAAAAATTTTATGATTTCATGACGTCAGTATGAGCTTTTTGGCCTCGTTCAGTACTTTTTGTTTTTACTTACTTTATTTTTATATGCTTCTGTTTTTTTGTTTCTCTGATTGTGTTTAGTTTGTGATCTTCCTCTACGAGTCCCAATAAATACGTTTCTTTCTAAGTACCTAGGCATTCAATAATAGGGCAATTTGAACGTAGCGTGTTGTACAGTCACGAGCAATAATATGTATACACTTAGCAACTTTTAAAAGTGATTTTCTCCTACTGTATTGATTGTAACTTTATGATATTACGAATATAGTATTTTGGAAACCCTATTATTATGAAAAAATTATCATCTCAAAGTTACAATTTTAATTCCACGAGAAAATCGTTATTGAATTTTGCTGAGTGTATACATATTTTTGCTCGTGACTGTACTCGTTGAACTGATGTTAACTATAATTTTGTTCAGCATTTACGAGTATGTAGGTAGGTGCTACTTTACTTGTAACAAAACTGGACATAAATAGTACTCTATGAACTGGACTATCAACATAATTCACGTACATTTTTTGTTCTACTTCGTCTCAACAAAGCAAATTATAGTAACTAACGAAATTTTCTCATGTGAATATAAGAGCGAGGAGAAAGATATTTCATCTATCTCTTTTCGCCTTTGAGAGACTTCGTAACTTGGTTAAAAGCTTCGTACCTTAGCCATATGAACGAGAAATATCTTTGCAGAAAAGTATTTGTAGCACGTTCAAAAAATTTTATACGTTCGTGTTTACTTTAGCGAGCTAACACAATTTTAAGACAGTTTGTTTTTTTTTTCAAAATTATATCAATTTCGCTGTAAAAGATTTCAAGACACTTGTACCTACCGAATTACGGATTATAATCCAGGGATAATAGTGATATAATAGGGGTATATGGTTCGATGTATTCTTTTTCTTGTTAAATATTTTAGATACTGGCTTGAGGAGTTGGAAGAAGCAACCCGAAATAACCAGGAGCCATCGCTATGGAAGGCTGTACGGAGGGCCTACTGGCTTTCCTATATGCCTGCGGCAATATTCGTACTTATTATATCCGCAGCAAGGTATGCACAATTATCCTTCATTTTCATTTATTCGTTTTGAGCATGCAATAACGCTCCTTTTTTGGCTTCGCCACAGTCGGGTAAAAAAGACATGTTCCCTGTATTTTGTGAACATAAATGTATGGAGCAGCTGATTTTTTGAAAAATATTCAAAAACAAAATATCAGCAAAGCTGGTACCTTGGAGGAGCTTTTGATTCTTGTTTTAAAGTTGCGCAGTTAGCATTTACTGAAATGCGTAGATAGATAAACATACATATCCTTGATTGTATCCTGTAGCAAAACAAAATGATTGATGAACAAATGGATAACGTTAAAGTTCTTTCAATTATTATTGTATTTGTCTTGTTATTGTTTTGCTGACATAACCTCAAACATTCACAAACACATCACACTGAATCGGCTTTCATGATAAGTTAAAAAATCAATGTTATGTTCACAGGACAGCTCAACCCTTGCTGTTTTCCCAGCTCCTCTCCTACTGGTCAGTAGAAAGCTCGATGACTCAACAGGAGGCTGGGTTCTATGCTTTCGCCATGCTGGGGCTTAACTTCGTGTCCATGATGTCCCAGCATCACAGCTCATTGTATGTGATGCGGTTCAGTATGAAAGTCAAGATCGCCTGCTCCTCACTTTTGTATAGAAAGGTAAGAGATATTATTAACCACCGACGGAAAAAGACGTGTTCTAAGTTGAACGTGTGTATCTGTTTGTCGGTCTGCGCCATCGTAGCTGCCAAACGAGTGAAATGATTTTGATTTTTTTGGTTATGTTTGAAAGGTGACTTAATCGAGAGTGTTCTTAGCCATAAAAAAAAACATTAATTAGATGCTTTGTTTTGGTCGGGGGTTTTTTAAATTTAATTCTCTTGTTCTGGTACATACCAGAGTTAATTCTGTTTGTTAATATACCTACTTGCTGATGACATTATCAGCAAGTAGGTATATTAACCAACAGAATTAACTCTCTCAAAGACATGAAGGTAGATGTAGTCAAAAGCATGTTTAGTGGGTTTTACGTTAAAGTTGGCCAGACTAAGTTTCTGTTCGTTGTGAAGGCACATTATGTAGCCCAAATGCATAGCTTTTATTTTTCTTTTAGTTACTCCGCATGAGTCAAGTGTCAGTGGGTGATGTGGCAGGTGGTAAGCTAGTAAACTTGCTGTCGAACGACATCACGAGGTTTGACTACGGGTTCATGTTCCTGCACTACTTGTGGGTGGTCCCTATTCAAGCCGCCGTCGTTCTTTACTTCTTGTACGAAGCCGCGGGATGGGCGCCTTTTGTCGGCCTGTTTGGAGTCGTCATATTAATTCTACCTCTCCAAGGTATATAGTGTAACTTAACGAAAATCTTTTTTCTTTTTTTAATCCTTCTGATGTCTGTCAGCAATGTCTTAACCGATACTCTTTTGTTTTTCAGCCGGCTTGACAAAGCTCACTGCTGTTGTTAGACGCTCTACAGCTAAGAGGACGGATAAAAGAATTAAGTTAATGAGTGAAATTATTAACGGTATACAGGTACATAAGAAAGTTCTCGGATTTTACTTACCAACTACCACATAAATATATACCTTCGTATTCAGCAGAAAACACAGATTTATACTCATACGGAAATGCGTACCACTGGGCCAGAATTCACACCATATTATTAACATTTCAGGTCATCAAAATGTACGCTTGGGAGAAACCCTTCCAGCTGGTCGTGAAGGCGGCGCGCGCCTTCGAAATGAGTGCCCTCAGGAAATCCATCTTCATTCGGAGCATGTTCCTCGGGTTTATGTTGTTCACTGACCGCAGTATCATGTTCTTCACAGTATTAACCCTCGCACTCACTGGCAACATGATTACTGCCACAACGGTAATTACTAAAATATTGCTGTTGTACTTTTAAAAATTCTAAATGTTGTCTATGCATCTATCTCATATAACGTTCTTCTTTTCAGATTTACCCAATTCAGCAATTCTTCAGTATTATTCAAATGAACGTTACAATGATCTTACCTATGGCAATTGCAAGTTTCTCCGAGATGTTGGTATCTTTCGAGCGTATACAGGGCTTTCTCGTGATGGGTAAATATCATGTCAAGGGGGATGCGCTAGGTTGGCCCGCGAAATTCAAATTTGCAAATTTGCAATTTGCAGGTCAGTATCAGGTTGTATGTTGATCTAAATATTATTAGCGCTCGTAACAAATATGGATTTACAGAATTATAAACATTAGAATCAGCAAGACAACTCTCTAAGTTCATGTAAGTGCATGGAATGAAAATTTCATAAATCGTCATTTAGATCAACATACAACCTGATACTGACCTGCAAATTGCAAAAAACGTAAATTTGAATTTCGCGGGCTACCCTAGCGCATCAACCTTAAAGTGAACTCTACAATAAGGTTATTGGCATTCGCGACGCGTCGTGTTGAATAAAAGACACGACTACATTTCTAGCGATGTGTGACTGTCAGGCACACCCCTTTATGAATGACCACATTACTTAATTTCTGTACAGTTGCAATTGTTTTTTATAACTATATATCTTTTGTAAACAGATGAACGAACAGACATGCAAGTTACGCCAAGAATGAATAAAAATGGTGTTGATACAAATTTGTTCAACTCCAAGAAAGAAGGATTGGACGAATCACGCATCGTGGTACCTCAGAAGTACTCTCCGACCGATGTTGTGGTTCCGAAAGACACCACTGAAGAACCTAATATGGCTGACTATCCTATACAACTTAACAAAGTTAGCGCATCTTGGACCGGTAATGAGAATACTAAGGAAATGACTCTCAAAAATATATCGTTACGAGTTCGCAAGAGCAAATTGTGCGCTGTTATTGGTCCTGTAGGTTCTGGAAAGGTAATCATCGAACCTTAATTTATTTATTTTATCTTATCTGCGTTCCTTTGCACGGTATTTAATTAATTGTAATACTATATTTCCGTTACAGACATCTCTACTACAACTGCTCTTAAGAGAATTACCGGTGACCAGTGGTAAACTAAACATATCTGGAAAGTTATCTTACGCTTGTCAAGAGTCATGGTTATTCCCGGGGACTGTGCGGGAAAACATTCTATTTGGACTGCCCTACGATGTTACGAAATACAAAGAGGTACTTAATTAAATATTGAAGGTGAAATAAGCAAATACTCATCTCGTCGAGCAGGTCACCTGGTATTGTCTAGAGTAAGAACTAACTACGGTAAAAATAACCTAACACTATGGGGGAGTACAGCTCTATAATAAACTTCCAAAGGATGTAAAAGAAATGACTTCACTCAACATATTTAAAAAGGAATTATTCACATTTATTTACAACGAAGAAACACTATATTTTGTGTTGTGTCTATTTTTGTTTAAAACAGCAACATCTTTTAACTTGTGCCATCTTATCTTAGGAATACAGTGAACTCGCTTCCAATTTTATTGACAATGATCATACTTAATTTTTTGCTTTTTGTGAGTCTTATAACCGCACTGATATAATATAATTAGTAACTTAATCGTCACTTACATGAACATTAAATCTTATTAGATTTAATGTTCATGTAAGTGACGATTAAGTTCTATAAAACGTATATTTTGACCAGTAACCACACATGTTGACAAAGTGTATGATTGATTGGGCATCTTTATTGTGTGACATCGATGCGAATTGTTAATTGGCTATCTGGGCTATCCACTTTACCGGAAATAAAAATATGAAAAAAATATAACCTAATGTAAAACCAGAAACAGAGATTGTGCGGGAGACGTTAAAATTTTATGACAAGAGTCAATTTTCCCGCTGATATTTAATTCACACCAATCCGAGCTGGCATGGTTTGTTAAATTTTTTCATTTGTTTTATTATTCATTATTTGCTTGCAGGTTTGCGAAGTGTCTTCGTTACTGCCAGATTTCAAACAGTTTCCGTATGGTGACTTGTCTTTGGTTGGAGAGCGAGGAGTTTCTCTGTCAGGAGGTCAAAGAGCCAGGATTAATTTGGCCAGAGCCATTTATCGTGAGGTAATTTACGTGTCTAACGATTGTTATCACAGCAGGTGTATGGAGAAATATGTTTATTTTTTTCTTAATCTGCGTGAAATTTAAGTTTTTAAATTATTACATTTCTCATATAAGATATAGTCCTACCAAAAGGAAACAAATAGCTAATTCAAATATCAATACCATTCTTTATTTATGGTACGACTTTTTTATTGATATCTCACTCATAAGTTTAATAGTCAGGTTATTAACTGATAAGGTATATCTATAGATTTATTAATAACTGGAGTGTACAGTCACATATTATAAGTAGACCATTTTATTAAAACGTACCTACCTACATTTATGTGACCTGTTCTGAACATAATGATTGTATTATAACTTAGTACTGTAGAACTCCGAGGTGAGCCTACGATACCGGTACTAATAAACACCATAATTATGATAGCAAAGGATAATTATTCCCATATAGGAGCTACGTATTTCATATTATTTTACTTAATCTCCTAGCTCCCGCCCCTGACAGCTCGCGGGCCACCACTCCACTGTTTTTACCTATTCATTCATACCTATTCATTCATTTGCCATCAACGTAAAAGAACTAAGGTTGTATTCTAAAACCATGCAGAGTAAAGCCTCTCCTCACATTACCTAGTCGACCGAGCTCTACTCGGGTGAAAATAGATAAACATATCGTCCAGGTATACCAGCGTTGTATCTCCCAAGGCTGGGAAAATAGAGAAATCGAATTTTCCCAGATATGAGATCTAGCTAGATCGATTTTTCAACTTTCATCGAAACTTCACAACTTCAATTTTTTTTGAGAACGTGGTTACAAATATAAATAGGTATATTTAAATATAAATATACAAATATTGCTCATTTAATAGTATAGGATAAGATATTAAACGAACAATCTCCGCGAACCTTTGCTAATCGTATTAAGGAATGTACATTTCTAAAAAGATGACGAATTATGTCATATTGTTTCAACATCTGAATTATTTATCAATGACATGAATACCTATAGATAAAAAACTCATTGTATATCTTATGACTCATGTAATTAATTGATTATCCTAATTATAAAAAAAATCAAGGTAGGAAAATGTTGTACTAGTAGCTAGCAATAACTATGAGGTTGTCTCTTTTTACCGACTTCATTGTTACCTCGATTCGTACCATTGAAATTCGTTTTTTAAGAGTCGAAGAATAAAAAGATACGAAGATGTTACAATGATGATTGGTAGTAGCACAAATATTTAACATCTGTTTGGTCATAAAAACATAAAAAATAACGGTACACCTTTTACAATTGATACTTTTCCAGGCTGACATCTACTTATTGGATGATCCGCTGTCGGCAGTAGATGCAAACGTTGGCAGACAACTGTTTGACGGCTGCATAAAAGGATACCTCGGTGGACGAACATGCGTGCTGGTCACCCATCAGATCCACTACCTCAAAGCTGCTGATTTTATTGTAGTTCTGAATGAGGTAAGTGGAAATAAAGTGTATTACCTCTGTTGACATCTCGCTGCAGTACCAGAGGCATCAAAACTGCATTTTCCAACTTTGTAATGTCTCATGTGTTACTTACTTACATTACCTCAATGAATGACTAACCTAGCAAAACAGTATTATTAGGAAAGATAATCAAAGTATGTAATATTAACTTATCTTTTCAATAAAAACTATTATCAACGAACGAGTCACTCTAGCACAGCAGGTTTTCAACTCCGAAATTGATTAATGACATCACAATGTTGGTATGATTTTGGACCTTGTGAATAATACTTTTCGTCGGCTTCTTTGTATTCTAGTATAATATGTAACCTTTTTTCTGAAAAAAAGGTCTAACTAACTTGTTTTATTTTAAATCTTAACAAGTATTATTATTATTTCATAGCAACATTGTACAAGTAATTTCTAGCACTTTATAACTGAAACGATATCTTTGTAGATTTAATAATTTTGTTTGCAAAAATAGGTAATGCAAAGGCTTATCAACTTTTATCTTTAAGAACAAACCGCGATCACTAATCTTTCTAAAAATAATGATGGGTGAAAATAAAAATGAGCTTAGTTGTCGTTACAGTCCCTTGATTAGCTATGAACGATTGTAGGCCTATAATAAACTAGCTGTACCTGTTCGGTGTCATCCGGGTGAATTTCATGTCTCTATTTTCATCCAAACCGACATTTCCGGTGGATTTTCCAAAAATATAAAAGATTTTTTCTTTTGTCCTGAAAATTATGAACTCAACAAAAAAATCTGAAAAATCTGTTCTGAGCCGATGCGATGACCTGCGGATATTTATTTATATTATGATATTTTACCAGGGCTCCATCGAAAATATGGGCACATATGATGAGCTGGTCAAGTCTGGAACAGAGTTTTCACTCCTTCTATCCGACCAAGCTAGCGATGGCGAAGACAGCGAAAATAAAGTAAGTACACACTCAAAATCTAGTATTTTCCTTTTCAATTGGCGGCTTGAACGTTTGCCAGAAAGCAGCTTTCAACATTATCTTGTCTACATCGTTGAACATGCTTCTAAAACACAACCAAATAAAAATGTGAATGTAGACATACGTGAACTTATATACCTTCACAATATATTATTACACACTAAATTTTTTTTCAAACGAATACACTAAACTACTGGGTAATCGAATACGTAATGTTGATGAACTAGTGATAAGGTGATAACAAACCCTTTAAAAATATTTGTTGTGTTTCTTAAAAGGAAAGACCATCAATGATGCGAGGATTATCAAAGATCTCAGTGAGAAGCGATGACAATGACGGGGAGGAGAAGGCTCAAGTGTTGGAGGCAGAAGAGAGAGCGTCGGGCAGCTTAAAGTGGGAGGTATTGCAGAAGTACCTGAGCTCAGTCGACTCCTGGTGTATCGTGTTCATGGCCTTCATGGTGCTGCTCATCACGCAGGCTGCTGCCACAACCACAGATTTTTGGTTGAGTTTCTGGTAAGAGACTTACCTATACACCTAAACAATATCTACTAAAGGTTAAGTGGCGCATGCTAGCCCAGGGGCTGTCTCCGAATTCAGTCGCAAAGTCCTAATAATAACACCTTTACTTGACTTTAGGACTGCAGCCCCTGGATCTTTTGACTATGACTATATTTTTGAATGAAGTATTAATTATTTATTGAAAACTTTGATTTCAGGACCAACCAAGTGGACGCTCATGAACAAGGATTACCTGATGGACAAGTTGTAGGTACGTTAAAGAAACATCAAAATTGATGTGAAAGTTCTTGTACATGCAAAAAAATAGCTTTTCGTCTATCTTCTTGGTTAAACTTAGAAAAAATTACCACTTTCTCGACCCTCCACTTACTCCGTTCCACCGCAGGCCGGTGGATGAAATAATGATAATTAAGTATATAAGGAACCATGATATAATTAATGGATTTCTTTTTATATGTATTTATTTTTATATGGAGGAGCTCGTGGCTAAGTTATAACAGCCGCACGGTTAAGCTACGCTTGCCGGGGTTGGTCCGTGGATGGGTGACCATCTTTACATATCGAGACTCCTCCGTGCCTCGGAAAGCACGTTAAGCCGTTGGTCCCGGCTGCCATTTGTGGATCTTTGTGACAGTTGTTACGGGTCGTCAGAAGCTCGAAAGTCTGACAACCAGTCTTACCAAGGGGTATCGTATTACCCAGTTACTGGGATGTGGAGGTCAGATAGGCAGTCGCTCCAAGTAAAATACTGGTATTCAGCTGCATCCGGTTAGACTGGAAGCCCACCCCAACATAGTTGGGAAAAGGCTAGGCAGATTGATTGATTTGATTTCTTTCTATATGTTCCAGATACGGATATGAACGCTCAAATCGGTTTACTAACAACAGCCCAGTACCTATATGTCTACGGCGGAGTGATATTGACAATCATTCTTTTGACACACGTTAGAATTTTGGCCTTCGTAGTGATGACTATGCGAGCTTCGGAAAATCTTCATAATATCATTTACGAGAAATTGATAGTGGCCGTAATGAGATTTTTCGATACCAACCCTTCGGGTAAGTAAAAATCAATAGTTGTATACCTTTGGTGAACCTCTCTTATCGTAGGGGTCTTGGTGTTAACTATTATAAAGCGCCTAACATCAATTGTTTGCCACTATTATCGACTATAGTTGAACACGGTTCTCCTCAAAAACCACTTCTATACAGATAGTGGTAATAAGGCCTACTTAGTAACTAAAAAACGATTCCCAAAATGTTTGTAATTCGTTGTAATTACAACTGGCTATAAGATTACGGTTTTTAGGCCTTAACTTTTATGCCAAGCGATTGCAATAGCAATAGCCAAAGTAGCCAGCGTAATACATACTGTTATTTTCAATGACCTTTCTGGCTATGTTTTCGTGCGGTAAACTGGTACAATCATCCATAATATCTTCGTTGAATTAAGTTAGTAATTCAACGAAGATATTATGGATGATTGTTTTGGCTTGTGCTACGATCAAAAGTTAGTCTTTCATCCACAGGTCGTGTCCTTAACAGATTCTCAAAGGATATGGGAGCAATGGACGAGCTTCTACCGCGAAGTATCTTGGAAACCATTCAAATGTACCTGTCGCTGACCAGTGTGCTAGTGTTGAACGCCATAGCTTTACCATGGACGTTGATACCCACTTCCGTGCTGATGGTAGTATTCCTTCTTCTACTGAGATGGTACCTGAATGCTGCTCAGGCTGTAAAACGATTGGAAGGAACTAGTAAGTATAGATTTCACGGAGTAGGGTCACTTCAACTGTTCCTGTTCCCAACCTTCTTCTGAAACACCTTTTATAATCTGAAATCTTTCCCACAGCAAAAAGTCCAGTATTTGGAATGATCAACTCAACAATTTCCGGACTTTCCACCATTAGAAGTTCGGACTCCCAGGACAGACTGCTCAAAACATTTGATGAGGCACAGGTAAGCAGTATTCGAGGTTTGGATTTGACCTCTTTAAAAACTTTTCTTACATTCGCTCCTACTTACTATTGCTTCTTGAAATGTTACAGAATCTTCACACCAGTGCGTTCTACACGTTCCTCGGAGGTTCTACCGCATTCGGATTGTATTTGGACGCTCTCTGCTTGGCTTACCTCGGAATTGTGATGGCTATCTTTGTTCTGGGTGACTTCGGTATGTACTTTTTAAATTTTGATTTTTATTTCGGACATGAGATATTTTATCATTAAAAAAGTTTTTGATAGTTTGGATAGCTTTTGTTTTTTTAACTTCGCTCAGACTAAAGATTTATAAGAGAAGGAAGACCTTAACATATATATAACAATAATATCGCTAAGATTTGCTACCTATGTAATTTGCTAAGTGAAGCAAAAAGTGCGCTGTACTAAATACATATTACCTACCTATTATATTTGTTTTTTTTGTTATTATTGGAAATATGTATTTTATAAATAGGTACATAAAAAAGCAGCCCAACAGCATCAAAAACAGAATGCAAGTACTTCGGTGCTTAGGGCTGTAGAGAGAAACCTCCTCACAATTAGTGCAATTATCCTAGTTTAAAATTCTTCATATAATGTGCTCTTCCTCCAGGTGATGTGATCCCGGTTGGTAGCGTGGGTCTGGCCGTCAGTCAGTCCATGGTCCTGACGATGATGTTGCAGATGGCGGCAAGGTTCACCGCCGACTTCCTCGGACAAATGACGGCAGTTGAGAGGGTCTTAGAGTACACCAAGCTGCCCACAGAGGAATATATGGAACACGGATGTAAGAACATCGTTTTAGTCATTATTTTTAAGATATGATACCCACTGAATGAATTTGCAATTTCAGGACCCCATTAACACGCCAACTCTGCTTCATTTAAAACTTACCTTTTCCCAGCTACACAACCACCAAAAGAATGGCCAACTGCTGGTAATTTGGTGTTCTCAAACTTATACCTGAAATATGCAGCTGCAGACCCACCAGTGCTAAAAGATTTGAACTTTGAAATTAAAAGCGGATGGAAGGTAATAACACTATTTTCTGTGTAATTTAATTTTAATAAAGTGTAACGTTGTAATTAACGCTTACTAAATATTTTTTTAGGTCGGAGTAGTAGGCAGAACTGGAGCTGGTAAATCATCACTAATAGCGGCTCTGTTCCGGCTTAGCGATATAACGGGCAGCATCAAAATTGACGGTCTTGATACGCAAGGAATAGCAAAAAAGGTACAACATTTTGTTTCTAAGAATTCAAAGAAATGTTTAATGAGAGACGCTCCATTAATTTACAAAAGGTCCATCAAATAGGTACAAAGTTATTAATTCTTTAATGGAATTTTAAAATATTGGAATCAGCAATTTGGTTCTGGGGCCATTATCTAGTTCAGGAGTGTAAGTTACTTTTTAATTTGGAATATTAATGCAGCAATAACTTTTTATGTTCCCAGCTTTTGAGATCGAAAATATCAATAATTCCACAAGAGCCAGTCCTGTTCTCTGCTACTCTACGGTATAATTTGGATCCGTTCAACGACTACAGTGACGATGATATTTGGAGGGCGTTGGAGCAGGTAAAAGATAAATTTAAATTACATCTTAAACAGAAACTCGGCACCTGCGAAGTAAAGCAATTATTGAATGAATTTATCATTAAAGGTGGAGCTAAAAGAGGGGATTCCGGCACTAGATTATAAAGTGTCTGAAGGCGGCAGCAACTTTTCGATGGGACAACGTCAGCTGGTATGCCTGGCGCGCGCCATCCTGCGATCAAATAAAATTCTCATCATGGACGAAGCCACCGCCAACGTCGATCCTCAGTGAGTTCCTAAAGGAAAATCCTGTTTTAATATCTAATATGTCATGTATTTAAACTATACTTCTCATCAAAAAAATCGAAACACCTCGCAAGTTTGTTTTGTAAGGATTATCAGAAAAATGTGTATATTTAGCAATATATTTAAAAAAAATGGAAGTTTTTCGATTTTTCTGATGAGAAGTGTATTTTAAAGATACGAGATTGATAGAAAATTATTGTTATTTCAATAATTTATTTAATAACTTGCTATAATTTACACCACCTAAAGAAAATTAAGTTATATTTTAATCATCCCTAGCTACTCAATCCTGGCTCCCTCGTAACAACCGGTGGATATAATCCCTACACGAATTAATATTGCATTTCTACATTACAGAACGGACGCTTTGATCCAGAAGACGATCCGTCGTCAGTTTGCGTCATGCACGGTGCTCACCATCGCGCATCGTCTGAACACCATCATGGACTCGGACCGAGTGCTGGTCATGGATCAGGGAGTGGCCGCCGAGTTCGACCACCCGCACACCTTGCTGAACGACCCCAACAGCAAGTTCACATCCATGGTCAAAGAAACAGGGGATAACATGTCCAAGATTTTGTTTGATGTCGCTAAAACGAAATATGACAGTGATAATAAGGAAGCGTAATATTAGATAAGTGTAATATATTATTTATGTTTTTAATGATGTTTTTATTGTGAAATATATCCCTTTCAACACTTTGAGTGACTGCATTCGAGTTCCTAAAGCTACGATTTCCTAGAAGAGGCTGGCCGCAAGGAACATACAAACCTATACCATGTGACGACCGCGATCACAGAGTACATTCTTATGGCCGTCATGATCTTTAAAAAGTTGTACTCACGTCAAAATCCCACTATGGTTCATTGGTTTTGAAACTGCCATGTCATTGTGATCCCTAAAATTATACAGTAAATAACGTACTGATTATCATGGTGTGTACGGGGCCGAACTACGTACCGGGCACCAGAAAGAAATCAGAACAACGCGCATATTTTTTACGAAAATAACTAATCAAGTGAGAAGGTAAGCAGCAGGTTGTATCCTGCTGGATTTACACTGATCTGTAAATATTGAATGGCAGTAAGTTCTTGTATTTATTCTCAAGCGCAAGCCGTTCTTACCTGAAACTGTTTTGTTAATACAATCTAACTTTCTCTGCTTCAGTTACGTAGTAGCGAAATATTCGTACAAACGCGCAACCCAACGGGTCCGCTGCGCTACTTTACTGCGATACTTTTCGCTACTGCGTAGGTACCTATAATATTTTTTACAATACAAAACATTATACCTGAGTGAACCTAAGCCTTACGTTACATATGTACTTACTTACTTACTTATATGAACTGTGACATAAAAATGTCCTACCAGACTTTTTTATTTTCTGGCCGTAGTAGTTTACCGCGCTGCAGTATTCTCAACGAGGCATGGAATTAGTATGTACTAATATGGCAAGAGGTTATAATAAATTGAGAATGAATGTAATAAGCGAAATTATGCTTTATTTATATTCTGTACAACTTTTACAAAATGTCGTAGAACCGTAGAACTAAACAAACCCTATTAAAAAATGTACTGTGTTTATAAATTAGCTTCATGAAACACAAAACATGAAATAAAATGGCACATATTTGGACTAACGTATACATATTTTGATTCACGAAAATGGGATGCTGCGACGGGCCAGAGCCTTGCTGTAGTAACTCCTTGTTCAAAAACCCCCGCGTGCTGTTCGCGACTATTTCGCTGCTCATGCTCATCACGTACCTGTCGGTGGCCCTGTACCGATGCCAAGGCCCTGGTGCTGCGAATGCACAATCAGGGTCTTGTAGAAGTCGTCGTCCACATTGTTGAAGCGTAAGTGAATTTCTTTTAATTATTTAGATTTACCAACGTTCGTGTACACTACAGAAATAACAGGAAGCAACAGAAAATAAAGAACTAAATGTAATCAACAATTATAGGTAAATCTAAATACAGCATTTTCTTATTATCACTCTACTAGGTGAACAATCTTAGAGTAGAGCAGTTAAATAACATTTACAGTATAAAAAAACAAAGATAGATAAGTACAGCTGTCTCATATCTTATTAAATAAAAAAGGAGAGACCTTTTCCATTTAGTCCACTACACAAGATATAAATGGCCAACCAGAGAATACCAACAATAGCTATACCTACTCGAGCCTGATTAACACTATTTCTGAGCTAATCTGATAAAGCGAATGACTGCTAGATTTCGTTTGTTATTATATTTCCGTTAGAATATAATGATCTTATTTGTCTTGTAGAATTTAGAAATCGTAGACTAAGGGCTCAGACTAAATAATAAACCAAGACAGAGCGCTGTCAACAGTGACGTGAAGCCGGTTTCGTAAACATGTGTGCTCATATTTTGGTGTAGTTTGATTGTAAATGGTTATAAATGTGTGCGTTTGAGCGTGTACGCACAGAGCGTTGGTGTAGTTTTGGCATGCTTCACTGTATTGTTCGCAGCGCTCTGTCTTGGTTTTTTATTTGGTCTGAGACTAAGGGCTGATTTTACCAAAGTCAGATAGCTTTTATCCGTGGAATGAAAATGGCGTCTGACAGTTTTTGTATAGAAAAACTGTCAAAAATTCAAAATTAATTCGCAGGATAAGACTTATACTCGGTATAAAAGTTTGGTGAAATTCGCCCTTAATATACTAATGAGAGTATTAAATTAACTCTACATAATTACATAGAGTCAAACAAATAGGTATGCAGGCAAAAATATTCATCGTTTCAATACACTGCCAATATTCTTTTTAAGTGTACCTAGTTGTTATTATAAAGTTATGAGCTGATGCTCGCGGTTTCACCCGCGTGTATGTCAGTTATTATATACTAAATTATTATATTCTAAATATTATATACTAAAATATTATATCCTTGAGAACCACTCTATCCATTGGTGAAAACAGCATGAAAATCGGTGCAGTAGTTTTTGAGTTTATCGCGAACAGACAGGCAGACAGACTCGGCGAAGGACTTTGTTTTATAATATGTAAGGATAATAATAGCAGCAGCTAAGCTGCTATTTACATTTTAAGGTATAAATAACTCACTTGCACAGCCTCCAGAGGAACACACGAAACAATGCAAAACACGTGTCTGTGTTAACATCTAGGATACTTATACTGTATACATCTATCTACTGTGCAGTTATATATATATTCTACTGCCTACGATGTGCTGATGCTCAATACGTCTTGCTTGCTGTGTGGTTCGTTCAGTATTGTACTGTTCAGTGTTCACCAATGAATGCATAAATGTTCGATAGACGTAGTGTTTACGTTAAAAGTGGTGTATGTATATTCGTTCATTCTTTAAGTCTACCAATGTATGCTTTAACACCATGGGGCCACTAAACGATAGAAAACAGATGTTTTATTGTTATCACGTCTATATTTATTATATTAAAAAAATTCTGGTCAACCCAGGGCGTCATTTTTGTAATCTATAATTTGTTCTTAACATTATTTTATTTTGGTTATTTTAAAAGTGAACAGGTCCACATCTTGATTTAATGATCAAGCTGAGGAGCGTAAGAATACGTCGCGTAGTTGCATTTCTTGTGGCACGGGTGCGGGAACCAGCCACAGCCAGCAGTGGCCGGAAACCACGCACCTCCGCTCCACGAAAGGCTCGAAAAGGGACGTTTAGGCTTATATCTACTAGTGCTGAGGGATTGTTGATTTTGTTGGCGAATCAATGGAAAAGTGTATATTTGCCTACGAGCTCCTTTTCAGCTCTAGAGTGTCGAGTCCGAGTCATACCCGTTACAAAAAGCGAGTGATAAAGAAATGGGTAGTACCAGTACTTCTTCTTGTTTAAATATCGGCAGAATTTATTGTGTATTTTTACGTACGTACGAATCCCAAATGAGAGCATGTCGCGGTCACTAAAATTTCAAAATAAAGCCCAGTCAATAACAACATCAAATATCGCAAGCGCGCATGTAACTAAGATTTTTTCCCAAGTTTGCAACCCTGAAAACCTTGTGGTACCTGCTCGAAAAACTCCGAAATTCTGGCATTTGTTAGTTTTTTTGAAAAATATACCTTTAATGACGTGCTTTTAAATATCTTTTTCAATATTTTCTTAACTTATTTTCTACTCTAGGTATATTGGTTGCGAAAATACAGCTAGGCAAAGATGGGTTTTTTTTTCACTTTATGGGAAAAAAATACCATCAAATATACGCGTTGTACAGCATGATTTCGGTGTACAATCCCGAAATTTATAAGTATGGCGCATGATAAAACCGAGGGTTCTGTTAGCCTTCGTCACGGACATGATATGTTCGGTAAAATTAAGGCGAGGGGCAAATGTCACGCCGAGATCACGCATCTCATGGACTCTTGATTAGTATTCGTTATCTATGTTGAATGGGAGTCCTACGTAGACAATTCTCTGTCTACGGAGTCCTAGTTCTAGTTTATAACACTAGGCATTTTTTTCGTTAAATTGTATACGATTTCTGACCCTCTAATCAATAACGATATATGCGTTTTCTGTCCAGCAATTTTAAAGAAAATTATGCATCCTCTTTATGTGTTAGATACAAAGCTCTGTGGTACAAAGAGTTGGATTCCTACCAGAAAAAATATGTCTGTCAATTTGGGACTTATTCTACTCTTTGGTCATGTTCGAAAAATGTCAACTAAAAAATAGGTATCAGTCCTGTAAAATAACACATCATGAAAGAAATACAATAAAATAATAAGCAGGCAAAAACACAAGAGTTATGATGCCTAGTACCAACAATGTAAGATGGGTGCAACTTGTTGCTATGGCTGTATCGATACCGGTTGGGAAGTGTTCTTCGATGACCACAAAACTCATGGATTTCTTCTAGGTCTAATATTCATTGCATTAGTGTTAGCGTATAAACTGTATCGGTGCCGAAATCCAGCCAGCCGCAGACGCAGTAGGTGCTAGTTATTTTAAAAGAATAACCAGGTGATAGAGGTACAATTCAAAATCATAAAATAACAACATTTCATAATTTATTTCACTGACTTAACGCTTAACTATTGTAACAATACTCTACTACTTCCTGTAATGCTCGCTTTTGTCGTACATAATAACAAATATTTACAATTTATTCTAATAGTAACTATTGATTTTCATTGTGGGTGTATTTGGTTTATCTCGCGTTTTCTTTCAGATTGCTTTGGAAGTAAGCGTCCTTGGCTATCCGGAAGAGGTTGGCGCTGTTCTTGTCGCCGGTCTCGCGCACCATGGCGGAGAAGTGGCTGGCGGGGTCGCTCAGCAGCACGTAGGGGTGGTCGTACTCCACCACCACGCCGCTGCTCATCACCAGCACCCTGTCCGAGTCCATGATAGTGTTGAGTCTGTGAGCTATCGTCAGCACGGTGCACGACACGAACTGACGCCGTATCGTCTCCTGGATGAAGTTGTCCGTTCTGCAACATAAACCCACAAGTTAATCACAGCCCCACTGTTGTTAAGTATGCATGTGATTCTCCAAATACTGACTGAGGATCTACGTTCGCCGTAGCTTCGTCCATAATTAATATCTGATTGGATCTCAGTACGGCGCGCGCCAAACACATCAACTGTCGCTGCCCCACTGAGAAATTAGCGCCGCCCTCCGTTACATGGGAGTCCAACGAAGTAATAGCCGACTTCAAGTCAACCTGTAATATTCAAATCTTATAAAAACCGTAATAAATCAATAACGAAACACAGTCAAGTTTTATTGTACATGAGTCTGACCTGCTCGAGGGCCCTCCAAAGGTCCTCGTCGCTGTAGATGTTAAACGGATCCAAATTGTATCTAATTGTTGCAGAGAAGAGGATCGGCTCTTGAGGAATAATTGAAATTTTCGATCGCAGTCCCTGCAAATAACCATAAGTTAGAAAATAATGGCCGCTTACACTGACTCGCATTGTAATACCGTAACCGTGAAATTCGTACCTGTCTCGAAACCATGGAAGTATCGAGTCCGTCAATCGATATTGATCCGTCGAGGTAGGCGAATCTGAATAAAGCTGATATCAAAGAAGATTTGCCGGCGCCCGTCCGCCCCACGATCCCAACCTGAACGAATGAACAAATATCGTATATTCCTACTAGGTATTTAAGTAAGTCCTTTAAGTTTTACATATTTGCCGACTTAGTAGGAATGAATAGTATATAGTAGGTTTACATACCTTATGTCCACTTTCGACTATAATGTTCAAGTTCTTAAGTACTGGTTCTTCGTTCGGAGCATATCGTAGTGAGACGTTTTGGAACACAATTCTGCCTTGTGACGGCCAAGATGGCGGCATGGCTATCTCTGAATAAAACAAAGATTAATATTACGTTAGTTGTGCATTAAAATACATACAACCAACCTGTGAATAGCCTAAGCCCGCTTGCACACATCTGTTTTTCACCGGATAACGAACGTCTACAAATAGCCTAGGCTAGGCGGTTGTCCACACGTTTGTTTTTCCGTGAAAAACTACGCAAAAGAAATGTGTCTATACAACGGGCTTTAGGCAAGACTGGGTCAGGTCACAGTAGAAGATACAGTGGCGTTCATATTTTCGTCAAGTATTCATTCATTACGGGCGTCTTATCAAGAATTTGAGGTTTTGGATAATATTTTACGAATTCTTGCTTATACACACGTAGAGGCCGCTGTAGCTTGGAGGACCCGTGTCATTGATACGTCTGATACGGCGGTAGCTTCGCCCTTGAGAAGATACATCGTCGTAGGTAATGCACTCACTTCCTTCGAACAAGTCAGGCTCGGTGTCGATGCGCGTGTACTGCAAAATGCGCTCCACACTGGTGAGCTGCGCCAGGAACTCCACCAGCATGCGCGCGCCGTGCTGCAGCATGACGGTCAGCGTGTTGCTCTGCGTCACCGCCAGCCCCACGCTGCCCACGGGGATCGCGTCGCCTAGCAACAACACATACATTAACATTTGTTTATGTTATTGCATAGCAAGCTGGAATGAGATCAGTCAGTGATCACCGCCGTTTATAGACATCTGCAATGTCAGAGGCAAGTGCCTTTCAATTACAGAGGCTAGAGGCAAAGTGGAAACGACTTTTCTGTAACTTTACCGTCACTATATACCATACAAACCTTATTAACGCTGATTGAGGATATAAATAGGTATTGTAGTATTACTTCCCTGGACGAGTATCTTTACGAAAAGGTTAAAGTAATTTTTGCATAGATTGTAGGTAAATGACATAAGTTATAAAAAAGCATTTGTGCTACTGCTACTCCGGTTCCAACTATTCAAAAGTAGCTATTGCCTGGTTGGTAGGCAAACTTTCCAGCTCAGGGTGACCCACTCCGGAGGCAGAGTTTCGAAAAATCCTTTCTTAGTACTCTCGATAAGAGAAGACGTAACTATTGTCCCTGTTTCATGTTTATTTCTTTACTCCTGTACGTTTTCTGTCAGTCAATCATTCGCGAAACTATTCTCTAAGTAAGTAGGTACTGGTCTGCCAGAGTTGCGGGAAAGACCTAAAGGGATACCGGTACCCTTGGCAACAGGCAACTGAAGGAACACGGGTGGGTTTTAGTCAGTAAAAGTCTGACACAACTCACATCCCCCCGCTCCGCCCAGAGCGGAAGAGAAGTAATTTGATGATTCCACATCCTCAAAAAAAAAAAAAAAAATTAGGTACTGGTAAGATTCAGTCGATCCGAACATCGAAAATTACATTAGCAACCCCAAAAGCCCGTTACGTATAACATATCACTGGCTCATAAAGGGTTATTTTAAGTTAACACAACTTTAGTGTACCGGTATCCCAGACACGTAATTTACGAGTAATTTGATGAACGCTATTATAATTAGGAAAGCTTCTAACGTCATCGTAAACTCACTCAGGGGCTCTGTTTTCTGAAAACCTATTTACGCAGAAGCTAACTGAAATATAAAGGCTCTTACATACTGGCGCGAAATGTCGCGCGACGCGACTTTTAACAAAAAAAATTCTGAGAAAACATCACGGCGAACAATGCGGCGGCGTCGCGTCACGCTACAAGACACGCCAGTATGTAAGAGCCCTTAAGTCTTGAATTAAGTAATAGGTATAAACTTGTGAATACATACCGAAGTCAAGGAAGATGAAGACGAATATCACAGTAGTGAGGTATACCAAACACATGGTATCCAAGTAGAACCCAAACGTGGTGCCTCCGTTCAAGTAACTGTTCCATGCAGTTGTATGCAAATCCTAGGACAAACAAGATAGTTAATTTACTGATCTCAAGGAGAGATTTTTCAGTTTATATCTTGATCGACAGGTACATAAAAAAAAAACTCGATTTTCGTGTCTGTCTGGGTGACCGACTGACCGCGTTGTTCTTGTCTACGCAAAGTATTTTGATGCTGTTTTCACCCGAATTTATCCCGGATAGTTCATGCGTATAATTTTAATACATTACTAAGTAAAAAAGTAATCTAAATATTTTGTTATGTCATAAAAACCGCACGAAGGAGGGGCGGGTTGGTCGTATGTAATATGACTTCCATGTAACTTAACTTGGGATTTAACCCGCCGAGTGGAACAAATTAAATTTGGCGTTTAGCGAATTTATCAGGCTTTTAGAAGATGGATGAGTTGTGTACCTATGTCGCGGTTTTGTCTTGGATGGCTGCCAATAACATTGAACGGTCATAGGAATCTGAACTGAGATTCTTTACTATAGGTATTTGAAATGTAAGACAATATTCAAATACAGGTGAGGCAAAGTTATAATATCAGGGCTGTTCAGTGCTCATCCTCATGTTAATCAAATAAGTGGGTGAATCTTGAGATTTTTATTTAACGTAAATGTAAATTAGGTACTTACCTGGTTTGAATCAAACTGGTCAATGAGTCTCTTCTGGGCATTGGCTGACCTAATAGTAGATATACCACTAAGCGATGACGTCACTGTACCGAACATGGGACTCTTGTCTGTAATAAACAAAATTGTTAGAAAACTTGGAAGAAGAATTAAGAACAGCAAGACGATATCAGCATGCTTATAATATGAATTATTAAAGTTCCTAAATCGTCAATCATACTTTAGGCACATGAAAAACATGAAAAATATTTGCCTTTAAGTAGATAAAAAGCATAGTAGTAGTAAATATCTGAAATCTTTTCAATCGCTAATGCTACCCAGCGTTAGCGATTGAAAAGATTTCAGATATTTTGTCAAAGGGAAAAGGATCTTACCGCTAAAACATTACCTACGCTGCCGTGAAAATTTTAACGTGCGTCCGGACGACGAAAGATCGCGTCATTTTATGTTATGACATTTTAATAGGAGTTACGTGTTCCTACACTTTTTAAGGAAAGTTTAAAAATCTTTGATCAATACGTACTTGTGCCTTCTAATCGCTTGATTCCCTGAGCCGCCTTCAAGTATATCTTGACCAAAAAGAAGAACAGTATAAGCAGCACGGCTGAAGGTACCAGGGTCCAGTACAGAGCAATAGCATTGAGGACTAGAATAGCAGATAAGGTTCCGTAGATCTGTAGCACGTCCAGCAGAGTTCGCGGCAGAATCTCGTCGAGAGAGCCCATGTCTTTTGTGAACCTGTTCAATATGCGACCTGGGGGAATGTTTTTGATCAGGTGAAAACAAAGTTTTTGACACATTTGTTAAGGAGTTTTAATTTGTTCGGAATTTCAACGGAAGCAAAATTGTAGACTTATTTTCTCAATAGATTTAAAGCGAAAATTATTTATTTTGTTACTTTAATAACATTTTGAGAGCCTAAGTTCTTCCATAATTAGAATAAATAAATCTTCCTGACCTTATAAATTTTACAAGGCTTGTGAACGCTGCCGCGGAGAAAGACTCATTTGCTTTTCTATCAAAACATACGTAAACATACCTGAAGAACTGGTGTCGAAGAAACGCATGACTCCTCTCAGCATGGTGGAGAACATGGAGTTGTGCAGTTTGTTGGAGGCGGCGACACAGAGGTAGGCGAAGGGGAACACTCGCAGGTTCACTATAAGAACGCAGATCACCACCAGCCCTCCGTGGATCATCAGGTACTGGCCCACCGTGAATAAACCCACTTGCACGTCCAAGCCAGGCTCTGAATGGACAGGAATAATTATAACGTTAAAAACTAGTCTTTTTTTGGCAAACTGAAACTATGCAGTCAGCAACAAAAAACTATTAAAATAAATAAATTAACACTGTTACTTTTACATAGCACCTAAACTGATACAAAATGATTGAATACATTGCTTTGCAGCATTTAGCTAAGAGTTATAACTTCGACCCCGTGAGCTATGAATGAAATACAATCGAACCGTGTCTGTATCCTAATCCTAACTAACATAAATGCGAAAGTGAGTTTTTTTATTTGTTTGTTACGCTGTCACGCTAAAACGGGTAAACGGATTTGGATGAAATTTGCACAATGACCCGGAGAAGGACATAGGCAACTTTTCATCCTGGGATGCGGAAGAAGTCTCGGGCAACAGCTAGTTCATTATAAAACTAAATGTATATTACAATCTGTGTTACAGCGCATGTTATGTTACAACGAAAACATTTAGTCTACTCCTTTTGAATTAGATAACAGAAAACGAGGCCAAAAACAGACTATCCATTTTCACCTTCTTTCGTTACTTAATTGATTACAAACCACTTTCTATTATGCTGAAACTTTTAATTAGATAGCCGAAACACTCGCTTCCTACTTTCGAAATCCGCTTCAGTACAAATGTAGGTAGGTAATAAGTGTAGGTAAACCATTCTTGGATGCTCGGTTTTAAGATAAAAAAGTCTCATTTTATGAGACAAAGCTGATTAAATGTTTAAACTGATATATTCCTGTACACAACATGGCGCTTATAGTCCTTGAAGGGAAAGACCCGTAATAAACCAGATATCTTGTATATTTGAGTTATGAGTCCCAGAATTTCTTAATAGTTAATCTAGATAACACTTCGCCCGACCCGGGAGCGAACCCAGTACCGGCTCAAGTGTTTACCACAAGACCTAGTCAAGAGTTAATCAATATAGTATATTGCTATAATAATACCAATAAGGAATGAAAATAAGAACAACTAGATTTCTTAGCATATTTGATGAGATAGTTTTGCGTAGCATTCCAGTGCCAGCTACATATGTGGCAGTCTCTTTATAGCCTGTACGTGGTCTCAGTAGAGATTTGGCATTGCATTCCTAGAGGCTATTTGAATTTCAAGCTATGCCACGCGGTTTACTGGCTTAAGATGTAATTACATGATCCTGCATTCTACGTAGCTTCCACCTTCTAAGTATTATTATTTATTTACAAACTGACCCGAAAGACGTTGTCCTGTCCAAACAATAATTCATACAAAATTCCCATAGAAAAAAGTCAAATCATTTGTTCCAAAAATAAAAATAAGGAAATCCTTTTTAGGGTTCCGTAGTCAACAAGGAACCCTTATAGTTTCGCCATGTCCATCTGTCTGTCTGTCTGTCTGTCCGTGGCTTAGCTCAGAGACTGTTTGTACTAGAAAGCTGTAATTTGGTACGGGTATACCTACTCGTACATATAAATCACGCCGACAAAGTGGTACAATAAAATCGTGAAAAATATTATTTTTAGTGTACCTCCCCTACACGTAAAGTGATGATGTTTTTTTTTTCTCGTCAATCCCACAGTGTGGACTATCATTGGGAAGGTCGTTTAAAAATATTCAGATTTTGCAAAAGCATTTTTGGATTCAAGGGTTCGTTTGCGAAATATTAAGCTTTAAAGTGCAAATTTTTGTTAGAGTCAAGTCTCCCTACCAGCTAAATGGTTGGTTTTGGATATGTCAAATAATTCACGGCAGTAGTATACATAATTATAACGAAATTAAAAGAAAAACTGTCACAGCTAAGTGTGCTCCGCAAGTTACGGAGTAATAATCGACCAACTTGCATTTCATTTATGAGAATATTATGTATGTAAGAAAAAACTTAAATCTTTTTAATAAAATAAGTGATAGGCATAATTTTAATACTAGAAATAAAGATAAAATAGATCAACCATTTTTCAGATTAGCTAAAGTACAAACATCTTTTATGGGGTACTGCGTTAAATGCTATAACAAAATACCTTGTGATATATTGCAATTAAATGAAAGAAAATTTAAAACTCATATAAAAAGTACACTTTTTAAAGAAGCTTATTACAAATTAGAGGATTATATCCAAGATAAGAATGCTTGGAAACATGCTGATCTTGCTCCATAGGACGATTTAGTGTCTGGACAAAATCAAACTGATAGCTAATTTAGTTTTTTTTATTTATTATTTGTATGTCATAGACTTTTACACTCTGTCATTACTTAAACTCACGCACTGACTTATTAGTACTACTTGTAACAATGTTAGGACTATTGTAATATCGTATACTTTTACAATCTTTGTAAATGTGTGAGCACCATGTATCTGGTAATTAATTTATTCATTATTGCTCCATTTATAATTCTTTTTACCTTTCGTAGTAAAGTAATCTTATTGTAGGTGCATCGTCTTCACATATAATTATATAATTAATATTATATATATACAAAATATTGTAAAACATTTTTAAAACAGTAACGATGGAGTTTCTTGCCCATTCTTCTCCATACGAAAACTACCTTTTGGAAGGGGCAACTAGAATCAATTCTATTTCTTTGTTTGACGTTCAAAAGTGCCATATATGTGCCTATTTGAAATAAATTATTTGACTTTGACTTTGCAGTTGCAAAGATACCTATGTTCTCCCATACATTCCCTATGGAAGTACAAGTTTTCCAACTACAATGTCAAGTTTGTTGGATAAATTCATCTCAACTACGGAACCCTTCATTGTGCGTGGTTCGACACGCACTTGGCCGTTTTTTTTTAATTAAAGGATTTCTCTATTACTTTAAAAGTAAGATAAACCAACCAAATAAACCAACTACCGAATGTGAACAACTTATCTATATATTATGGTGTTTTCCAACGGCTTGACTCTTGAGCTCAAGGATTTATGGTGCGAATCAAGTTACCTAACGATGCTTGTTATTAATTAGTGGTCCCTGTTAGTTAGCTACTTTAATTAGGACCCACCACTTGGGACTAGTGTAGTACGTTATATTGTATTTATGTAATTATAGAAAACTTGAGCTTAGGTACATTATTATGCAAGGCTGCCATTGTAGGCCTACAAATGAGCAACTTTTAATAAATATTGCATCTTTTACCTACTATAATAGAATTCTATTGACTTGGAATGATACGTCGACATCGACATGATTGCTTTATTACTCATGATGCCTTCTTAATGAATGCATGCATACCCGTTCAATCCCGTAGTCAAAGAAACAATTAAAAAGCTACTCGTATTATGGCTCACCGATATCGCGACCGCGAGACGCATAAAACTTTTTTAAATGTTATTCTAATTTATAATTTCATAAATACATCATACGAACTATCAACCAACACAAATATTCGAATTGTTTTTATTGTTACATTAACTCCATTCTCAATGAGCTATATAATCTTACGAATTAATCACATCGTTGGGATATCAATTACGTACCAATGTCATCGCCACCCAGGGACTCCTCGTAAACTGCCATTTGATTTGTCCTTTAACAAAACAATTAAAAGTTTATTATATTTCCGTTAAGAATGTACCTAGACCTCGCCTGTTGTACAAAATAAACGAATAATATGGATGACATTAAGCTTTCAGCGCAAACGCAAGACATATTTTTGCTGAAAAATGAAAATGGCTGCTAGAATTATAATTGGTCGTGTGTCGTGCACAGGCGTACTTAAACTGCAGTTGAAGGCAATGCATTGACTTATTCTGCTTTCAAAGCACCATTTTGGAAAAGATCGTTAATGATCGATTAATAACAAACAAAACCCGACTTACCAGTAACTGACCCAGTAGTCAACAGCAGCCGCACTAGTGGTGGACAGAACAACAATCGAGAGCGCAAAGAGAATGAAGCAGAGGTTCCCTCCCGATTTGAAGTAAGCCGAGATGACCTCCCAGCGCAGGTTGCCTGACTGTCTCTCTTCTTCCTCCATCTTTTGAGCTTCGAATTCTTGTAAATCTTCGCCTTCGGTCACGCTTACCATAGTTTTTAAGGCAGGTCTGTCTTTTTCTTCGATGCTCTGGTAGAAAATAACATGCAAGTCATTTGAAATAGCTATCTTTGTAATATCTTGGCATCTTGGTACCTACTACTATAACCATACTACACGTTCGTGCAAATTGTCTAGGCTAGTGAAAAAGTGTTATGATTTCTTTTCGTCCTTTATACCTCATCTTAGGTACATTAGTCAGTACTCTGCATTACCTGATCCCTTTTACGAAGAAGAAGAGGGGAAGAGGGGTCGTGGGATGCAGAACAAGACTGTACACATCTTCATATTTTTCTTGTTTATGCATGTAAAAGATTTGAATACCAACATTCTACCATTTTGAAACTTCGAAACAAGCAAAGTAGGTACGAGCAATATCGGCTTTACCAAGGATGAACGGTTTTTATGAATTTTACGTTCGCTCATCATTTTGTGTTGTTTCATTTTCGAGTCTCGGGCCCCGGGCGATCTCCCAACCTCATCTCATGAAACTGTGACTACAATAAAGAGGAAAAAAACTGACGACTTGAGGAGGTTGGAAACTGTATAATAGAAAGTGAACAATATAAGATTTTTTTAAATTCACTTGTTCATTTTGAGATTTCAAAATCTTTTATGTACATACCCACTAGTTTCGGTAATCTAAGGTATCTCCAAGACCTTAATAAAAAGCTAGGAAAGCTCTCTGAACCGCCATGAAAATGTGAAAATTTGTACTGCTATTTTCATAAATGAGACTTTTCATAGTTTATCGCCGTTATGAATGCATCAATACCTTCAGCAAAGTTCTGGCATAAAATTCGCATAAATATAGAAAAATATTTAAGTCAGATTTCGCCAGTAAACGAATGACCTAAGCTCATTTTTATATTGGTATGGAAGAAGCTTGTTGCCACTATAAAGGGATTCCTTCAGACCTTTTGGGGATAAATTGTATTTTTACGAAGTGCGGGCTGAGATGCTCATAAAATATGAAGGCATAAACAGTTACGTGGTACCAAAAGGTACTTGGATACTATTTAGGAATAAGAACGTTTGCTTCGTAAACAATTCTGAGTATGACTTATTATGAAATATTTTTATTTCTATGACACAAATTCGAAGTTATGATCACGGGGAGCTCGTGATTATTATGGTTGGCGGTTACCTTTGATGTACATGCAAGATAAATTAAATGCCAATTAAATATTGTAACAATCCTGCGTGCTGTGAATAAATTGAATTTAAATAAAGAAATGATGAAAAATGTTAATTGGGAAATTAAGTGTTCTATTAGGTACTGGGCGAACAAAAGAGACTACAATTATATAAATTACCATATTCTGGGCCCGACAATGGAACGTAGCTTTAGCAGCTGAGTGAGGTCGATATCACGGTCGTCCAGTACAGCGATCGATAGACTTGTATCAACCGTACTGATTGGAATGCATAATTCGAATAGTTTAGCAAATGCGACAATTTGATTGTTTGTTGGATCTACGAACAAAGGCACAATGTAAAGCTCGTTCTTTTAATTCATACAATCTTAAGAACTTCCACACGAACTGAGTAGCTAGAAATATCATCGTTAGCCTATAGCGGTCCACTGCTGGCTATAGGTCTCTTCAATGGCACACCATTAAGCTCGATCCTCGGTAAACATCACCTTTGGTGTTGTCCTACGTCATACGGTTAACTTACTCGTGATCCAAGACTGTCAGAGTCCTTGTCTTTGCCTTCCTGTAGCTGGGACAGCATCATAGAGAAATCTTTGCCCGATGAAACCAACTCGTCAAATGTGCCCATGTTTTCAATGCGACCCTATAACAAAATAATTCATTTACCTACTAGTAGGTAGTAATTCATAACTGTATAACATATTTTGGTCAGAGAAGACATTCAAATCCTTAATATGATGAAGAGATTTTTACCATAAAGACTCACTCTATCGAATGAAATACAAAAATGTATTGTGCAATAAAGTTTTCAGGACAAATGCAAAATTGCAAAGTGTATTAAAAATCTATTAAATTATCACAAGGAAAATAATACTGGTAGGTTAATTGGAAACCATGCTAGCAATTAAACCAATGAATATACCAATTCCCAATAAATAAATAAAACAAAAATGTATGAACCTCATTTAAAACAACGATATAGTCGGCTGCTTTGAGGAAGTGAATCTGATGAGTGACAAGGATACGAGTGCGTCCGCGGAGGTAGCCGTTGATGCAGCCCTCGAACAGCTGGCGACCTACATTAGCGTCTACGGCGGATAGCGGGTCGTCCAGAAGGTATATGTCAGCCTGGAAGGAAAACATTATAAGTCATATAGCAAAAAAAACGGGTCAAACGAGAAAAATAGGCTAGGAAAATAAAAAATGAATGTCTTTGTCTATATCGTAGGATAACAATCTGTTTCATTGTCAAGATGTTACTCCTAGCTAGTTGGCTAGCTGGACGATTTCAGTTTTGATTTGACTTCAAAGGTGTTCGCAGTTCAAGTAAAGTTAATTTTCTCATACTGTTACGCGAAAAATCCCCTCCCATAACGAAGAAGTACGCTGTTTCAAGTCTATGAATATGCCATGGCGTACATGCAATAGTAAAGCTGCCCTACATTTAGCTCCGACCGTTTTTCCGTTTTTACTTCGCTTTACGAAGTAAAAACGGAAAAACACGGTGTTTTCTTCTCATTTTCCAGTGCGAATCATTAAAAGCGATTGAGGAAACGAATTCCGCGCAGAGGAAGGTACACCATACATTTTTAAAATGATTGTGTAAAAAGTTGTTTGGGAACCCTTGAATTAAACATCATAAAACCAGAAAGAAGAAAAATTAAATATCTGGATACCAGAGCAAAGCTTATGTTGCACGATATATGAATCTTTTGCTGAAACAAATTCGTTTCCTTCCTCCTTAAGTTCGTAAAGTTCGTTACATTTATTCCGTAGTTAAGTTTTGGCACCCACACCCTCAGTGCCGACTGCCCACAGACAAATGCTCTGCAGACTGTGAGAGAACAAAAAGAAAAAAGTTTCTTTGAATTCTCTACGAAGGAATTTGTAATTGAATGTATAAAAAGCACTACACGCTAAAGTCCAAAAATAGAACAAATGAAAATGAGCAGAGCTATTCTTACAGTTATCAAAATATGGACTATGTACCTTTATTTATTCAAGCTGAATATTTTAATGAGGAATTGCTTGGAAAGGTAAGGATATTCAAGGTCTTCAAGCTATATATAGTCGGAACTGCGTCAATGTGTGTTAGAGAATCATTCTTGAAATACTTACATCTTAACTTAGCTAAATTGTACCGGACAGATATTTTTGTACCAAGATTTATTTCGATTTAGGGGTTTATTTATAAACGTTGCTTAAAGTCCAGTGACGTTCAAACGTATGCAAAAATGTATGGATAAACAGTCGCTAATCATTACTTCACTTTAAGCAACGTTTGATAAACCCCAATAACTTGAAAATATTAGGTCTTTACCTATGAAATTGCCGTTCTGCTGTACTGTCCATTTCAAATCAAAATAATTTTTGTTTGGCTAAGAATTCTAATTTCAAATTAATTTTATTTTAAAAACATGGAATTCTTTTTTCAAAAGAAGTCATTTTTTAATGATTACTGTTACATTTTCATCACATTTCAATCTTTTTCGTCATCATGGATACGTTAAAAATTCGAGTAATTATGGAATATGAGTACCGTCGTGGCAGCAACGCGGCACAAGCGGCACGCAACATCAACGACGTTTACGGAGCTAACACTACAAACCAACGCACCACCTGTTATTGGTTTGCTCGCTTCCGTTCTGGAAATTTCGACCTGAAAAATGAACCTCGCGGTCGTCCGAAGACTTAGGTCGACAATGACGAATTAAAGGCGATTGTGGAAGCTGATGATACACAATCTACGGCTGAATTAGCAGCAGCTTTCGACATTAGCGTCAAAACAATATTGGTCCATTTGCGTCAAACTGGCAAGGTAAAAAAGAGATGGCAAGGTAATAAAGAAGATAACCGCAAGCGCTCAGCAAGTTGGCTGGATCCTGGTTCAGTACCTAAACAATGCTCTAAACGAAAACTTACCCCTAGAAAAGTGATGGTCACTGTTTGGTGGTCTAGCGCCGGTGTGATTCATCACAGCTTCTTACCAAACGGGGTGAGCATTACTGCAGATGTGTACTGTGAAGAACTGAACACAATGATGGAGAAGGTGGCACATCTCCAACCAGCATTGGTCAATCGCTCGTCTCCGCTGTTCCTGCACGACAACCCGCGACCTCATACTGCACAGCAGACGGTCTCCAAGTTGCAAGAACTGGGGTTGGAAGCTCTCCGTCATCCACCCTACTCACCAGACCTTGCGCCTACAGACTACTACTTTTTCCAGAATTTGGATAACTTCTTGGCGGGAAAAAAATTCAATACCCAAGAGGCAGTACAAAATGCCTTTGAAGAATT
The DNA here is from genome assembly GCA_947363905.1 of Lithophane semibrunnea. Taxonomy (NCBI): domain Eukaryota; kingdom Metazoa; phylum Arthropoda; class Insecta; order Lepidoptera; family Noctuidae; genus Lithophane; species Lithophane semibrunnea. The sequence continues at coordinate 9,523,236 of OX376188.1, read as the reverse complement.
TGTTGGGCGTCAATAAACTGCCACTGCGTTGACAAAGATGCATTGATTGCATGGGTGATTACTTCGATTAATACAAATAAAAAATACATGAAAAAAATTCGTTTAAATTTTTTCATACAAAACGGCAATTTCATAGGTAAAGACCTAATATTATATTCGAAGCAGTATTCCTAGAAGACACACTATTAATTAAAACTTTTTACAAAAAAAAACAACCGACTTCAAAAAAAACACTAAAAAAGTTAAAAATAACTTTAATTTCGGAAGTCGGTGTCTTTGCTTTTTAATTTTCGTTTTTTGCCACCGACTTCCGAAATTAAAGTTATTTTTAACTTTTTTAGTGTTTTTTTTGAAGTCGGTTGTTTTTTTTTGTAAAAAGTTTTAATTTTTCACTTTTTAGTGGTGGTACCTACCCCACACAAGTTACTACCTGCTATGTAAATAACAGTGAAGGAGTCTAATAATTATATCGTCTACATAGACTGTGGGAAAAATACGTAATATTGAAGCTAGCTCAAAAACTACGCAAGCAAACTTAATAAAATTTATATGGGACCATCTCGAGAGTATACCCTTTCGAACTAAAAAAGAATTTTCAAAATCGGTTCACAAGCGGCGGAGTAATCGGTGAACATACATAAAAAAAAAAAAAAAAAAAAAACAATCATCCGAACGTAGTACCTCCTCCTTTTTTGAAGTCGGTAAAAATAAACTTTTCAGTCAAGTTAATGATCCCATTAAAAAAATCATTTCCCATTTTCCCAGCTGTGATGTGTTCAATATTTTAGCAACAAAATAGAAATCAATTTACTTCTCTGTAAACAGCCCGCGCCAAATTGATTCTAGCTCGCTGGCCTCCTGAGAGCGACACCCCCCTCTCCCCCACCAGCGTCTGGTCGCCGTAGGGGAACTGCTTGAAGTCCTTCTCGAGTGCACACACCCTGCACACCTACACAACACACAAGTTTGTGAGCACACGAACGAAATGTGAATAAATAGGAGACGGCTCAGTGCTCCTCAATAGTAAAAGGCTTACTTGTTTTCAAAACCTATGAAAACCTGATTTAATTTCATGCCATATTAAACAGAACATTTAATCCTATGTTTTGGAAAAATTGCAACACTGAAATTACCACCAATTAAGCCGTAGAGTACTACAATTTTAAAACCCCGAACCCTAAGTTACTGCTTTTCGAGGCGTTAAGCGGCAATATGGCACCTCATATTGTTTTCTCTTGGAATGCTGCCACAAACACAGACATAACAATATATTTTTAATCTGTAACCTTTATTGCTATGATTAATTTGTTTTATCGGTGAAACTATGCATATCAATGACACAATTCACCTATCTATAAACCTATCGATGGCCCAAATAAAGTGAACAAATAAGAAAAAAATACGTATTATATGCAAATCGAGATTTATTTACGTACCTTCTTATATTTTCCGGGTTCATAAGGCAAACCGAAAAGTATATTCTCTCGGACGGTGCTCGGGAACAGCCACGCCTCTTGGCAGGCGTACGATATCGTGCCGTATATTGAAACAGTGCCAGTCGCCGAAGGCAATTCTTTTAGTAGTAGTTGCAAAATCGAGGACTAAGAATGAAAAACAAATCATATGAACAAGTTGAACAGTTGTTTCCAAATATTTTAGTTAGAAAAATTACAAGTTAAATGTAAGTACTTCGTGACGTAATTTTCATTATAGACTTATTTAAATTTTCATTAGATATCGGAAAGTAACAATTACTTAATTGATATCTTTACTGATATTACTCTAAAGATTTATAGTAACTAAACACTTTTGTCATACTTGCGAAAAATGTGAAAGTTTAGCACTACTACAGAATCAGCTGACATTTTACTGTGAGATAAATAATTTGGTGCATGACAACTGAATATTTAATTTAGGTATCTATACTAAACAAAATCAATGGAATCTACCTTCCCAGATCCGACTGCTCCAATGATAGCGCATAGTTTCCCTTTACGCAGTCGCATGGAGATGTTCTTGAGCGCCATGGCGTTAGGGTCCCCTGTCCAACTGGCAGACACGTCACGTAACACCAAGGCCGAGTCATCCTGATGCGACATGCTTCGCAAGAACTTGGGATTTGCCGGAGTTTTGAGTTGTGAATCTAAAGCCGGGTCTGGAATCAAATTCAAAATATGACGACCTGAAGTTATGTTTATTCCGTGTTGCAATATCAAGACGTTTGATTTATGCTTGAGCATCTACACGGTCAAAAAAAAACTCTTATTGGTTTTCCGGATAATTGATCGAACTAAATAGTAGGAACTTTAAAATACATAAACAATTTTAATAGGTTTCATCTCTTCGCAGTTCCCTCGAAGTAATTGAACTATGGTAGATATTTCACAAAAGTATCAAACCGTCGAAATTATTACCTACATACATACTATAATATGACTTGAACTTCAGACTATTTTATTGAACTTTGAAAAGTTTTCACGAACCAACAGGTGAAGACTTGCTACGACATTGTCTGAATATCAATAAAATTTGTTGATAAATATGTGCATGTGAATGTTACGGGAAACTGATTAATTGATTGCTAAGCCCTACCAATCTTAACCACATCATCAAAATAAAAATAAATCGCCAACCAATTTAACAAAACCGTTGTATAATTTGATATCAGCTCTAACCGCATACCATTTGCATCAGGTGCATTGATGAATGTAAAAACATGGAAAAGTGGTTCGAATGTAATAGAATTTAAGTCTTTGTCAATATAATTTTACCTTATTTTAATTCAATATATCTTACCGGGAGGCAATCCATCCGATTTCCGATGATAGGAGAGCGGTCGGATGGAAGGGCTCGACCCCAAGTCGCTCTTGAACGACAAGTTACGGAACAAGTTGGACGACACTTCCTCCGACTGTCCCGCCAAGTCTGGCCTGTCCTCTGTAAATTAAAACACATCGTTTTGGCAACTACGTGAAAGTTAGGATGATGAGCCACTGTAGTGTAACGTAAAATTTGAATCTATAAACTTGAATATTTTTTTAACTTGAATTTTGTTTGTTATTTAGTTCTTGCTTATTAATTCTTATACGTTTAGTTTATGTGATCCTCACAGAAAAGATAAGACGATGACGGACTTAACGGAACTTAACGATCATCAAGTAGGTAAGTACTATTTGTAAAACTAAACGTCCCTAATGTGAAATGGTCAATCGTTCAAGTTTGAGATTATTCCATGAATAACAAGCCATATGACGTACGTCACCAACAAAATGTTTAACTTTTAAGTATTCCGGCTACAAGGTTACTCATTCACATTTTTCCAACATGCGTCGAATATCGCCACAGTGGAATGCAGGGCTTATAGTGACGCATAACGTCTGAAATTCATAATATGGGTCAAATCTCATACAAAAAACATGAAATTGTTAAGTGTGAACCCTCGTAACGACTTAACATTTTTATGACCATTCTAGCTTCTCCATTCTTTCACAATTAAAAATGTCATTCTTGTTCTAATTTATGTTACCTAATAGTGTCGCATGTTATTAATACTGAGATAGGTAGAAGTAACCTATAGAGATAATGATTTCTGATAAAATTTTAACATTAGGCAATAAGATAATGATTGCGCCATTAAGATATTAAATTAATAGTTACAAAATATACTAAGCTAATAAATTATTTACTTAATGCTGCGTGCATTAAGTATTAATAATTTGTTTGTTCGTTGCCTCAGTATGCGTTAACTTATGCCGAGTAGTAGCTCAAGTCGCATTACGACGCCCAAGAGTCGATAATTCTTTCCACCTAACTGCTGAGAAAAGGGTTATGTTTTCGCATGTTTGTATTTATTTTCACGTTCCCCATAATTTATAGATTTTAAGCGTGGTGTTAAACGTTCATAATATCGTCAATAAGTATATATGGTCTTTGTCCCACAAGTAGGAACATAATTAGGTAAATCTAACATATCCTGCTTAGAAAGGAAAAAAAAATATCCAAAATACTTTTTGTGTAATAAGAAAGAGTACTGTGTATAATACATACCTAGCATCAGAAACTCTTGAACTCTTCCGAGAGACACCACAAGTTCTGCAGTGAAAGATAGCACCATCGGCAGGATTAATGTTATGTTCACTTGAGCCGCACTCATGAACTGTTGTAACGGGTAGAACTGGAAGAAAACCATGTAATGAAAGCATCGAATTCATACAAACATACATAATATAAAACAAAGTAGCTTTTCGTGTCTGTCTGTGTGAGCCCTTTGATCTTGCTAAACTACACAATGTGTTTTGAAGCGATTTTCACCATCATTTACTGAGATCATTTATTCCGAAAGGTTTATGTGGTCATTCATAAATAGAGCAGAATTATCGATGTTTTGACACGTACCCGTGCCCCATGCAAGCATGTATGCATGTGCGTACGTGCGTGTGTGTGTTTTGCATGTGCTATACCGTGCGTGTGGGTGTGTATGCACCCGTGGTGAAGCAGGGGCGTGTCGCTAGGAGGAACATGATCTATACTCCAAGTTTTTTCTCAATCAGAAGCTTGAAAATGCTATTTACCATCAATATGAAATATAATGCAAATAAATGCAGCTTAACATATTTCACTGCAGGGTAAAGGATGTTATGCGAATACGGTTTATTCTGCAAAACTAGACCTTACAGCGGGTTGCACACAGCTTCGAGAAAGAATATATCCATCTATGATGACAGTTTGATTAGAATCGGATGCAGTGCGCACCGCGGTCTCACGCTCTGATAACTCGCCAGCTTTATGTTCCAACTTCCTATTTAAATCATTTAAATCTTTATTTCTGACCACAGAGAATCCATTTAATAATAAAGTAAACTTAACACTAATGTTACTATCCAAATTATAATGTTTAGCTAGGTAGTCTGGAGCCGATCTTCACACTCTCTGCGGTTTCCGGTATATTATTTTTACTTAGGAATTTTTATAGTAGGTGGTCTGAGGAACAAGAAAATTAAGTGATGAGAAGATATTTCCGATCGGAGATTATCCTTTACAGGTAAAATACATGTTCAAAATCGAAAAAGCCTGGGTGTCAAAAATCGTCTGCTTCAAGACCGAGACAATAAAATGCAGCCAATCTTGAATTGCGAATGTACCACAGATAACGTTATAAGTGCCACTGGATTTGTGATTTTAGTGTTATGTTGTTCCTCAGACCACCTACTATAAAAATTACTAAGTAAAAATAATAAACCGGAAACCGCAGAGAGTGTGAAGATCGGCTCCAGACTACCTAGCTAAAGATTATAATCTTTGCATGAGGTTAATGGCAGCTGTGCACTTAGGCAAAGACAAATCCCTATGTTGTCATTACTTCAACAATCAATAATGTATCACTCGCTAGTCTAATGAAGTTCTTGAATATTTATAAGAGAAGACTCAAATAATATAGAGATGGTTGAAGTCTCAGCTTGAAGTGAGAATTTTGAAATGATTAAATACGAAGTGGAAGGCCGAAGGACGATTCGCAATGAAGCTCGTCGTATAGTCAGTACAAATAAAATATTTATAAGTATTTGAACGCTGTGCGTGCACAAATTGAGTTTTTTTTCAAATGATTATATACTGAACGTTTACACTAATTAATTGTTTGTTACAAAGATTAGTTTGTATGAACTACTTAAAGTCTAGGATAAATTATTTTTAGACGCTGCTGAACAAAACAAAATTCCAAAAGATATGAGGATCATTGAACAATCTAAACGCAGGAATAACGTATAAGAACGTAACGCTGTAGAAGCTACGTCTAGAATATATTTAGATAGTGAAACTTACCACATTAGCAGACATAACGTTTCCCAACAAGACGTAAGTGAGAACAGTGAAGAACAGTGCAGCTCGCTCTGTGAACATCATAAACCCAAGGAAGACTGTCCTCAGGAGTGTGGCCGTCTTTACTTCCTTCAGCTCTTCCGCACGCTTCTGACCCACTACGGTTTGGAACGGAATCTCCCATGCGTACATTTTTATTACCTTAAACATAATATATATTTTATTGGAATTTATGAAGCTGCACCGCTGATTTACAACAATATATAACTTTCTTAGCCAAAAACTATAATATTTTGTAGTTCTTAGGTTTGTATACCTACATTAGAGTTTGTGGCCCGTCTGTGCGAGACAAGCAATCACCACATTATGTCTCGTGAAAAAATCAAGAATAAGTTGAAAACGTGACTAATTTCATTCAATGTAGGTAAATATTATACAAACTTGCGGTAGGCACATAACATCACGAAATTCTATTCTTTATTCAGGTTAAAATTAATAATATATAAATTATGTAGGTAGGTATATTAATTATCACAAAATGTCTAAAGTTACTCACCTGTATTCCATTAATAACTTCGCTCATTATTTTAATTCTGTTATCTGTTTTTTCAGCTGTGCGAAGTCGAACTTTACCTAGGTACTGACCCAAACCACCTGAAAAATAACTTTAAACTTTTATTTTCGTGTATGTAGCTTCATTGTATGGTTCACTTTGTGGTTTTCCGACTTTGAAACTTCTAGAGATTTGCCGAAACGTTGTTAACACTTGAGAAAAAGGGCAAAGTCTCATGTGCCATTTCAAATTGCGAAGCAAAAATGCTGCTTGAGCTTGACGGTGAAAAATTATGACATAGGTACTTTGTTACTATGATGAAAAAATTACATAATCTGATTTACTTTTAAAAGAAGTTACGTTTTTGAGAAACTATTTTTTTTTTCGTCTTAATTTTGTTGGCATAATAATAATATATGTAATGTTTATTTAGCCTTCGTAATGTTTAATATTTCCATTGTATTGCTGGTTCCTATTGAATTTTTATTTCCAACTTTGTATGCGCAATTTGTGATGGTAAATGTGCATTACATTAAATAAACATTACAATAAATTACACTACATTTAAAACAAGAATAAATAAAGCACAAAAATTACCCTGGAAGGGAAGTGCAATAATGATCAAGGCAGCGAATCCGATAAAGGCGGCGGTCCCCGCCTGCAAGTAGCCGAGGTATATGGCAGCGGCGACCTGCAGCGGGATGATCCATACGTAGTGCAGGAACATCAGGGCCAGGTCGAATCGCTGCAAGTCGTTCGACAGTAGGTTCACAACCTTACCGGCCGCCGTCTCGCCTAGCGAGCCGTTGCTCATGCGCATTATCTAAAAAGAATCCCATTTTACAACGTGGAAGGCATGGAGTAAATTCTAGAAACTATCAGAATAGAGTATACATATCACCACTTTGGCCACAGGCAAGGGTGAGGAGACCCGTACAGTTATAATTAGGTACGACAAAACTTTACTTCGTCAAGATTTGTGCGGCCAAAATAGGTGGGCCTTCTATTCCATAGTTACGAGTTTACGACTATATCAATAAGATAAAACTGCCCTTGTAGACAGACCAAAATTGAAATAGCTTTTATTCTGAACTTTTTTTAATTTAACCATTTAGCCATTTTACTTCTTACTAGGTACTGGAATGCTAATTTATAAAACACCCATATACCTTTCTAAACATCAAAGAGCCGACAGCGCACCTCATCTTCATACCGAACTGCTGGCAGTAAAGAACTCCGTGATGGTTCATGAACGCCGACACCCAGTTCATCAGTATCATACTGATGGCGTAGTATATGGCCGTCTCTCGGGACATGTCCGAGTCGGCTGACCAGTACAGAAGCAAGCGACTGAACAGCAATGGTGACACCGTTCTAGGAGGAAAACGGCGTTCATAATAAATCTGATGCTTTTTTGTTTTTTAAAACTTAATTGAAGATAGATTATATATTAGATAGATAGATGAATAGCAAAAAACTTTTTACAAAAAAAAAAACAACCGACTTCAAAAAAAAAACACTAAAAAAGTGTAAAATAACTTTAATTTCGGAAGTCGGTGCCTTTGCTTTTCAATTTTCCTTTTTTTAGTGTGTGTTTTTGGAAGTCGGTTTTTTTTTTTGTAATTCACTTTTTTTTGTGTTTTTTTGGAAGACAGTGGTTTTTTATTTATGTTCCCTACTTACGAGTAATATTATAAACGATTTTGATAGTCATAATCATGGTTCATTATGTGCTTACCTTAGAGCTATTCCAATGAATTGCATAATACCTCCTGGCAAGTAAGACCAGAAGAATGTACTGCAAAGAGCTTTCACAAACTTCGGCTCTCGTCCAGCCACTTTTGCATCTCGTTCTTCTCTCAGCCAATTCCTGCAAAAAAATTAGTTGGATAAAACTGTTTGTGATATTTTGTGAAAATATTACAATAATCCAAAATATTTCACGACTGTAATAACTATCGGTTTGAAAACGCGGCGTCTTTGCTGCGTAAATGTGTTCAACAAACGCTTACGCTTGTCCTTAAAGATTGTTAAAGAATCGAAATTCCCGCCACTTTTCGGAAATTGCTGTTAAAACAAAGCTAATGCATAATTTTATATTTTTATGGCATCATCTTTTTTTCACTACCTGCCGGTTTTAAGACAGACATGTGGGAAATTAAACCTTTTTGTTAATTAAAAAGGATAACTTATTCTTAATCATAACAATACAAAAGTTACTGCCTTTAAAAAAATGTATCTACTATCGAGAAAATCATTAAAATGGTTTTTTAATATAAAACTATTTTTACACCACCTGCTCGTTACTCCAAATTATATCTCATGCAAACCTATTCTAAAGCTAAGGCAAGACTGAACTGACTTGTAGGTACTGATTTCCATTATCCTAATCCTAGCTATCCTAGCTAATATTATAAATGCGAAAGTGAGTTTGTTTGTTACGCTTTCACGCTTAAACGGCTGAACGGATTTAAATGAAATTTGGCACAGGGGTAGACCATGACCTGGAATAGGACATACTTTTTATTGCGATATTCCCACGGCATCGAGACTGTGAATGACCGAGGTGAAACCGTGGGGCGCACCTAGTAACCAATAATATAAATAATGTGTTTGTGAGGTCAATAATGTGCTTTTTAATTTGGATCATTTGTATGAAAACATAACCATAAAATTAAAAAAATCTATTAAATTACAGCTCGACCAAAGAGTTTTCACATCATAGGTTTTTGCCAACAAAATAATGAAATTACGGGAATAATATTTAAGTAACAATAATATTTATATTAAGTATCTAATTAAGTGGATAAAATGATTATTGTTATTTTTCTTATCTTATCGATACCCATTTCTTTGTTATTTTTATCGAATGGTATGCAATTATACTGTTTAAAATTGTGTGTAATAGTGAGATAAAGTAAATCGGTGGGGCTCTCGAATCAATTTGGGTCTGGCCATATAGAGGAAGGTTTTCTTCGCTCAAAAGATTGATATAGAAAACATTTCTTAATAATATTTCTTTGAAGTGGTCGGTTATCTTTAAAAGATGTCAATCTACTCGCTATATGGAACTTAACCATAACTGAAAATATGTTGGTGTGTTTAAGCTGTGTCTTCCAGGGAATACAGGCGTGCTGTCAGGTCTAGAAATTCACGTGTATGAATATAAAAAGTCGAGAATAAAAAATAAAATCGAAAAAAACATAAGTAATTACCGGTATATTATCGGTACCTATACCTACACTGTAACTCATAACTCCGGTATAATGACTGAAAGTCAAGTTAAATTAATTAGGACATCACATTACAGACGAAAAATATTCGGAACAAGGCTGATAAGGAACAACATGCATGCATGAGTCATAAAATATCATCGATTGCCCAACAACACGCTAAGCCAATGTTATTCACCAATCAAAAGTCAACTAAGTAGATACTATTTTTCCCTTAATTATGGACTATTATCCTTTCTTAATCATTCAGAAGTTTAGATTTTATTTCCAAGTCTGCGGTTATATACAGTGCACTTGAATTTATAATTAAAAAAAAAAACTATTGTGTCTTCATCATAAACGGAATACCCGTAAACATTTACCGCCAATCATGGGGTTACTCAATGAAGTAATTGTACGGAGACTTTGTCGTCAGCGGAAGCGGACATGTTGCAAGATCCGTCGAACCAAACGAAGTGTACGTTAGCACGTAGTGTCAGTACTCCTTCAAGAATCTAGTAGCTAGAAGAAGATCCCAAAAGACACCATGATCACTATCCATAAATACTTAGTCGTAATCAAAACGGTGGGGCTCCGCAGCTCTGTCCTTGTGCCAGGCGCGGTCCGAGGGGGGTCATATTCCCCCCCCCCCCAATCATTCAAGCTGTCGAGAGACTGAATGATTTACGTACTTTACTAACTAAAACTGTAGGTACTTAAAAAAGTGTCGGAGTCCAGTCTATCAATTAATGTAACCTCGCAATTTCTCTACATCTCAGTATTTCAATTTATCTATCCCTTACGATTTCCATCAACAAGTAATGATCCACAATGATAATACCTACAAACTGCGATCACCAATCAAATTTCAAAGCTTAGTGATTATGACATGTTCATTTACGATCGATCATTGAAACGTTTTATTTATCGGCGCCTGATAACATGATAACAATATGATGTCATAAAAATAAAACAACCAGCTTTTTTTTTTTTTTTTGAGTGTGGGAAATCATCCATTGACTTCTCCCGCTCTGGGTGGAGCGGAAGGGCGTGTCAGACTTTTACTGACTAAAACCCACCCGTGTTCCTTCAGTTGCCTGTTGCCAAGGTCTCGGTATCCCTTTCGGACTAACCCGCAACCCTGGCAGGCATCGGTCCTAGCGGACCCCGCCAATTGTGCTGACATCTCTTTGAGGCGCGCGTGGAACACGACGCGCCATCGACCCGGGCCTGGTCCTGATCGGACGGCGAGCTACCCATTGCTCGCCGTCCGCAAGCCCGCGCCTATGGTGGCCGGGAATCTGCCTGGGATTCCCGACGCCCAGGGCGTCTCCAGCGGCGGCGGCGGTTAGGGGCGTGAGGGCGCAAACTTTGCCTCTCCCTCACGCGTTCCGCCTCCTCCTTCGCGAGCATTACTGCTTCGCAGAAGGAGGTGACTGCTTCCCATGCCCTCTCGCTCCGTACCATGGCCTGGACGAGAGCCGGACGCGAGAGGTCACCGCCGCCAATCGCCTCCAAGAGGACACGGCGGGGCTCCGCCCAAGCGGGGCAGACCTCCACCGTATGCTCCACCGTGTCCTCCGGGCGATCCACACAGTGGTGACACCCGGGCGTTTCTTCCCGCCTTATACGAAACAGGAACCTCCCGAAGCAACCGTGCCCGGTGAGGACCTGCGTCAGGCGGAAGGTGAGGACGCCGTGGCGCCTCTCTAGCCACTCCTCAAAGAGGGGACTTATCGCCGCAATTGTGGTGTGCCCAGCACTGGGTTGCGACAATCGCACTCTCCATGCCGCCATGAGATCCTGCCGGAGCTCTGTCCGCTGTGCCTCGATTTCTCGCGGCAGCGGAGTTACGCCCCGGCGCTTCATCTCCTCGCGCCACTCCCATATGTGCGCGAGGACTTTCGCCTCCAGATCCCATGGCGGTAATCCGGCAAGGAGGCTCGCCGCCTCACGGGAGACCGTGCGGTAACCCCGGGCCAGCCGAATGGCCATGACCCTTTGGGACGCGTTCAACCGGCGGGCCGGCCGCAGCCTAAGGGAACGCGCCCACACCGGAGCCCCGTAAAGGGCCATGGACCGCACGACCCCCGCGTAGAGCAGGAAGCGTTTGGACCCCCCAGATTGGGCAGGAGCCGCCCCAAGGCAGCTCCAGCCTGGTCCAGCCTGGGAGCCAAACGTCTAAAATGCTCCACGAAGTTCCACCGGCTGTCGAGGACGAGTCCTAGGTACTTCATCGTCGACTCGACGCCGATGTGAACCCCTCCTACCGTAATTTGGGAACCCGACCTATGACCTCGGACTTGTGCAAGGCCACCTCGAGTCCCAATTGCCGGATTCTCTCGACGATTGTCGCAACCCCGCGTGTCGCGAGTTCGGCCGCCGCCTGGTGCGACCTCCCTTGCGTCAGGACCAGCGTGTCGTCAGCGTAGCAAACCACGCTGACGCCGCTAGGAAGGTCGGCGCGCAGCACCCAGTCGTATCCGATGTCCCACAGATGCGGCCCTAGGACCGATCCCTGTGGGACACCGCACGACATCTCTCGCCAGTTCCACACTCCCTGGTGACCGGGGTAGATGACGGCCCTGTCCGTCAAATAGGCCTCGACCACACGACAGAGGTAGGTCGGCATCCGGTGGTACCGGAGTGCCTCCCTTATGCAACTCCAGGGCAGGGTGTTGAAGGCATTGGCGATGTCTAGAGACACCGCCAAGACGACCCCATCCCGGGCCACAGCATCCCCCGTCGTGAGGGCCCGTACGCGCATGATGGCGTCCACCGTAAAGCGCCCTCTGCGGAAACCAAACTGGCTCTCCGCCAAATCCGGCCCCTGCCGCACCAGCCGCCCAACGAAGCGGTTTGCAATGACTCTTTCAAAGAGCTTGCCCACCTCGTCGAGCAGCACGATGGGCCGATAAGCGGACGGAGAGTCCGCAGGGCGCCCCGGCTTCTTAATGAGGACGAGTTTCCCCGTCTTTCAACGAAGTGGGAACTGGCCCCTCTCCATGCATGCGCTTAGGAGACCCCTCAGTCGAGGCCCGAGAGCCTCCATGGCCAGGACCCACGCCTTCCCAGGCAGGCCGTCGGGTCCTGGGGCGGTATTCTTGGCATTCAGCCTTCGTACCGCCACTCTCATTTCTACCTCGGTCACCTCCGGAGCATCGTCGTCGTCGTCGGCGGTGTGGTCCGCTTCGAGCACCGCAGTAGGCGGAGCCATGAGTGGGGAGGTATGTTCCCCTCTCGAAGGGAACAGAGCGCTCACCACGTCCTCCACAAGCTGAGGCCGGAGACTCTGCGTCAGCGGGGGAGTCCATGGGCGGAGTTTCTCCCGCACTATTTTGTATGGGCGTCCCCACGGATCTCTGTTCAGAGACTCCAGCGTCTCCTCGCGGGCCAGTGCCCTAGCCCGCAGGATCTCCGCCTGGAGGGCGGTCTTCGCCGCTCTGTACCCCTCGTACAGCTCCGCCTGAATGGCTTCCGTATCCGGAGGGCGGATACGGAGCCAGAACAACCAGCTGACGGACCATTTCAATTCTTATTTGGTTACATATAAGGAGATCAATGGAATCATTCGCATCTTTCTGGAATTACCTATTTGCGCACTAAAATCGTTTTGTCAGATAAACCTATCACCATAATGCGACAAATGGAATAATAATTGAATATCAGCATGATTTGAAATTAGAAATGATAACATCTTTTAAATATTCCAAAACATCATTGAATTAAAGCTTATAATTCAGGGTAGGCATCTAGTTGTCACGAATGGTTTGATAGCTCAGCCTTTACCGGTTACCACAAAGTACCTACTTTATTACCTTTTACAGGCAATCTTTTGTAAACTACAGTAGATAATCCGATCACGTCCAATTGTAACATAATTATTTATATGGCTTCTGAACGATTCTGATACACTTAACATGCACACAAGTGGTCTTTACTATTAATCCGGTTACAGAAACAGAGCTTTTCTTTATTACTTGCACAGTTTATCGGAAAAGTTAATCGGTCTGGAAATGTTGCTGACACCAGGATTTTATTATTATTTTGTAATTTACTGGAGGCAATATGTATAAAATTATATATTGGATGTACAAGCCATCAAAATAATGGGGGAAGCTGGGTAAACAATAATTTGCCATGAGGCAGAAAACGAAAATACTGCGACGACGTTTTCCTGTATGGTCACAAATTATGTGGTTCGAAATCTAAAAAATATGAACGGTGACGGTGTCTGCAGGTGGTACCGAATCGTGTGGGTGGCTTTAGCGCGTACAATCTCAGATGATGCAACCGAAGCCGCCATCATGAAATGTGATTAATATCAAATCTTTTAACATTTTCAACAATTCCGATACTCGTGTGAAAATGACACCAACCACGAAATAAGATCTTGCCAATGTAAAACTTAAAAGTGAGCACATAGACAAAACATAGAATAATTGACTATAGCAAAACCGCTCGCAGGCATTTATTTGAGCATTTATGAAACGAATTTTAAACCGACCCTTTAACCAGCCTCGCAGGCACGAATTCATTTGTTTTTGCAAGAACGTATTTTTATTTTCAAAACGCTGGCCGACGTGACTTGAACTACGTCTTCTATTTTCTTTCTCGTTAAAGTCAGTACCTTACTATATTTGTGGACGATACAATTAGTACATTGTGATACGAGTGTGCTCTTTTGGATATTACAGTCGAGGCGGTATTTTCACGTGAGCCGCAGGCGAACGCGATAAGGTAGCCGAGAGTGTAGTAATCAATGCACACGCGTTTCATACAACGTTTTTCAACACACTTGCGAGGAAAAAAACAGACTTGTTGTAAAAACTTATGCTACAATAATGTACCTAACTATAGAGATGATAGATTTATAAATTTTAACTGACCTTTGTTGCCAGATACTGACTATCCGGAGTTTCTTTTAAAAACTTCTATGTCGGTTGGTGGCAATACTTTAGATTTTGTATTTTTGATAGGTTGAATAAACCACACAACGAAAACGATAGTAAATATTTATGGAAAATGGCGCGCTGGCCGCTTGCTGGTTTTGTTTTTCCATAGGTGTAAATAAAGGCACTGGCAAAACCGTTAGACAGCCTATACAAAAAAAAAGATTTGATTAAGAAAAAACATTTTTAGTATCACTAAACGTACCATGGCGGAGTCAAATCTATTTATTATTATTTACGCTCTTCTCTCGTACGTAAAAACGACATTTTTAATAAAGATTACAAAAATGTTAACAAATATTTATTATAATTTATTCATATTTGGCGGCTGGTTTTGTTTTTTCCGCTAGCGATGCGCGCGCGGGTGTAAATAAAGGCACTGGTAATACCGCTGCACAGCCTATATAAAAATATAATAATGTTAATAATACATAATACGCAAATGGGGTTAGGGTAGTGAACAATATAGACTGAAATTGCCACAGACGATATAAACCCTTATTTAATAGTACAGATAGAGTTTTATTCCGCGCGAACGCGGTGGCATACGGGCAGGCCAGCGCGATTCATCTAGGCGGGTCAAGTGGCCTGCGCGCGTGCCACCCGCGGTCTTACCGGAAAAAAACGCATGTCTCTGCTCGGGTGTAAATAGAGAATGCTCATTTATTAGTAGGATAGTTCATACTAATTAATGTATACTAAGTGACAATGAAAAAATAAAAATCCCATGCATACCCATGGGATTTTTTTTACCATAACTAAACGCCACTGGTTTGCTTATGGTTCTTTTTTTTCATAAAAACTTACTTTTGAGCGCTTGTCTTTGGTAAAAAGCTTCACCAAAACCAATTTCTATTGGATACAAATTCCATGCTGCCATGATAGTACTTACTAATTCTATACTGCCATGCCATTACTCTGACTAGTAAATAGTTATCTGTGTCGCACATTACCTCACTAGTGCGATAATGTAAAGTAAAAAGCACGCTTCCATAATACACTGCATTATGAACCTAAAAGCGGTTCAATAAGAGCCACTTTACGAGCAAGAGTGTTGAAAAAATAGTAACATGTTTGCGGCTTATCAAGATTCAATGTTATTTTCCTAACAATATAATATTTCACATCCATTGTATTGTTATCAATGTTTAAACCTTAATTTGTTTCATAATATTTGGTAATCTAGGATCTCTCATCGCTTATATTTATTTGGCCTTACATTTTTCAAGTTTTCTTTGTAAGTAAAGTCCGTGGGGTTTTTTTGTAACCATATTGTCCTGATACATTTCAGTAGTACTTATGTATTTAAAAACCTTATTTTCATCAGTTCAAAGGTAAATGCCATTCTTAAAACCGTACCTAATGTACGACATAATAGACTTTCTTCTCCTTACTCCAAGAGGAAGCCTTTGGGCTGCACAAAGTCGTATATTATGGACCCGGCTTTGTTCGTTCGAAACGGCTTCTATTACTAAACATGCTTCACATCCCGCATACCTATCTACTGATATTAAAGGGGTAGATATGAAGGTTTTACGTTTTAGGTAAACGACACGAGTTACTTGACTTGTTTACAAAACAGATATGACTTAACTTAAACTTAATTGCCCAAACATGATTTTGTAGGTTGCAATGTAAAGAGCTGATAAGTAGGTATAGGTATGTAATTCAAGTTACCAATGTATAATTTAATTTAATTTTAATTGACTTAGATTTTTAATTTTAAGTAATAGTATGAATGTAACAATAAATTTTGCTGTGCCCTGACAGGGTCTACAACGGCTCCTAGGTCTAAGTTAACATCTTGGTTTACCTTGTGTAACTCAAATAAATGAATATGTATATTATGTACCGATGCACTGTTAATTGTCTGGTATGTGCTTTCTAAGTCAACCTTAGACACCCTGACCTACCTGAACCTAATGCTCTGTAATGCCATCAGCACGCAATGAGCAAACGAACTGATCAATCAAAGCGTTTGCTCTACAGTGAGACAATAACATGCCGATATTATACAATCATTAAACTCAACTATGCCTAATGTTAGAACGAATGAAAAAAACCTCCCCGATGACGTATTTTACGTTTGCTTATACATACATCAAAAGCAATGATTAAGCAAAACATTACCAGCACGACGAATATGTTAGCCCTCGGTATTGTAATGGAATCCTAATTAAAAATAAATTGGCATACCACGAAATTATGTACAACGCTAGAGATGTAAGTATGCGCATTAATTTAATAACTGGAGAAAATCAATAGTTTCACCTTTACTATTATAATCTAGGGTTGGGGACATGTTACCTAGCCTAGTATTATATGAGAACTTTGTTTGACCGTGGTCCGTTAAGGTGAAATTGAGGTTGGCTTACAGAAGAAGTTTAATCTCGTACACTTGTTATAGATGTTTGTACATAACATAAGATCGTCGAGCGGACATGTACGCAGCGAAGCGCAGCATTCTTCACTTTTAAACGAAATTGTTATTTACAACTTTGTATTAGAATTTCATATTACACATGCAAAGTGGAAACAAATCGGATTCGAGCAGTCTGTTCAATATCATATGCTGAAACTTTAATACAAAGATCTGAGCTTGGGTAAACATGTGCTTGCTTCAGCTACGTAATGATAACAGAACGCAAATATTAATATCACTTGAAAAATGATTTCGATTTTCTAAAAATAAAACAACTTGCTTTGATTATTTTGATCTTATACTGTTTGATCTACCTCTAATATGAGAAAGTCAATTTTTTTCAGCATGTTGTGCATTTTCAGAAATAACATACCTACAATGATGGGCTTACTATTGCACAGTTGCACGAGGTATTTATTGACAAGAACTAAAAGTAATTAAACGACAAATCCAAATTTTTGTTATCTGGTACCTGGTAATACTTCAAGGTTTTTCTGACATCCATAGATGCCTAATAAATTATCAGGAAGTGAAATTTTGGATAGATAAAAGTTTAATAAAGAGAGTATCAAATCTTACGCGATATTATCATAAACTGTTTGTCTTATACCCAGACAATCTGATACTAAAGCAACATTTAATAAACTACATATCACAAAAAATATTGAGTCTGTGAATACTTCAGACCCAACAAACAGCCCCTTTGATAATATGTGTTTTGAACTCACCTTTCCAGTGCATCTCCGACCACTTTCGATTGATAAATATTTCTAGCAGGCGGCAGGTCAGGCTCTTCCAAGTCTCTTTTATTGCCAAAATAGAATATAGGCAACATCCAGCAGAACAACGTCCTCATAAACGTGTTTGGCACACTCTTTTGTTTAGGCGGCGCATTCTTCGGTGGTACCGCTTTTTTCGCGTCTTTCGCATCTTTCTCAGCACCCATCTTAACGATCACCAAATTAATAACATTTACTATAACGCAAACTTATTTAATTTAGTAGTATCATATAACTGCTAGCATACGAGTGACGAGAGATGCGTGGAGCGTGCTCCTGCGCACGGCATGCGCGTTTCGTTCAGACTGACGGTATCGCGCGACTGAACCGCGGCCTTTACGCTCTACTTTAGTGATAATTATTATTTATGGTGAATACGACTATAATCTTTATTAGCCGTCTAATCTGGTCCAAAGGCGCGGCGATGACAGATATTTTGATTTAAACTACAATGCATCGTGACTTAGCAATTTAGCTAATTATGATAATTGATCATTATCACAGATGTTCGCGGGGTTGTGGTGAAACACAACACAAGCCAGCAAAGGTAATCTTATGTATTCTTATTTCTTTGAAAAAACAAAATATTATGTGAGGTGAAGGTTATTCATACAGAACTATATACCTAACTTATATCTATAACGCCTGTAAGTTGTAAAATTGAGAGTAACAACATTTAATAAAAAGAAGCTCGCTTTAGAGGACAGCAAATCAAAACCAGATATCTTCTTAAATTTCTCAAGTTCCTGTATTACCTACTAAGTAAAAATAGTACCTATACTTCATCTATAGGTATAATACAAATTAAATGCTGTTCGTTGGTACGCGCATCACTTCAGAACGGCTGGATCGATTTGGCAAAGTTTTGTTTTAAAACATTCGTAATAGTCCGAATCAGGTTCTTATCGAAAGAAAATATTGAAAAGCCGGGATTATTCGAAAATTCGAAAAAACTGAAAGTGCATTCTATTGGAATTTTGTATGAATTATTGAAAGGACAGGATGTCTCGGGTCAGCAAGTACTTGAATAAAAATGGTATTGCCATAATTGTTCAAAACTAATAGCCGAGTTCGCACATCACACGTTAATTTTGAAAAAAAAAATAATTTTGAAAATCCATAACGTCACGTCGGTTCGACTGTGGTTCAACTCTTGTCTCCTTATACCTAAGATGTATAGCAAATTTTCTACCAAATCAGCACGAACTGTCAGTATGTCAGTATGTCCTAGGAAATATAACACACTCAGAGCATATAAAGCGAATCTGTCCTAAAGCAAACAAGCGATATATTAGTTTGTACACGATAGATTTTGAAGTCTAATGGAATTTACATGTTATATCTAATCTTTTTTCGTTTATTTTTAAAGTGGTTAGTATCAATAAATTGATCCCCGTCAAGTGTTACAGTTATATTTCACATTTTACATGATACCAGCTGAGCCTGCAGCTTCGCCCGTGTGTGTTGTGGAGTCATGAAAATTAAAACATACAAGAAAATTAGAATAAAACAAAAAATATAAGGTTTCCAAAAAAAACAAGGGATCTGCTGGTACCTTTTGTGTGCGACTCCAATGCACAATTGGTCAATTTCTTTTTTATCAAAGATTTAGAAAGAAAGATTCATTATTCAGAAAATGACATGCACACATTTATGATTGTCATTATAATGACAGGAATTATTTTTTAGATACCTACGTTTGCCTGATGAATGTTAATGCAATGACTCGAGTATTTTACTTGTTTAGCAATATATCAACACTAATAAGAGTTAGTAACAATTACTATTTAGATTAAACTAATCTATATTATTATCATAAAGGGATTTGATAAATAAAATAGACTGACATGTACCAACATGTCTGTCTATTATTTATCTTAAATCCTAACTAATACATATTATAAATGCGAAAGGGAGTTTATTTGTTTGTTTGTTTGCTTTCACGCTAAAACGGCTGAACGGATTGGATGGAATCTGGCACATGGGTAGACCAAGACCTGGGTTAGGACATAGGATACTTTTTATCTCTATATTCTCACGAGATCGTGAATTATGCGGGTGTAACTGCGGGGCGCAGCTAGTAGTACAATAAAACGCAAATGGGACTAGGTACTTTTTATCCAAAAAAGCAAAGGGATGGGAAAAATATCCGATTGGTTGAATGGATTGATGTGAATCCATTACTGTAATGTGGTTTCGGTGACATAACATAGTGAACAGCACTCACTAAGCCGGAGCCCCCTATTTGCCCTTTTCGCGTTATCCCATAAACCAAAGATTATATAATGTCAGGGTAGAATAGATTATCACCTAATACTGTAACCCAGGGACGGCAGAAACAGTGGAATATTTGGACAGGTTTCCGTAAAAACTTACAGTACGCGAGCGAAACCGCAGGCACAGCAACATGACACAATAGGTACATACAAACCATTGCATTGACATTGTTCTTTTGCAGAATGTACCTACGTAAAAGTTGGTAAGTCCGTAATTGGTATGAATTAAGTCTCAGTATAGCGCAAATAATAATAATAATAATAATGACCCCACTGCGTTGACGTCGTGGTAGGGCTTGCGCGCTCCGAACTCTAGGTCTGTGCCGGTAGAGTTTACTTTGCCGGAACGGGTCTAGGATAAGGAGCCAGAACAAGAGAGGTACAAAAACCTGCAGGGTAGCATGTGGCGAGCTGTTGGGCAGTAGCGACCCCACGGACCCTACCTCCCGGGAGAAGTCTTGTTCCTTATCTCTGCCTTGCCTTTATTGGCCGGCTGGACGTGCTCGGAGGAAGGAAGTATTTCAGTAAGATGCTGGTAGGAATCTTGACCGTACTTCCGGGATTGTCCTGATAGCCGTGGAATATCTCTCCACTACTCTCAAGCACCTCAGGAAGTGTTGCCCCCTTGTCGCTACGTCACTATGTGCTAGCGACCGTTTTCGGGGGCCCATTATTGAGTGTGCAAGTCACCCCCTGCCATTTTATCCGTGTATACCATAACATTGATCAGGCAGGGGCCATAGTCATTCCATAGTTCAATGTAACCAGTTCACTAAGCCACCCAAACCCATAGCCCAATTTGGTCTTTGTTTCCATGTTCTGCAATAGTCCTACACCAACCAGGGGTTGTCCTTGGCTGCACTTGCATAGTGCGAACAGCACCACAGCCACCACAACCTTAAACTAATAGACCTAAAAGACTCAATTTACATAACACTGCAAAAAGCCGCAATTTTGAACACCTGCAGAATAGTTAGAAAGTTCATGCAAATTGAGGAAAATGAAATCACTCCTCATAACATTAATGCTTCGTAAAAATAAAATAAAAACATCATCACCATAAAGCGCTAAGAAATTTTGTTTTTCCAAAATAATAATCCATTTATTTCAGGCGACTCAGGCCCATAACCTAAACATATATAATTTTTTTTTTATAATAAAATAAAATTATTGTACAAGATTTTTGTACACGACTATAATTATTGTAATGTATGAAAATTATTGTACACGACTATTGTACAAAGAGGTTAATTTTGTTGGCTAGTTACTATCTCTTTTGTTGGCTGGACAACATACAGCAGAATATAGCGACTCTTCTTAGCTCCTCGTCGGGCTGAACACAAAAGATGAGTTACTCCAACTCCTCAGCACCTAAAAAACTACTCTCTTAAAAACTGTAAGTACTGCACTTCTTTGTATTGTAACACAAGATTGTAGGAAGTTTGTGATTACAGTTTTGTTATTATTAAGACATCTACATCAGAGTTCTCAACAATCACGATTAGTATCCTCATAAAACCTTAGCAGTTTTTCGTCAAATTGATGATTGCTACGCAAACTATACCGAGTAGAATCCTTTAGGTACTATTTAATTTGTCTTCATTCTAAAAGGGTTAAAAGCAGAACCATCGCGATAGCTACCTACTTATGTTAGTTTAACACAGTTAGGTACTTAACTCCTCTACTTTGATAGAAAGACACGTAGGTATTATGTTAGCTGAACGTGACAAGAAACGGTATTAGCACGACTCTTGCTCGTATCACTAGGGCTTCTGCTCACTTAGCGCACGAAGGAAGCGTGACGGTACATAATCACACGTCACACTTCATATAAATCATCATTGCCCTCAATTTCTAAAATGAATTGTCTCGTAGGCCTGCTCCCATGCTCTCAAAACGACAACAATTTAAAAATGTTTTTCGTCCCGTGAGCCGTAAAAAGTTCATTTCATTATTTTTTGCGTTGTTTGTTATTGCGTTTACAGCGAGTGTTGATCAACTGACTGTTCACGTACTTTTAACGCAACTCGCAAAATAAATAACACCCTTACAGGAAAGCGATACGCATTCGGGAAGCGCGCACAATAACGCGCAGAGCGACACAATAAGTATAAAGATAAAACCAAATGGTTTGTGCATTTTAATTAAACGTTTAATCGACCTTCATTTTGCTGAACACATAAGGGTACGGAAAAGTAAATAACATAAGTACTGTTTACAGAATTCGGAAGCTAATGGGGGCAGGAAACGTTTGTGCTACAGAATTTTTAACTGGTAGGTTCAAACCAGTCTCAAATTTTAAACGAAATAAAAACTATAAGTTTTTGTTATAACTCATTATATAATAATACTAGCTGCCGCCAGCGGCTTCACCCGCGTTTAATCTTTTTAGGTTATAGTCTATGTTACTCAGGGTGAATGTAGCTTTCTAATGGTGAAAGAATTTTTGAAATCTTCGCAGTAGTTTTTGAGTTTATTCATTACAAACATACACACAAAAATATAAATCTTTCCTCTTTATAATATTATAGTGTAGATGTTTACAAAGTTAATTCGAGTTACAACAGTCCTTTTTAAGGACAGCAAAAACATAATAACCTCATGGCGGCGACAACCCAAAGGATAAGGCATGATGTATACTAGAGTTATAATTTATTGATTATAGTCCTACCAATCGCTTTATTTTTTGCTGACACAAAGGCTGGACTCAGCAACACAACCTAAGGTTGATAAAAGGGAAACGGCATCGTTGGCCAGGGGAAGACAGTGATGCATGTTGAGACTGGCAAGGTCTGGGACGGCGCTAGAGTTCGTAAGTATCTGTCAGCATCGGCACGCATTGCATGCAAGTTGCAACCAACCAGATTGTCGCTGTTAGACATTGTAGTTTTGCCCTAAGGATATGAAATTGTCAGAAACAGATTTAGTTTTGTTATTTTTACACTATTGCCCCTTGCATTTGCATTGAACATTGCATTTTGTTTGTTATGAAATAAAATATTGGGTCTGACTTTTAACAATTTAATTATCTATTGAATTCGAAAAGATACAATTATACAGCAGGAATCAAAAACGAAATGAGAAAATATAAGTCCTATTTGAGAATTTGCTTAATGCACAATTCTTATGCAATTACACTATCTATTACGATATCATCACATCTGTAACTAAAACCACGCTGAAAACAAACACTTCAGACTAATCCAATATGTGTTTACCTTTAGTATCTTTAAATGAGATTAAGTTGCTATCAGACAGTGCAATGCACGTCAGAACTATTTACTTTAGGAAGTGGGTAACGAAAGATAATTGCACCAAGTATGAGTTACTGGCTTGTTTACCTGAAACTACGGAAAATAAAATTGTGATTGGCAAAGTTCAAATTGCAGTTTCCTTTTTATTAATTGCCAACATTAATCGAATGATAAATAAAATTAAATTCATTAATGTGTAGATATTTGTAAATGATGATTAAAATAATTATCTATAAAGATCATATCGGCCGCTGTAAAAGGGAAAGGGAAAATCATTTCACGAGAGATTGTCAAAAAAACACATCGCCTGCTTTGGTTAGCAATTAAAACACTAATAAAATTCTTGAAACATCCTTTTAGGAAAGAACCTTACTCGCTTATTATAATTATTTTCTCTTACGAAAATATTAACGTTTGCCGGTCCCGGCTTAAAAAAATACATCCTCTTTACTCGTACTCGGAAGATCTATATCTCTAAGGGCGAATTTCACCAATGAAACTGAACGCTCGATCAGCGACTACCAAACGGAACTTCGACAAACGGTACTACGACATGATTTTACTTCGACATTACGGAACACCGACACGTCTCTACTTCGACAATACTTTAGTTCGACATGCCTTAAGTCCGACACTACTCTACTCCGACAAGACGTAGCTTCGACATGCCTTAACTACGAAATGATGTGACTTCGACGTTGTGTTGATCGCGTTCAGTTTCATTGGTGAAATCCGCCCTAAGAGATATAGATCTTCCAAAATGTAAAATAGGCTACATACTGGAGTTTATTTAACAACGTTTACAGAGAAAGCAGCATGAGAGTGAGTGTGAGTGTTATGTTATACAATTGAACTCAGTGACCCGTGATAACTCGTTCTATTATTATAACATCATCATCATCTGCCTAGCCTTTTCCCAACTATGTTGGGGTCGGCTTCCAGTCTAATCAAATGCAGCTAAATACCAGTAGGTATTTTACATAGAGCGACTGCCATGCATCTGACCTCCACATCCCAGTTACTGGGTAATACAAACCTCCTGGGTAAGACTGGTTTTCAAACTTTATTGTTATAATATAACGTCTTGAAAAGCAAGATTCCATTTAAAATTCTAATGTTTGAAAATAAGCTATAGTTGTTTATAAATTGGTTTAAACAGCATAATATATTGTGACATTAAAAATCATCACGACTGATGTTGAAAAAAATATTAGCTTTGTTTGTTTGTTTATTGCGATTTGTAACTAATCTAAAACAAATTGTGTAAATTTTATAAACATTCGCAAAGGTATTAGTACAAGAAGGTAAAGTTATAGATACCTAGTAAAAATAAAGTACCTACTTGATTGTGATTTTACTACAAAAGCATCGTTAACTTATACGACGAAATGCCGAAAGCTTTGCGATAATATTTTTGCCTGTGGTGCTTAAAATTGTTGTCACTATAAGCTTGAGTTATGTTTCACTGCTTCGACTGGGTATCAATGTTGATTAAGAAATATTTGTAGTTTCATATTTATTTAATGATTCCCCTCTCAAATTATGTACTTGGGATGGGAACGTTTGCAAAGGTATTATAGAAGGTAAATCCAAATAGGTGTGCATGTTTTTATTTATCTTACACTTGAAATAAGTTTGTCTTTCTATATTTTCTGTATATGGTTATATTCAACTCATAAAATTATATAACACGCTTGCAAGTTACAAGTTAGGTAAGAATGTGGTAACTTTTTATTACGGTATAGGAAAGTAGTCGTCAACAAAACTTCTGAATGTAAAGAAAATATCGATAAAGAAGAAGGGAAAAAATACTCGGAGTGGTATTTCACGCAGGGTCAATCAAGCCAGTCATTGTTTTCCATTTAACACAAATGTTCAACATCCGTCCATCATTGACCTAATAAATCCTTTTAGTGGAGAAAATGTAATGTGGGGCAAGGTCGTCTGTCAATAATAAAGGATGGTGCGTATCGGTGGTATGGTGGTCGGCGATGGTGAGCGGGCGAGCGGGCGAGCGCAGAGTGCGGGTATGCGGCGCTGGGGCGCTGAGGGGCCGGCCGCTCGCCGCGCACCGCAGTATGACGCGGCCCGCAAGTCGCCCGCCCGCGCCCCGAGCGACACCGCGCGTCACCTGCACACCGACACCCGACACGATGTTAACAAACTGCATCTACTACTAAACATATATCATGTGTCCTAAAACAATCGTGCCTTTCAATTTAAAAAATAAAATCATTAGGTAATTATTTTATGTACCTATCGATGCGAAAACTTTTCGTAAAAGTGAATGTTCATCAGTGGAGTTAGAAAGACTAATCAAATTATAAAACTTGGACTGGAATATTGCAAAATATCTTAAGACACTCTATAAGTCGCTGTCTCATATTTTTGTCGAAGTGATTTGGCGAACAAAGAAATGTGTTTACAAAGAAAAGTAACGTAGCAACGAATGTCATATTAATATCAATAACGTCTTTAATTAATTCAGCATGGCGTATTATTAAAAGAAGAGTTGGCGTAGAAGTCTAAATCAATAATAATAGAAATAGTTCGTATGTGTAACCGACAAACTAACCAAATTTAGGTTACGAACTACTGCAATAAGTAATGATCCTATTGTTTGTCTACTTTGTTTTATGACAGATTTGTGTAGTAAACATTTAGTAGGTTAAATAGTAATTCTTACTAATAATGTTAAAATATTGTAAGTGCAATGTGTGTAATTAATACTACTAATGTTTACATTTAAGCTAACAACATTTGTCAAAATTAAATGAATATTATGCACATTCTTAGTAGATATTAAAATGCTGATAGAAAAACTAATTACAAATAATTTTAAACATAAAAAATCCGAAAATCGTATTTGAATTTCAGGTCCAATGAAATGTATATAATAATTACTGACAAACAAAACGATATATCAGTAACATAATAAACATAAGCAATGTTAGAAACATAAGGACGATGTGTAATTTAGTATCACTGAACATAATATGTAAATATAGTAAAAATGTATAGTAATTGAGGACAAATAGTGTTAAAGATATTGTTAAACACACGACGATCAGTTGTGGTCATGGAAAACGGTGCCTTAAAATATGGGAGCAACAACAACAACAATGAGATCATTGAGGAGAAGGTGGTGAGTACTTCGTTAGCTTCACTCTTAGACCCTCTTGTGTTCTACAGCCGCGCTTTTCAACTTTCATACTTATATGTTCTACTAAAATTATATGTATGCGGGGATGGCGACGGGTTATTACGGGATTAAAAATTGAATGATGTGATTTTAAATGCATGTACACCAATAGATTTTTTTATCAAAAGCAATTTACTAACCGTAGTGGTTGAATTTAATCTGCACCTAAAAATCTAACTGTAAAACAATCAACGCTAATTGTGTATTCTCAAACAAATCAATAAAAAAATCTATCAAATATTCATTCAAAATGCTTACTTTTAGTGATAAACCAAGGTGTCACTAACTGCCATATTAATCTAAACAATTATTAAAACGTTTACGTTACGTAATTGCTTACATTTACTTTGTTAATACCATAAATACTATCAAAAATATGTGCGTGTATATATTATGTAGGTTGTTCTTTTTGTATCATTAATAAAGTACTCGACCCTATTAAAATTAAATTCATGGAACAAATTAATATTGTCATTTAATGGCAATGAATTATAAAAAAGCCTTATATTAGAAGTAGTTGAGACTATGCGCAAATAATAGTGTAGCTATGAACTATGAACCCACGTAGACCTTGCTACGCACGTAGCCGTGCGCCTACGCTCGTAGCCAAGTTGGTGTTTTCCTTCGAAATTTGCAACTCTCCATGCAGGCAGCGGTTGACAAAAACATGCGAAGTCGTCATTTTTTTTGACGTTCTTAATATTTTAATAGTTCTTATTATCATAAATCACCAATTTGTTATAATTTTACGTATCGACAGACGACCAATATTACACTAATTCTAGAAGATGATGATCTGATACATGTTCTATTCCCAGTATAAAAATACCCTCACATTCAACTGTGTACTTTAAAAGGAAATCACATTACAGCTGTCGCGCGGGAATTTAAACGCCGCTGATGCAGTTACTACCCGGTATTCCATTTACTGAGTATGTTAGCTTCTTCTTTTATTGCTTTCCTTCTTTTTTAATGTGTTGGACATTACTGGTACAGTGATAAAAATAAGATCTACCTGCCCAATATCCGTGAGTAGACCAGCTGCCCGTTGGATAGTTTGATTCTCTCTGCTTCGCACTGTTTTTACGTTTCGACAAAACACCAAGATTCTTTATTATAACGGGTGTAAAAGGACACATAACGACGCCGAAAGTCACTTGTTATTCCCGTCATTGTGATCATTTTTTTGGTTCTGGACCGTAACTGGAAACCGTCTGGTTACGGAGATATTGGAGGTCAAAGTTCCAACTTTTTCAAACGTTTTTTAAAGAATGCAAGTTTTAAATGTTATAACTTAGTTTTAAATACCCCACAAACCCTGAACCGTTGCATGCACCCATAAACACAATGTAATGCGTGCGTTACGTTGCGCACTATCGGAAACAGTGATTTTTCACACCAAAGATAAAAATTGTTTCCCAGCAAATTAGTTTTGTGCAATTTGATGTACAGAGTTCGTAGTTGACGGCTATCTAATGGGTCTTTTTACGATGTAAGTTTAATATCTAAATGATGGTGAAAACTGCATCAAAATCCGTTGCGTAATGAAAAAGAACAACGCGGTCACACAGACCGAAAAGTGACTGAATATATGTATAATAGGAACAGAGTGGTATAGATAGATATAATATGAAGACATCACTGGAAATAAGGGTAGAAATGCAACCTTTCTGTCCTAAACAAAGTAAGAATCCAATGAAAAACCTTCAGTATTCAGCACTTTGCCTGTTATTTTAATTAACCACTTTCAGAAGTTATGCGAATCTTTTCTCGATGATTCCTCTTACGAGCAACAAACCACAAACTATTATGAAAGTGGGGGAAGAATTTAATATCGCTGTAACGTCTATAAGTATATACTACTTTGTATTATGACATTTTGCCGCCGGTCCCTGAGGAGTGACCATCAAGTTTTTAAGACTACAACAACGACAGCTTGTAACACAAATATTATGTGTTTGTCACCTTTTCCGATATAAAATTATAATGCGCGGCAAACCGTTAAAGTGCAGATTATCTGGATTATTGGATGATTATAATACTGTAATAGACAGACCCGTTAATGTGTCATCTTGTTCTTTTATGCTTTTAAACTTTCTAATATCAAATATAATAGTGTTTTTACATGTGTTTCAATTGCCGGGGTTGGTCCGTGGATAGGTGACCATCTTTACATATCGAGACTCCTCCTTGCCTCGGAAAGCACGTTAACCCGTTGGTCCCGGCTGTCATTTGTGGATCTTTGACAGTCGTTACGGGTCGTCAGAAGCCCGAAAGTCTGAAAACCAGTCTTACCAAGGGGTATCGTATTACCCAGATACTGGGTTGTGGAGGTCAGATAGGCAGTCGCTCCATGTAAAATACCTACTGGTATTCAGATGCATCCGGTTAGCCACCTAACCTAACCCGATGCATCATCTGCCTAGCCTTTTCCCAACTATGTTGGCATAGTTGGGAAAAGGCTAGGCAGATGATGATATGTGTTTCAATTGAATGACTGAGTCTTTTCATGATCATCTCGGTTGTCATAAGTTTCGATTAAAGCAATAGATTGTTTATAATAATATTATAAATAGGTCTTTACCTATGAAATTGCCGTTCTGCAGTACTGGCCATTTCAAATCAAAATAATTTTTATTTGGCTAAGAATTCTAATTTCAAATTAATTTTATTTTAAAAACATGGAATTCTTTTTTCAAAAGAAGTCATTTGTTTAATGATTAGTGTTACATTTTCATCGCATTTCAATCATTTTCGTCATCATGGATACGTTAAAAATTCGAGTAATTATGGAATATGAGTACCGTCGTGGCACCAACGCGGCACAAGCGGCACGCAACATTAACGACGTTTACGGAGCTAACACTACAAACCAACGCACCACCTGTTATTGGTTTGCTCGCTTCCGTTCTGGAAATTTTGACTTGAAAAATGAACCTCGCGGTCGTCCGAAGACTTTGGTCGACAATGACGAATTAAAGGCGATTGTGGAAGCCGATGATACACAATCTACGGCTGAATTAGCAGCAGCTTTCGACGTTAGCGTCAAAACAATATTGGTCCATTTGCGTCAAATTGGCAAGGTAAAAAAGCTTGACAAATGGGTGCCCCACGAACTCAA
This sequence comes from Lithophane semibrunnea, assembly GCA_947363905.1. NCBI lineage: Eukaryota > Metazoa > Arthropoda > Insecta > Lepidoptera > Noctuidae > Lithophane > Lithophane semibrunnea. The sequence goes on along the minus strand of OX376188.1, from coordinate 9,493,648 downwards.
TGATCGCCAGCGCGAAGTACGCGTCGAGGCGTGCCTTGCACTGCTCAACAGACACGCAAATGAAGGAATTTTGAACCGCATTGTTACCTGCGATGAAAAATGGATTCTGTTTGATAACCGCAAGCGCTCAGCAAGTTGGTTGGATCCTGGTTCAGTACCTAAACAATGCTCTAAACGAAAACTTACCCCTAGAAAAGTGATGGTCACTGTTTGGTGGTCTAGCGCCGGTGTGATTCATCACAGCTTCTTACCAAACGGGGTGAGCATTACTGCAGATGTGTACTGTGAAGAACTGATCACAATGATGGAGAAGCTGGCACATCTCCAACCATCATTGGTCAATCGCTCGTCTCCGCTGCTCCTGCACGACAACGCGCGACCTCATACTGCACAGTTGCAAGAACTGGGGTTGGAAGCTCTCCGTCATCCGCCCTACTCACCAGACCTTGCGCCTACAGACTACTACTTTTTCCAGAATTTGGATAACTTCTTGGCGGGAAAAAAAATCAATACCCGAGAGGCAATACAAAATGCCTTTGAAGAATTTGTTGCCTCCCGTCCAGCTGATTTCATTAAGAAGGGCATCAATAAACTGCCACTGCGTTGGCAAAAATGCATTGATTGCATGGGTGATTACTTCGATTAATACAAATAAAAAATACATGAAAAAAATTCGTTTAAATTTTTTCATACAAAACGGCAATTTCATAGGTAAAGACCTAATATTTATATAGTCATATATTGCCAAAGCAATATACTAACTAGCTTAAGAAACCAGTCTTACCAAGTGGTATTGTATTACCCAGTTAATGGGTTGTGGAGGGCAAATAAGCAGTCGCTCCAAGTAAAATACTGGTATTCAGCTGCATCCGGTTAGACTGGAATCCGACCCCAATATAGTTGGGAAAAGGCTAGGCAAATTGATTTTAACCTTAAGAAAGATGAAAGGTGAAGGTTCTGTACCGTACCGTACCCTCACACATCAAGACTGGGTACTCTTCTGATGGGATTTAGACTATCCTATTATAACGTAGTCAGTTTCAACTAACGTGTTATCTTTCGCGACTCAATCAACGATTTGATACTTACTACACAATTTCTTAGTCATTCATCAACGTGGATTGTATTAATCACTCGCATTCACTCTCTTCTGCGGCCATGTGGGTAATGGTTTCACCCCCTTCTAAGTCATAGATAGATAGATAGAATACTCTTTATTATGTACACCATAAAAAATACAGATACAAATGTAGAAATTTAACATAGGGTGACACAATGGGCGGTCTCATATTAGTAGTCATATTTCCAATGATGCCTCTTTAGTTGAACGTTACGTTATACATGGATATTACACGTTTCTGCCGCTTAAATTGGACGTTAATATATTAATCAGTCGCTCAATCAATCAACTAAGTCTTACACCAGCGCCCTAATTGCGTAACACGCGATCAATTATAATCTGAATCATTTTGAAGGGGATTGCTAATCCATTGCTTCATATGTTCAAAACATTTGTCTGCTCAAGAATGTAAATAATATAGGAAATCAATTACAATCTTAGTTCTCTAACTGCTGAAAAAGTAGAGAAAAGGGGCAGAGCTTATTTTTTTAAACATTGCTTTTTGTACGGGTCTGAAGATGTTTCCGCTCCTCCATTCATCAACGAATTTAATAACGAGTGTTCATAGCTATAACGCAGCTGGGTCATGGTGATGGGACTTCTACTCAACGGGCTTAAAAGCTGTTAATCTATAAACTTAACCACTCGTCGTTTTTAGGGGGCCCGGCGTCTTAAGACGAAGGCCTTCAAGTAGTGCTATATGATATGACACACCTACCAATACACATACCAGCTAGAAACTATTATTGAGGGTCTATGAACAGTTGCACGCCGTGCCGCGGCAGTCCATTGTAAAGGTGCTCCATCACCGGGAGCATTCACCTGTAATGTAACGTTCAGCTTCGAGCATTACATCAGTGAGGGAGTAGAACCGAGCATTACAGTGCGCAATGTCTGTTATATTTAATCTGAAATATTACATTACAGGAGAATTCGCTGAGGCAGTATTGTAACGTAAGTAATGCTCAAAATCGAAATTGAATTGTTACATTACAAGCGAATGCTCTTCAGTCAGGGAGGCAGTATTGTAACGTAATGCTCAAAATAGAATATGTAACGTTACATCACAGGCAGGCAGAAATTCCCATTCCATATTATTCAAGGACATCCCATTGAATATTATTCAAGACAGCAAGTAACTCATCTCGTTTTGCTAAAGATGAAACTTACCCTATTTTTCGCATGTTCCGTGTGCAGGCTTACAATTACACAATTTCAATCGCAACGTTAGTAGGTATATAAAGTCAACAACCACACTCGAGAAATTGAGTAGTTTCCAGACAGACAAATAGAATGTGACTGCAAAACTTATGATTGCAAGCGAAGTTTCGCTATAAGTTATACGAACTATATCTACAATCTAAAGTTATATCTATTCTCTGAAGATCTGAGAGATGGGTTTGCAGTCAACTATAACTTTAAATCATCATCTGCCTAGCCTTTTCCCAACCAAGTTCGGGTCGGCTTCCAGTCTAACCAGATGCAGCTGAATACCAGTATTTTACATGGAGCGACTGCCTATCTGACCTCCACAACCCAGTAACTGGGTAATACGATACCCCTTGGTAAGACTGGTTGTCAGACTTTCGGGCTTCTGACGACCCGTAACGACTGTCAAAGATCCACAAATGACCGTGCTTTCCGAGCCACGAAGGAGTCTCGATAAGTAAAGATGGTCACCCATCCACCCGGACCAGTCCCGGCAAGCGTAGCTTAACCTGATGGATCGACCCGTGCGGCTGTTATTACTTAGCCACGAGCTCCTCCTACAATGCCTAGTCAACTATAACTTTAAATAATACATTATTTTGATCTATGAAGACATTCTCGGACCGACTTCTTGTGACCTTTTTGGGATACTATAACGAACGCAGCTTACCTACACAAAACTAAATTGATGCTTACCTAATTGGATGTGATAAATCGTTCTTTTGTTTTAATTTCAATAAATAGGTCCCACCGTAATCTACCTTTTTGGTTAGCATAAGTAACTTTTATCCCTCAAAGGAGTCGTTATGAATGATAATTATTCGTAGCCTCCAACTGCATGTCAATTCCGATATATTGTGTAATAAAGCTACTCGTTCCACCTCAGGGATTGTTTCCAACTTTTCAGATAAGTTTATACATGTAGATTATTTACTTTATTTTATTAATTAAGTACACAGTACAATAGATAGAGATACGACATATACAGGGTGTTTGGGTAAACACCGTTATCCTTGCAACCAGTGGTTTGGTTTCATTTATAGAACGTAAAATCAATAGAAAATGACAACTTTTTTTTTTTTTTTTTAATCTACATTTTACCACAAGAGACGCAACTTCGTTGACCTATGCGCTAGGGCAACGAACTTTCGTCTCAACACGGGCGGGGGGTACGGGATGTGACCTGACCGGCCGCGAACGCGACCCCTTCCTCAGTCACTCAGCTGTTGCGCTAGAGAGCACGGTGTCGGATAGAAACTTTTTAAAATCTTTTAATGAAAATGAAGTTTTTTTTTTGTTGTGTTCGGTCATTTATTTTTATATATAAGTCAACAACCCATGGTTTGAATGACAAGACTGTTTACCCTTACAGCCTGTATGTATCGAGTACAAAACTACTTATTTCAACATTTCTTCCAACAGACCTGCGAAAGGAGAAATGATAAATAAATGTAGACAATGTGTGTGAGAACAAGAAGAGAAGATGTGACGTCTTAAACTAAAATATTAATTGTTGAACTGAAGAGATAGAAATCAAAGTAAATCCCGTTCAATCAACGTCATTCTGTACGTTCTAACAGAACTGCAATTCATAAAAACCTCTACCTATGGAGATAGCAAAGCAAAATAAGTAATATAAAATGTATCGATCCGTCTATTTACGACCTGATTGCGCCTTCGAGTCACGTTGCTAAGATATTGTGCGCCCGTCAAAATAGTTTATCAATAATAAACAAACAGTTGGCTGTACGTCAGTGTACCAGATCAACTTTTAAAATACTTGCCAAGTACATGACAGGTCAACTTAGCAGGCTAACCTGACAGGTTTTCTATTTGTACCATGAGCATTTCCGTCTGACCTGCAATGTATCAACTTCAGACCTGCTACGTAACCGTTGACCGGTACGCCATATTATAAACAAACGTTCGGAAATACTTTTTCGCAATGTTACCGGTTTTACGGTTTTAAAGAACTACTTAAATTAATTGAATAACAGTTTATAATGATCAAGAGAATTCTAAAAAAAACTATTTTTCGTAACAAAATATCTTATTTAACACGATTATGACACTGGAGACCCTTTTAGATACTCATGAAAATAATCTTGAAAAATACCAAAGTTATTGCTATTTTCGAACGACTATCCTAGCCATTAAGTATAAAAAATTATAGTTTTTGATTGCTTGTCAGTTTGACTCTAGTGATGTTACTTAGTCACTAACGGTCAGGCACTCGATTGTTCCGATTATGTAATTCAAGTACTCAATTCAAGTTGAATCTAAGGAACTACCTTAGATTCAACTTGAATTGAGTAGAGGGCAGACTAGAAGGAGGTTTCCAACAGCTTCGCACGCTTGAAACGCACACAAAAAAAACAGAGAAAAGAATCATAACCCGATCCAAAATACAACAACCGTTCCATATTGGTACATTGAGGTTTAAGTCAGTGACATTCGGGTAAGATTGGCTTTGTTCGACTTTGTAAAAAGCGCATTCTCCACATTCCACTCTCAATCTGATAATCAATGATGATACGATGATGATTTTAATGACAAATTACAAGTTATCAACAGAAATCATTAACCCACAGTACATATACTTTCACTCTTATTAAAACTCTTTGACTCTACACAACATAGTATTTTGGTACCTTGAGAGAAAATGAAATCGAGTTTTTATTTTATACACTGCAGTAACGAGATAAACAAAATTTAGCCGCATCACTATCTGACACTGTCAGAAAGACAAGTCAAGTTAAGGGACAACAACACTTCATTATTTAATTTTTTCAGTTTCTTTCGAATTGCATCAATTTCATATATTTCTTTTTTTCCTGTGTGTTATTGAAGAATTATAATTAATATGAAATCTTCAAGATGGTACAGCATTTACTCCAGATGGATGTTGTGTTATTTGTTCTGTGAGATTCCAACGCAATGTGCGAAGACATAGTCCGAAGCTACAGATGTGCGGTGAACGCTTTTGTATCAAATGCACGTCGTACAAAGATGAGAGGTGGAGCCTGGAGGAGCAACCTGCATCTTTTTTAGATGAAATATTATCTACTTCGAAGTCGTCCGACGTTGAAATTGATACTTACAGTAATAAAAATGCTTTGTTTACATAATGTGATTTTTGCTTTCAATAACCGTTTAAAACACCCTACGTTCCTATTATACATTCCTACGTTCATACATTCCCACGTTCCCAGGTAACTACTATACATTACGGAACAGTGCACTATTTTACTAAACTACAAATACCGATGAAGGTTGGCCTACTCACTAAACATTTTTTAAAGTTATGATCGTATTTCTCAGTAACCTCGTTAGACGAAGTATAATTATTACTACCACTGTAATCTAGAGATCATTATCAGAGTACATATTCACAAATGAACATGTACCTACTTACGTATTTTATTCGAAACTAAAGAAAACAGTTCACTAAAAGTAAGTTTTACACGCCTGCTTAATATGACTGCAGGGCAGTTCAGTAGTCGAGTGTTTACATGTCAAAAAGGACTTGATGGTACAGCTCAACGCAGGTCAGACCAGTGAAATGTTGCCACGTGACCACTGACCGGCTTTAGTCACGTGATCGCTGGCTTGCCTGTTATTTGACATGTTCACGGTACAAAATAGCCCGACAGTTCACTTTCCGTCGAAAATTGACCTGCTATAAGAGTTCATGGTAAGCCCCATGTATTAGAACACCATGTCGGTCGGCGAAGCGCACAGGGCAGATGTCAGTAGCATTTCATTTCAATTTGAGAATATTTTAATTTAGTACGACATTCACCGTCTGGCAGGATATACTGGGCAATCTGTATTCATTTTTCGTGTTTCAGTGAGTATTTGAGATTTGAGCACTTTTATTGCCGTTCGTGATTAGTCATGACAGGAAACAATATCAACGGCGCATGTTTAGATAGTCAAAGGTTCTAAACTAAACATTATTTTATGTTTTAATTTGGTAACATTTTGCGGCATTATAACCTGAACATAAAATTGATGTTAATTTGAATCCTGAATGAAAATATTTAATGTAGTTACCTATTTCCAGGTACCTCAAAAAGAGTGTCAGTTGAAAGAACAACTGGGGGTTTTTAAAATCCTAGCCCGAGAAATACTTAACTGTGAAGGCTTTTGATGTCTATCTGAAAGCTTATTAAATAAACATTTTGTCTTGTAAAAAACCCTTTCTTACTTTCCGTCTCATCTCAAGAAATTCATGCTTAAGGTTGTTTCAAGTAAAAAATATCGTCTTCAGATTAGCCTTTTCAAAGGTATTTCTGAATAAAAACAGATAGATACGCCAACAAGCTACAACTAGTGAATTAATTTATTGTGGAACAAAATAAATGCGCTAGCGAATATTTTCTTGGTAGGTAAATACTTGTCATTGATTGTGAAAGCGACAACTGATATAATTTGAAAGTGGCTCTACTTAGAACTAAGGAAAGCATAAGTAGATTATCAGAAAACCTTCCCGATTAGTAGTTTGCTAAGTAGTTCACGGTTTTCTGTAAGCAATGACTATAGTAAGTGAGTAGTTTTTTCTACGTGAAGTAGCTTTAAGAAGCTTACATCACTGATAAATATTGTAAATCATTGTTAAAAGAGTAACGGTGGAGTTTCTTGCCCATTCTTCTCAATACGAAAACTACCTTTTGGAAAGGGCAACTAGAATCAGCTATATTTCTTTGTTTTTGGCGTTCAAAAGTGATGTGATATGTGCCTATTTGAAATAAATGCTTTGACTTTGACTTTGATAGTAAATGTTTTCTATACCTAAATATTAGCTTCTATGGTCTTGGTGCTGAGCTCAGTCATACGTTTCAGGACTTATATTATGATATACAATTAAAAGAATAACCTTTAAAAACCAACCCTACTTAAGGGTACTCTCTAAGGCCACCTTCTTTGACAAACAGTCATCATCATAGCCATAAGACGGCTGCTGCTGGACATAGCCTCTCCGTCAAGCATCGCCACAGCAACCGGTCCTGTGATTCCCTCGTCCAGCAGATTTCCACGACCTTCGTCGGTCCACCTTGACAAACTAGGTGTAAGATATTGATTATTCTTCTTTCCTCAGTAATTTGCTTGCCTTGCGAATACGAAATGTTAGCTCAGATCTAGAACTCCTATTACCATAACCAATGCATTGAATCAACTTTCAGCTGAGCATCCAGTTATTGCATTTTTAGGGTTCCGTAGTCAACAAGGAACCTTATAATTTCGCCATGTCCGTCTGTCAGTCCGACTGTCCGTCCGCGGCTTAGCTCAGAGACTCTTAGTACTAGAAAGCTGTAATTTGGCACGTATGTTAATATTAATCATACCGACAAAGTGGTGCAATATATATTTTTTAAGCATACCTCCTTTCTGAAAAAAAAATCCCCACTTTAGTAAAGTGGGGATGTTTTTTTTTCTATTTCTCCTATCTCATGGTATGGGGTGTCGTCGTATAAAATATTGTTAACGAGTGAAAACCATTTTTAGATTCAGGGATCCATTTGCGAAATATTAAGCTTTAGTCCTTTTTTTTAGTCAGTGCCCCTGCCAGCTAAATGGTTGGTTTTGGTTAAGTGAAAAAATCACAGCAGTAGAGTAGTATATATAACGAAATGAAAAGGAAAACTATCACAGCTAGTAGGTTTTACAAATCAACGAGTAATAATCGACCAACTTACATTTGCAGTTGCAAAACTATGTTCTCCCATACGTTTCGTATATGAGAACATGTTTTTCATCTACAATGAAAATTATAATTTATCCCAGCAATAAGATAAATTCATCCCAACTACGGAACCCATCATCCCTTGTGCGTGGTCCGACATGCACTTGACCGGTTTTTGCATTTTAAGCCCATGTGAAGTTCATTTTATTTGACTCTTCAATTTTAGTTAATCTTTATGTTAGTCTTCTTTTGTTAGTCTTTATGTCGCTTAACTTCTTCCGAATAACATACACAAAATAATACAATATAATTATAATATGTTTTTATTTCTCCACCACATAAGGAAACCAATTTTATACAAATAAAGGTCCACATTCACAATAGGTACTTCATAATCAGCCTATAATGTTCCCGCTGCAGGTACACAGGCCTCCTCTCTGTGAGAGGGAGTGGGCCATAATCCACCAAGTGGGCCCAGTGCGGGTTGATATAAGTACTTATTGACGTGTCATAATGCGCCCATCGTTCAAAGACACTTGAAAATTTTGTTATGCTTTATTTTTGGGAACAATATGTGTGTAATTTCATAAAGTCACTGAACGTAAAAATAAACTGGAAAGCTAAAAATTTTAAAATTACCTCAAGCTCAAAATTAATGTAAGTAACTCATTTTGAGGCAGCGCCAAACGGATTCCGTTTTGTAATTGTTTGGTTAAAAAAAAAACTGATTCTGCACATTAAAATAACTGTTAAATAAAATTGATTCTATACATGACCAATCAGACCTATCAGAGTCTTTGTAACCACTTCACAGAGAGGAACCCTGTGTCCCAGCAGACGGCATGTTACAGGCTGATTGTCCGAGCAGTGAGCTGAATCCGAATTGCTGTCACATATGTCTTCAAATTATAGGTCCTAAGATAAGTATGCCCGAGGATTTCCTCACTATGTTTTCCTTTACCGTTATGAGAGCAATAATGATAATCCCTCTTTAATTAAACGTAATCCGTGGATTACGGCACCTGGGTATTGCCAGTCTCATTATGGAAATACAGACGTGTGTGCACGCAGGAATTCATGCATAAATTCAATTCCACCGAGCCACCGAGTCGTATTCATGCTGCGTCAAGACGACGTACGCTGTACTTAATTATACATATTTCATTAGAACTTGATGACATTCAGCTACTGAGGTAGTGAGAGGCATCATAATGAATTCATTAGATCTCCTAAATACCTAAAATATCTAGTTTCTGTTCAAAATACCTTCATTCGAAAGCTTTGCAACTATTTGTTTCGCTTATTGGTTAAGTCAGATACATTCTATAGTTGTAGGTATACCATTGCGACCAGACCGACTCACTGATGAGGTTACAAAACTATTTCTATCATGATAGTTAACAGTACAGTAGTTCTCTAAACTCCCAATAGAGACTCGGAGACAATCTACGACTATGTTCTTAAATGCAACTTTACAGATTTCCCGTTTATGGTGCATTCCATATTAGATTAAACTTCTTAAAATGGTTTCTTACTTACAAAAGAAAATCTGGGAAACTATTCATTACTTATGTTAAATAATTTGTTTCACGTTATCTCGATTATTTGGATTACAAATTAATCATAATCATAATCATAAATCTTTATTTATCTCAACATCATATTACAGGCACAGGTTAATGAGATGCACAATCTTAAATAGAGAAAGGTGTCTGTGGTAGGAGGATCCTGAGTTACAGATCACCCTGCTCTCTTAGTAGAGTCAAGATAATGTATAAATCTAGGTATCAAAAGATTGAATAATTTAAAAAATTTAGAAACTGAATCCTAAATAAGAAAATAAAATAATAAATAATAATAATTAATAACGTTGACCGCTGAGCTAATTCAAACAGCTGGCAATAACATACGTTGGTACAGATACATAAATATACAGCCATTTATTATACATACTAAGTACATAAATACACAGCCATTTATTCCCATACTACTTTAATTTAAGAAACTTTTATAATTTACTATTGTGTACTTATTTTTACTACACTTATTTGTCAAACAAACAATCGCATGCAATCCTGTATCGAACTAAACGAGCTTCACATTTTCAAAAGCCAACAGCCTCGAAGCCACATCAGCGTGTTCCCACGCCAGTGAATCTGAAAGGTTAGTTGCGTAACGTGAAGGAGTTATCTATACGTGCTGTGGCTATCTTTTGTGTATCGAGTCCTTGAACTATCGCGTGCTAATCGGCGTCGAGGCCGGCTGGCAGCCCTCGCCAATCTAACGCCCATCTTCCCCGTCACGCAGTTACATCGTCTACTTACATAGATTATTGCAACACTTTCACTAACTAACGAAGAAAGTGAGTTTGACCCCCGGTCGATGAAAGCCAATTTAATCTGCTGTCAAATACCATACGTATTGATTTGATTGGTGAAGTCGTGTATCGCCTTCATCATCATCATCATTTGAAGAGTTGTTACTGTGCCATTTCAAACTATTATGTTTACTAATGGTTGGGACTCTCTTGTAGTGAATAATTAAAGACGTCTGACCGTCTTTCATGTGACGTAGTATTCATTAATAAGCGCCTATTATATTCATAACTTTAAAATTATATTGCACAACTGATTAATTCTAACTGCAAAGATCTTTAAAGAAATAATCAAAAAAATATAAGATAGGAAATATGTTTATTAGCGCCTATTTGTTAATATGTTACATCATACATAATACCATCGTAAAATATTTGGATAAATAACCTTTTTTAACTAATGCGAATAGAAATGGCTTTTAGCGCCATCTTGCGGAAATGTCTGGAGTCTGAATTCATCCTAATCTTTTTAGCAATAACAGTGTTTCCTCGTTGAAAACTCTTTGTTATCTAATATCGAAGCTACGTATCTTTCACTTTGCATCTACGCGGTCATAACGACCCCTACGAAATGCTACGCCGCCGGTGCTACTAGATGCTACGCAGGTGCTACGCGTATTCTATGCAGGTACTACGCACGTTCTACGCATGTGCCACGCGAGTGCTACGCGTGTTCGACGCTGAGCACCACTCTTTTCGCTGCTATGAAGACACCCTGAATTTATTTCATTTAGCGGACATAGTCAATGTATCTCTCGAAATTATTGATTTTGTTTTGACAATGCTTTAGCGTCTGTTTACAAGCTTTATATTATTTTATGTTCAAAATACTATAGACGTAGATATCGCAGAACTAATTTATTATTCATCTTAATCTTATTTTCAAAATACTTAAGAGAATGACTATTACTTACTATCAGTATGTTTTTATTTCCAATCAATCAATCTTTATTTGAGTGTATCAGAATTCTTTGGATAAGTTAAAAGGAAGGCTATCACAGCTAGAAAACCATTTAAAAGAAACTAAACTGTTTCTGTGTTGGTGAATACAGATTATTTTATTTTGTTGTTTTTTAGGCATTTTAATAGACTAAGGAATACACAATGACATGGTTGTCAGTTCTCAGGTTTTCAGTAATAGGAGCAGATATTTCACTGTTATCTACAAAGAGCTCGTCCTAGAAATTCTTCATCCGCGGGTCCAACTTGATGTTATTAAAAACTCCTTTAAATCAGAAAGTAATCTCAATTTACATAGAAATTCGGAAGAAATAAAAAAAACATCAACACTTATGTCATCGGGGAATTGAACCGGGAACTCCACGCTCAGTAGTCCCACTTGGGACCACTACACTACACTACCACGACACTTCTTTAGCTGGGTAATAAGACATGCTGTGCCGACCTCAGATAAGTTAGAATAAGGACAGGAAGATAATGATTCGTCAGTGGAAAACATCGTGACCAAACCAGCACTTGATAAAACAAAATCGTCAACAAGCCGTTAGCGAGGAGATCGATGGCGTATTTCTCTGTGTTAGAAGAGACTTTTCCCTTATGAACAATTTACAAGCGGGTCGTAATCATTTGTAACACTAACAACACGAATAAAAAAATTATAACATAATAATAGGATAGTGACAAATTAACATAGTTGTAGATATAAAGCAAATCAATTATTGTCCCCGTACAAACACATTATAATAATTTATGAAAACATTGCTAGGGATCAATAAATACGTTACAAAACGTACGCCTAAAGGATCATAAAGTAAATTAAATTATTTGTTAGTAGTGTGTCAGCTCTGGGGGCCTAATATCGACGTGGCACGTCATCGCGGGCCGCAGCGTGTTCATCAGCGACACGGCGCGGCACGGCGACACCGTGCGTTCAGCTGAAATATTCGATGGTAGAAGGGGAGGTTGTGCGAGGTCACGCCTGTGCTCGGTCGTCTCCGGCCGCGTCCGCCGCGCCTCGTACCGCGCCGGGACGACGCGCGCACAGCGACCTCTTGCGTGCGCCGCTACAGTGCCCCATCGAGTTTACGTCCAGCGACCACGCTGCGGACTCTGCCGCTTCTCACACTGCCATCGAATTGTTATCTTATTATCGTTCCTAGGCGACTCGCCTTTTACGAACGACCGCCGCGAATCTTAGCTAAAACGTATAATTGCAACACGACACACTGAACCTAACGCATATCTCACAAAAACGGGCCGTTCGTGCTGTAAACGAGTCGAGCGCTTAATCGATCGACTGCATTAAAAAGTTAAAATTATTATTATCGTTTTGCAGTCGACCTTTGCGGATTTTGTTGCGCTGCCATAGGTGTTTTTTATTTAAATTTTACACATATAGCTAAAAGTGGTCAAATATTGCTTAGGCTTATTGACTAGTCCATAATATCGAGTGTGGTGCCGTCCGGTGCTTAGTTTGCTCAGTGAACATCAGTGCGTCAAAATTGTCGAGGTGTTTTTCTTCGTTCGTTTCGTTGCGGGCTTAGCATTATATATTCTTTCGGTTGGTTCTTGCTTTGTTTTGTTATACTTGTGGGGAAAAACGCGATCCATGCTTGGAGTTATGACTACCATGGTATGGTTTCCTTTGTCTAAGTTATTTATCTACTTTTTCTCTTCTTAGTAAAAGAAGTTAGTTCACATACATTATCACATATTGATGCTTTTAGATTGAACGAATGTTACAACATTTTATGAAAGATCATCAAACCATTCTTCTTTCATAATTTCTTGTAGGGTTTGTTAGTTCTGACTGAGTAGTTTATATCTAGCCATTAACTAGTTATTTTGTATTTTATTTAGTCGTTTACATTGTATTTCTATAATAAAGCCGTGCTTCTCGCTTTGGAAGCTTCATTGTAACGAGAGTTACAGACGCTATATTGTACCTACCTATTCATAGTATGGCGGCGATTCTATTGTAAAAACTATGCAGAGCATGCCGCCCCTCCCATGACTTCACATTCTGGAAGGATTCCCAGGGGTTCAGTTCAGGCTTGAGTCGCGCTACATACAATATCCATCAAAACTCGCATTGTTGGCGTAATGCACAGCTTTAATTCATCTGTAGCCACATCAGTTCGTTTTGCTACTGGACACTATTACATAACGTTATATACTTAAAGTCGTTTGTTATATTGTGACATATTCACCGATTATTGCTACATTGTCGTTTTGAACCACTCGTGACAGTGCAGCTGCAGAGGTCGTTTGTTTCTTTTCATTAATTTCATAACACTAGAAACTTAAAATAGTTAGTTCATTATTTTACATAGGTATGAAGGCGAAATATAAAAATTAAATTAAATAACTCCAGAACACGGTATTAGAACATATAATAATATGTACATTATCCAAAATGTTAAATTAACATTTGAATTCTTTTACACTGTTAAAACGGTATTAATAACAAAGAAATACAGTCGCAGAGAAAATAAATCCTTATGACTTACCTCTATTCTTGCAGATAGGTACCTACCACTAGGAATAGATTTTCGTAAAAGTTTTCTGAATTGGCATTATCAACGGGAATCTGAGGCAAAGAGCTTGTGGCGATATTAAGTTAGATTTTCCACGAAGAGGATGAGGTGCGCCTTCATAATTTATGAATTATGTATGTGTGTATTATCGTGTTCCTCTGAAAACGTGTACATATGTATGCTTCTAGTTCGCCGCTCGTCTCTTGGGCCTCGTAAAGCTAGTTTACGTAATATGGCACTCAATGCTACACATCTCTAACACAGAGTGCTGCAGGCAAGCTACAACGTCCTTTGGAGTTTTTGCTTATTAAATCAACATAATCTCTGGTGTTAAATGATCGTTAAATCTGTATCATATACCGAAAATTCGCTAGATGCTCTTAAACAGTAAAAATGATAATGATTCATTTTATATACTTGGTTTTAATATTTTCAAAACTTAAATCAATATTTCGAAAGGAAATCCTCTAGGTATTTCTTTCTGTATTTGATTTAGTCGTGACAGTATTCATGTTTTTTTTCATTCGTCCAAAATTATTGACTACTAGGGAACATTTTCCTCACCAGTTTGTGAAATACCGGATTGTATTTCCATTATTTGATACATCCTAAAATATTAATAAATAGGTACATATTCACTCAGCTTTGTTAATGCTAGCTACGCAGCTTTTTCAAAATTACTCGTTACTTATAATCAGTCATCATAATTCCACACTATCTACACAGATCCAAGCCTTATTTTAAGTAAAAGATAACAACATACAGTTCTATACAGAAATTGGCTAAACTATCAGTTTCTATAATGCTGAGATCACAATAGCAGCACGGGTTGGTTTAACAAGACGTTTCATTTGATATTCGTATTGTATTGTCGTTCAATGTCAGTTTCCTCGTGTCCGTCATTATTCTCGAGCTCCAACAACGGAGAGAACGTCTTGCGCACATTGAACATGTGCACAAAAAGATGAAAAGAACCGCCTCCCATTGACACACTGTCTTGAATGAGCCCGGCCTCGTTCTCCGCTTTCAGGCGCTCGTAGCTGTATGCCTATTAGTCGTGCTCTATACACTTGAACTACTGTCTTAGCCGACATTTGTGGAAACTTAAGCTGGTGCTTCCAAATACTTATACGATATAGTTGCGTTTCCTTTTGTCCATTTTTATACCATTTCGCTGTTATAAAAAATGTACAAAACCATACCATCGTAAAAATATCGTCAACACTACCATGCAGTAACTGAGATTGTTTACTAATACATAAATACGATTACTGGATTAGAAGAGAACGAGGGTTGAGAAGTGTACGTGGGGATAGATCGATCATCTATGCAAAACACGGCAATCGCACTGCTGGAGTCGGCGTCGGCGTTCGAGCGAGCCGTGCTGGAATGTGAGCACCTGGAGGCGTCGGAGCACGGCGGGTTCCGGTGAGGACGTTGGCGCGGCAGCGGCATGGAGGAGCGCGCGCCGGACGTGCCGCTGATCGTGTCGCCGCCATGCGCCGGCGCAGGCGCCGCGCTCACCACATCGCGCCGCGCCGCCTCCGCGCGCGGCTCCCGCGACGACCCGCCGCACTCCACGTGGCGCTCGTCGGTGCGCGTGCGTGACACCGGTTTCCGCGGCTCACGCAAGAGTGTCGTTCGCCTCGAACCGCCCTGTAATGGCCTCAACGGGTTGCCCGCCATCGGCAAGGAGGTAATCCATTTATCTCTTTGCCAGATAATGTGTTGCGATGAGTGTTTATTACATGTTTATGCGATCTAAAATAGCCGGTGGCCATTTGTCGATTCGCCGTTTTTACTATGTAGGATAACGAGTAACGCAGGTTTAATTTTCTCTGATTGTCAAATTAATTTGGTACTTATTTAAATGATATTTTCTGTGATATAACTATAACAGACGGGCAGCAACAATAGGGAGAAAACGATTGCGTAATTAATACTAAGTAATAGCGTATACAACGTGAAGCACCGAATGAACTATTCACATGTTTCATACGTCTGCGACCTCTACAACCCGTGGTGGAATATGGACCATCCCGACACACGATATTGTTCATTATTATTGTTCATTCATTTAAAATATCACAGTAGTACACTACAGCATTTTGAAATAGGAACATTAAACTTCAGAGAACAACGTTTCAACACTATTTTCAATAGATGTTTTCAATAATTAAAAGACTTTTGTTAAAAATTGCAACACAGAATTAAATCAACCTAAAACCACAAATAGTCTATAGTCTGCAATCTGCATACATACTCGTACATATATGAATACCTCATCCATTGATTTTTCATAGTTATAAATCTTAGCTTTTGAGAATGGATTTTGTTTCCTCATTTCATCGGGAATGCCTTTGCTGACGTACCTAATAATGCATCCTACTTTATCTTAAACATACTTATAGCACGTATGACCTAGTACCTGTTCTAGTAGTTTTAAACTATGTATATAATATTATATAGGTAATTTTGTGTAAACAACGAAAAAGGAGATTTTTCTTTAGCCTAATCAACGACGTTCCATACATATATATATTCCATCCTTATATTGTTATTTATCGTGTTATAAATCACGACTAATAAGAAAATTGTATCGTAAAATGATCCTACCCGGTAATTCGTCGTAGTTATGCAAGTAATTAACATACTTGTTATGTTGTGTTTGTAGGCATAAAAACATGTTAATCTTTGTTTAAAAAATGTATAGTTTCGACAAAGTCCACTACTATAACTTTAAATTTAATTTTGAGCAAATATTCAGTGGGGCTATATATCAATAATCCAATGTACATTTCAACAGAAAATAATTATTACGTGAACTTTTACAGCTAATCTAACGTATGAATATTTCCGTGTATTGTCCTGAACGCGCGTGTTAGCCGTAACCGTAACATACCCACGTACGCCTGTCCACAGCTACCTTACTCGTAGGCTCACATAAACAGTGGTGACGTCATTGTTCGCAGGTACTGTCTCTGGGCGCGACGGGCGGCCACAAGGGAACCACGCAGCCTTCTCACCCCTGCACTATCCTCCACCATTCTCCTTACAAGGTAAGAATTGTATTTACGTCAGCCATGTGTACGAATGGCATTCCATATGTATTGTTAAAACAACGATTATTCAATTTTCCTCCACAAATCTAATCTACCCTGTAATTATTTAACAACTAGAATGTAGATTGTTCATATTTTAGTTTGCACATAAGAAAAGTATAAATTATATTCGTCGCATTGACCTCGCTCTACTCGACACAGTCGACACGCAACGCGCTACAATTCCAAATAGTTTTGTTGTAAAATATTTAAATCGTAAACAGTAGTCTATTGAATTTGCACAAACTTGTTTTACAGGCCGCTTGGGATTGGTTGATCCTTATATTGGTGATCTACACGGCAATATTTACTCCTTACGTGGCCGCCTTTCAACTGAACGAGCCCGACTTTGATAAACGCTCCCGTAGCTTCGGCGAAGACCCCATAGTAGTCATCGACATGATCGGTAATATATATCTCTCAAACTCAAGTTATCAAATAAATTAAACAGTGACACAGCGACATATCTACTTTGGCTTTTTTTACTAGACCTCTTGAATATATGGACAGTAGCCAAAGAAAGGTCAAAACCTTGGGCTCTGCTTCAATTCCATACAATTCCGTCAACCAGCTATAAATCTTTTTCTGATTCATATGTAAAATATTCGCACTGTTTCATTTTATTTTTTGTTTCGACAGTAATTTGTGCATTGCATACATATTCAGTGTAAACTAGAATGGTAAAATTAAACGCAGTATGTTTTATTTCCAGTGGACGTCACATTCATAATAGACATCCTAATAAACTTCCGCACTACGTATGTGAACGTGGCCGATGAAGTGGAGTCGGACCCCGCCAAGATCGCCATGCACTACCTGCGCGGCTGGTTCCTTATCGATCTTGTCGCCGCCATCCCATTCGATCTGCTGCTCTTCGGCACCGACACCGACGAAGTGAGCTGCTTTACCACCTACCTACACCACATTTGGTTTCATCTCACATACGATACCTACACAAACTCAATTTTAGAAATAGACAACAAAAAGGAATGGCTGAATAGAAGACAAAAACACCAACGGCCTTACCGTGATTCGCAAACTCGTATCGATAGTCGCACTAACGGCTCCCTCGCCAAACAGCGAGAATCGATTCAAATCGTTTTTGGAGCGTGAACTAAGTAAGTTTGCATTTCACGGTGGTTATCCAGACGATCAGTTGTCCGAAACGGTGTCACAGCTCTCGGAATCCCGAACTTAATACACTGAGGGTTCACAAAAAAGCAATGCAGTTAGACTAGTCTATAAAAATAATACAGTGGTCACAAGTGGAGGCCATACAGTACAACAAGATTAGGGTGGCGAAGCACGATACATTCCGCATTGTGAAGGGTAAAATAGGTCATAAGAATATGAAAGCGAACTAGGTCAAGTTAGGGTTACACGATAAACATTTCAAGAAGAAATAATAAGTACTTGTACAGTGTTTGAACTGCTAAAGATTGTTTCGTTTGGGATGAACGGTTCTTTCGGACAAATGAAGTTCTGGTTATTATAGCGAGTCACGTAGTTGTGGAATGCAGTCAATGCAATTGTCACTATCGATTAGGTTACCACAGCTGATCATTTAAAGATCCCACTTTATATTTGAATCAATTATCCATTCATAGCAAATTATTTTAAAAACAATCAAACTGTGTAAAACCGACTAAAATCATATCATCCAGTATATTTTGTTCGTAAGCAAAGTTGATTTGTGATTTTATTTTGATTTAAGACAACTACTTATTACCTGTTGATTTTGTTGACTATTAGTAACCAGTCGTGATTTATTTTATCATTTGTTAAATAGTCACGTTGTGGAGAATGCCCGAAGGTGGGTGCGTATTGAATTTGTAATACCATTTCTTGTTACAGCAGGGGCTGGAAAGTGATGAGGTATACCATCTTTGTGAACTATTTTTATGTTGCTGCCACTCAATTTTATTATATTTTTAGTTGACATATTTTATTCATTAATTTCCACTAGCCATTTTGAATCCACTAAGTGAATGCGTTAATGGAAGATATGGACGCTTCCCATGAGCAAAATGTCAATCATTCTAAGTCGTACACCGTTCCCGACATGTTCCGAGCTCACTAGTTGTATCACGAGCTTGCCGCAGGGTAGCGACTACCGACATGTACCACATGGCTAGATCCGAGCAGAACGTCGCTCTGCCTAGCGTAACCAGTAATTATACGTGAGTCTCAATGGTCGCTCCTTCCAACTTTAAAGAGCTGAGATTGAATAGTGTTACATGATACCACCTTATAGTGGTAGCGATAGATGCGTCTTGGTAATCAGAAAATGTATCATCTTTTTTTTATATTTGAGCATAATATTTTAGCTTTATTAGCACATACCAGTAACATTATATACTTAGATTTGTAATGATATACTACTTGCATAATTACTTACTGATATAGTTGAGAACCTCATAATATAAGAATATGTACGTACTGATTAGTACCACTAACTAGATTCACTAAAATAGCATCAAGAACAAAAAAATATTTTAGAAATCATCAAGTAGGTAGATTTGGATAAATAAATATTAAATACATAATTTATTGTCATGCGGATATGATTTTATAGTGAAACTACATCGGTGGAACATTTTTCATTGGCTTTTCTTAGTAAAAGTACCTACGTACAAGAGTCACGATATGCACAGAGCTTGGTAGCAATTACGCTCACACTTCCCAGACTTTATGTACCGATCAATAGATCGCCTTTATTCACGACAAGAAGCACCAAGTTATAGTGTCCGTCCCGAACTTACAGAACTACTTGAAGCACCCACCTTACATCAAGCAATATATCAATATATTGATGTACAATACTGTATCCGCCACTGATCTGTATACCCACTTACATTTATTTACTCATCGTACTTTGTGTTTGTTAAAATTTTCTAATTGGTTAAAATTATCATCTACATTGTTGTTTATTTTCTTACATACATAAGGATTACCAATTTTACTTTAAATTTAAATAAATTGTTTTGAAACGATTTTATTTATTTTTGTTTTTCCTTTTTTCCAAATCCAAACTTAATAAAACTAAATCAAATCTAAAGTACCCGCAGTGCACGGTTCAAACTGAGAACCCATCAGAGATGGGGGGTACGTTTCAATACCCATACTTTGAGTCACTCATCGAGAGCAATCCATCGACAAACAACATCAGCTTCACAAGCAAAGCTTCCCATGATAAATACAGCACAAAACGACTACACGTGTGAATGTTTCAACTATTTACACTACTTAGACTTACATACATATTAATATAAACTAAACTCAAATCTGTTTGTGTGTCCTTTATTATAGCCGCCAGTAAAGCTTTTGAATAAATGTTACTTTTCATAAATAAATTAAACACATATTTTGCTAATTTAAAAATGTTTCTATTAATTAAGATATTGTTTGTTACTTATTTATTATACAATCTTAAGAGCTCTTCTAAAACATAAACTAATTTTAAAATATAATAGAAAAACAAAATCTTCTAGGCAATACTTGAACAAATACCTGTTTTTTACTGTGGTATATAATCATACACCCGTTGAAAAAGTTGTTAACTTTAGGTAAGTCCACAAAATCTCTAAATTCGGATATTTGCAAAACATGTCTGCCAAGATTTTTTTTAAATGCACTGAGTTGTATGAAAATTACTAATCTTTGTATATATTTCTAATTATTGTATTCGCTTAAAACTTAAACTCACACGACCATTAAACATTCACAATCCAACACCACGGTGTAGGCACCGTGGTCAGATAAACGTAGAGGGACTTGTAATTTGCCAGTGAAGTGATATCAGTAATCAAACAGTATTTATGCACCGCATTATGTACGAAGCCAGCTAATTTTATAGTTTTAAAATAATCGCTTTTAATTCTGCAAACTACATACATATATCTAAGTTTGAGCTCAGCAGCATTCATAGGCCAGTTTTTGCTTAGTTAGCGTGGTTTTCGCTGCGAGGCCTCGTTGATGCTATTTAGTTTTAAGCGAACGTTTCATATAACGCTTGAGTTGGGTTTGCGGCTAAGTTGACTTGCACAGCGGCTCACGGATCGTTCTGAGGTGTGGTTGTGGTGCTTGCAGACCACGACTCTCATCGGTCTGCTGAAAACGGCGCGTCTACTACGGCTGGTGCGCGTCGCACGCAAAATTGACAGATACTCCGAATATGGCACCGCCGTACTGCTTCTACTTATGGCGACTTTTGTCCTTATTGCTCATTGGTTGGCCTGCTTATGGTGAGTATTTAGGAATACTTTTACCATGAGGGCAATTCAAAACAACAATGCTATAATATACCCCCATTTTTCTGAATAATATAACATAATCTTTGTGCAATGAACAACCGGTCAATCATTTGTTGTAATGCAAATCTTATTCAAATTGGCTTCGTTGTAATTGAGCAGCCCCATTTATAGAATTAGGTAGGTACCTCCTTAAGAACATAAAAACAATCCTATACTTATACAGTCCAAGTGAGACAAGCCCATGGTTCAATAAGTTTCATTTCACTCGTTCTATCTGTCCTACAATGCTCGTCTTGTTACGCAGGTACGCTATAGGTAGTTGGGAACGCCCTCAGCTCCACGCGCCAATAGGATGGCTTGACGCTCTCGCGAATGATGTCCAAGCTTCTTATGACAACTCAACTGGTCCTTCCATGCGGTAATGTACAATAAATTACGTTATAATAAACAATTAAAATGTCAAACTAATATGAAATTTTGCTTTTCAGATCTAGATATATAACTGCTTTATACTTTACGTGCACTTCGCTAACAAGCGTTGGGTTTGGGAACGTTGCGCCGAACACTGACATGGAGAAAGGGTTCACGATATTTGTTATGCTGGTTGGCTGTAAGTATTTTTGACTCAGTAACTTACCACCGACTTCTCTGACCCGGTGTTCACGTTGCCACCACAGGTTCGTGGTAACCCGGTGGTTTGAGGACATGAAACCTAGAAAGTAGGCCTTTTTAGTTTAATAAGCTGTGATTCCCGAAACATTGACAAAAACATAATCAATATTAGTTATTTCTCTATATGTGAAGAGGTTTCATTCCTTTAATGGGAAAATTAAAAACTCTTGCTCCACCGGGTCAGAAAAGTAGTTACCACTCCACTTGACGAAGGAACATGACAAAATCACATGAAACACTTTCTTCTTGCAGCTCTCATGTATGCCAGTATCTTCGGTAATGTATCAGCTATTATACAAAGACTATATTCAGGAACAGCTCGCTATCATACACAGATATTAAGAGTACGGGAATTTATTCGCTTTCATCAGGTACGACACAAACTACTATTTGAATACTATTTCCAACTTACATGTGATATAAATAAAGTCCATTTTTTCGTTAGTATGACAGTAATGATAGTTAGCTCCGTGATGTTCGCTCTCTTTTGAGCGCTAAATCAGATGAATATCGCTATCTCGCTCTGATGTCCCGTTGTGTCATCACAACTAAATATTAACTCTTTATTGACCGTACTTGTAGATAACGAATCCTTTAAGACAAAGGTTGGAGGAATATTTCCAACACGCCTGGAGCTACACGAACGGTATCGACACGTCCAGCTTACTCAAGGGATTCCCGGAGTGCCTCCAAGCAGATATTTGTCTTCACCTCAACAGAAACTTGCTTGCAAACTGCTCAGCTTTTGATGGTGCTAGTCCAGGATGCTTAAGGTAACTGCAGTTTTTGAATTAGTGTAATTATGATGAAAAAGAATTGTCTTCTTTTTTTTATTACTGGTTCTTAGTCTACTACTAGGTAAATCATAAATCTTCGGATTTATTTTTTACTAGTTATCATTATTTCACGTTTGTGGGAAAACTTTGCAAACTACCATTTTTCCCGAAGCCTTCATTGCAAAATTTATCATAGAAAAATCAACTTTAAAATGAATAAAACAACGTTGAGTTCTGAATGAGCCTAAAAATAGCCAACGATTCCACCGAATCCCAGCCACGCAATAGCTTCCAACGCGTTTTCCCACATAATAATGTTACATTCAAAACGTTTGTTTTGTTTATAGAGCCCTCTCGCTGAGGTTCAAGACGACACACGCGCCCCCTGGCGAGACCCTGGTACATCGCGGTGATGTCCTTACCTCCCTTTACTTTATATCCAGAGGATCTATAGAAATCCTGAAGGACGACATTGTGATGGCCATATTAGGTGAGTTTACTAAGTTATCTCTGTTTCTAATGGACATCACAATACGTATACGTATACTGGTTTATTTTATGAAAATCGCTCTATGAATTTTATTGGGTAATATTAATGTTCTTCTTGTATTTTGCAGGTAAAGACGACATATTCGGTGAGAACCCGTGCATTTACGGCACCGTGGGCCGCAGCAACTGCCGCGTGCGAGCGCTCACTTACTGCGACCTGCACCGAGTACATCGAGACGACCTGCTAGACGTGCTCGACTTCTACCCCGAGTTTCGCTCCTCCTTCGTCAACAACCTCGAAATCACCTACACCATGAGAGATGTCAGTATCACGTAATAAATTGAGATAATAAAATAAGGCCATACAAAATCAAAAATATTTGAAGCTACATTAATACTAAAATAATGAGAAAAACCTGAAAATAACTTGCGTTACGATGATAGGGCTGCATCACAATTATTTTAAAACGTCAAATTCAATCAATCCCTAGTCAGTTTCGTAACAAATTGTAGCAAGATTATGTGCTACGAGAATGGCTACGAGGCGAGCGTAGCACGTCTACGACGGCGTAGACGCTACGTAGCACGAAGAAACCTCTCTATAAAAGATAGAAACGTCTGAAGATTCTGTTCTTTTTTTAATAAAAAATATGTAAAATATAATTATTATAATAGGATAGGTTAAAATCTCAATCTCATAATAGAAATAAAATATTTTTCTATTGTACGCTACGAGCACGGTTACGACGGTGTAGACGTTACATAACACGGAGAAAGCTCCAGAGAAAAGACAGAAATGTGATGTTTTTTTTGTCTTATGATGCAGGATGAATTAGGTGGTATTGAGCCAAAGCGTCGCATGCGTTATGAGAATCCATGCGATGCGCGACTGCTGCGAGAAGCGTACGCGCGCACCACGCGTCGACCACATACTGAAACCTTCGCCGAGAAAGTGGTGAGTAAATTCTTTTGTTGGCGGTATCAAATCGAGATGTTATTTTAACTTTTTAAATTATTTATTTAACTAATGAGTGCGTAATTTCCTTTTTAAGAACGAACAACTTCTAATAATGTGCCTTTAACTCGTCATTTCGTCACTTGCACTACAAATCCCTAAATGCGTTTAGCGCTAAACATTGGAATTTTGAATATCCTTCTGTCTCTGACATCTTCAAACGATTGATAGAAACAGAATGATATTTCAATTATGTACTATTAGTGGTAAACGCATTAAACGATTTGTGCAAGCGGGCTTAACAACACTAACACTAAGATAGCTGATCACTCAGTTTTTTATGATTTGTGGAAACTGGTATTTGTTCTCAATGGAATGCATGCATGAGTTTACGCATCAGTTACATCTGCAGTACTCCACCGCTGTTGCAGGACTCTCAGTGCAGCGACGACGACACGGAGTCGCCGGCCAGCCGCGGCATCCTGGAGTTCTCGGCAGACAAGGCGGGGCAGGACGTCACGCCGCTCAACTTCAACTTCAGCAAGCAGCGCTCCACCACGCTCAACTCCATCACCGGTAAGCACACGGACTCACTCGAGGAATGAACCCTTTCTTTGTTTAATATTACGACCTATCACAAACGCCCGTTCAATACAAAGTCACAGAAACCCCGGGTGGCATGTTGTGGTACCTTCCTCTCTATTCATAGAGTAGATGACCTACACATTATAGTAAATGGATGACCAATATGCATTTCCCTTCGCCATGTTTAAGTCTCTTCTTTACTGTAATACCTTGTGATCCGTTACAATTTCAATTTTCTGTTTGATTCGTTAAGGGAGTTAATTTTTGTCTTGGGATATTTTAATAATTTTTATCATTATTTTTTTTATATTTTGCAAAAAGTTTTCATATGTTATATCGCTTCGGTATCAAATATACGGGCTAAATGTTTGTTATTCGGTTTTTTTTAACTTTTTGCAAAATTTCAACAAATGTACAAATATCATTGTAATCAATCAATTTGGACATGAATATTAAAATTATAGCGACTAATTAAAGTTAATTTCATTTAGGGCAGCATGTGTTACGCTTGTTTCCTTATTTATTTATATTCCTATTTACTGGTGACGTGGGAGGGGATGCGGTGTGGCTATCACTTAGTATCGGCACTGTTGATGAGCTCACGGTGGCCGCCAATGGCCTCTAATGGCTGTCAGTGGCCGTCAATAGCCGTCAGTGGCCGTCAGTGGCCGCCAGTGGCTCTGCTAGGAGAGAGCTTCGTGATGACGCGTAGCTCTCGACACTGGCGACCCCCCGCACACCCCGCACCCCCGGTACCGTCCGCCCCGCTCTGAGCGCGGCCCTTGTGTGCAGGCATGCTAGCGCAACTTAAACGGAGCTTCCCAGACCTCTACCATCATAAAACACATCAGCCACTGCACAACAAGTACTGTAAGTATGCATATATATATTAAACTACTTTGTAGTGCATGAATCAACATCAAAAAATGGTTTATAAAAATCAAATTAGACACATCAAGGTACCGGTTGAATGGTTTCCATGTAATATACTCATCTGTACAATATGGGCACGCAACTGTCAACCGGAACTTTCACCCAAAATTATAACTGAATCGGTTTTATTTGATTAAATATTTGGAACAATTTTTATTACACGGCAACATCAAGTTTAACAATATGCACCAAAATACCTACGGTATCTTACTATGAAATCATAATTCAAATGAGAAAAATCAAGAATTAGTAGGCTACGTGCTAAATTAGTCATTCTCATACCACTACTTAACTAATTTTATTATAATTCGATGAATTACGTATGTATCCCGAGGTGGTGACGGTCACTATAAATTACTATACACGTGCATAATTTCCAGCGCAATCCACGCCTCAAACGTATAGAAGTCGTACGGGCGTGCGGCGCCAGTCGTCAGCGGGCCCGCTCAACGACACGTCCCCGCTGACGTGCGCGGCGGCGGGTGAGCCAGCCGTGAGCACGCCCGCGCATAGCGCCACGCTGCCCGTGTCCAGCCTCAGCACCAACCCCAGCTCGTACTACACCAACGCGTCGCCATCGCCGCCTGCGCCTGCGCACCAACATGTGTCGTGCGACGACATACTCGCCCCCACCGCACCCGCGCCTGCGCGCACCCCGTCCTGCCGTTCCGCGCCGCACTCCGCCGTCAACCTGCACCAGGCCGCCTGCAACGGCCGCCCCGCCGCGCTCGCTCTGTCTCATGACAAAGCACAAAATGCTGCAACCGCACAGGTAACATTTAAACACACGGAACTTTTAAAACCTAAGAACGGCTCTCGTACGTACTAAGACAATTCGTTTACATTGTTACAGGATAGCATGTCGCCACAGTACCAGAACGTAGGAGCCGCTGCGACGGCAGCATCAGTAGCGACCGTACTTACAAGACTAGAAGAGTTAAGTCGTCGTGTAGCCGTGCTGGAGTCCGGGCTCACCGCAGACGTGCGACGTATCCTGCAGCTGTTGCAGGCGCGTGAGGGCACGACGCACCACAACGCGCAGCCAGCGCACACCCCTTCCACAGTGCTACCCAAAGCTTCTCTCTCGGTGCCTCAAACGAATGAGGTGACGTTAACCACCTTCAACTAATTGCTGAGTAATATAATGACTTGTCAATAATGCGTTGTTTATGTCTCTAGTGGGAGTGGAATTGGAACGGGGAGCGCGAGCGTGGCGGTCGGTGCGGGCGCGGGGAGCGTGGCGAGCGCACGCCGGGCGTGCAGCGCTCGGCTTCGGAGCCGCACGCACCGCTGCCGCCCGCGCTGCCGCCGCCGCCGCACTCTCACTCGTTCTACAGGTAGTGTGAGGCGCGCGAGACGAGCGCCCCCCGCTCCCGGCCGTCGTCGCGCTCACTTGCCGAGTCGGCGTCGTGCGGCTCGCTGGCGGGCTCGCCGGCGGGAGAGGCGCCGCCCGGCGGCACGCGCCCGTCGCCGCCGCGCGCGCGCTTCCACTTCTGCCGGCGCATCGCGCGCTGCCGGACCGCCGACGTCCGGGGCTTCCTCTGACGCGGCCCTCACCCGACGCATGGACCAATTTTGTACTTCCGTTAACGCCTAAATAAACACGTCCTCGCGATCTCGCGAGCGGGCGGCCTCTCCCGCCCGTGCCGAGTCCATTTGTAATAAAATTTCAATAATGTTCGCTTTAGTAAAACTTTAAGATTGTCCAGCGGGCCGGATCCGGTTGATTCAACGAAAAGACACGAAGCCGTTTCACATTATAATGGTAGTGTATGACTACACGAGTGGTTAGAAATGCAATAAGTGGTGGATATATTGGGTGCTTTAATTTTATGTATGTAATTTACAGGCTTTTAAGAGAAGTAAATTTTTACATGATGTATTACGTATGGGTATGTGTACAATAGCACTATCTGACCGTATTTTTCATCAACCCTTCCGGTTAATGTGTTTAAGTTAATTAATCCAAATATATTATCCAAATTGACTTATTAATATCTAATTATTCTATTCTAGACTTCAGCTAATTCAGAATGAGGCTTATAAGACTGAGAGACTACGTAAATACCGTGAACTGTATTTCCAGAAGCGAGTACCTAAACGATAAACGCTTTCTACCCGTCCTTGCTCCTTGCCTTTACATAGTAGCTAGGTATGTGTAACACTACTATGAACGACATTATGAACTGCTCCTTGTGGAAGTGCGCTTCTGAGGTTTCACTCGACACACGTTACACACATTAGTTGCCGCGTTGTCTTCAATGATGCATAACTACATAAATATTTTATTAAACTATTTTCGATTTCTTGTATTTGTTTACTAAAGTATTTATGACTCACAGGCGTCAAGTACTTCGCAATCTGACGACGAGTGGTTAGGAACATTCAATACTCATACTTAATATTAAAATCCTCGTCTCCCTTCTGACTTTACTTTAATTACTATAATTGTGGCTCAAATTATTAACTTTATGTTGTAATGTGTATCCTAGTTACGGAGTAAGAGATTTCGCCAATATATCATTATAAGCAATAATAAAGCCCACCGTATGTTTAGGATGTACATCGTGATTATTACGTAAGTGGCTCATAACACCCAAAGTTAGGTGTACAGTAACCAGATAGAGCTACAGTTTGTTTGTCGCCGCACTTAGGACTCTCAAGTATACTATCGTTTCCGTAATCATCATATCGTACTGCGTCATATCATTCTTGTAACCATTTCATATTACAATGTATTCAAATCAAATTTTATCTTTTTATACAAATGAGAGTTTAACTTAACATTCCAATTATTCCTTGCTTTTGAAATACCGGTCAATTAATATAAACATAATAATTCGTTATTTTTACTTGCACCACATTATCATCAAACCCTCCTGATATGCTCTGTCTTTTGTATGTAGATAGCTGCTCTCAATCTACATAGTACCTAAAAATACCTACCTTAACGCATACTCTGTTCCAAAATAATTTGATCAAAATTTAAACAAATGGTTTAGAAAACATACCTGTGGGTGCGAATTAGTACTTAGTGCCACTTTCAAATTTAAACACGTAATTATAATTTTATATCGCCATAAAATATGTATTCATATGACTGAGATAATGAGGTTATTTTATAATCTGAGATATATGTTGAAACCTTCTAAATACATAAGAATATGTTACTACTTCCCTTTTTGCGTAAGGATTTAAACTTTAGTCAAAAAGTTTTGGTACAGATTTTAGGTAGGTATCTACTTATAGAATTATTATGCACGGCATTATCTTTCCGTTTGAATCTGCGATGGGTACACCACTTTTAACTTTGTATAAAATAACGCGAGTTTATATAAAATTTAATTTCTGTTCAACTTATACCTAAACGAGCAAGCTTCTTCAGGTTTATTTATGTAAGACGAGCACTGTTCCGTGAATTATAACTCATCATCAATGTTCTGTTTAGTCCCATCTCTTCCCCAATGCGTATATGAACAGATGGGAAATATTTGTAGGTATAAACGCAAAGGGGAAGAGATGGAAAGGGGAAGAAATAGTACTAAACCCAATCTTCTACCTAAGCTTTAACTTTGGATACATACTACTTGTAAACAGTGCTATTTGTCTCATGTCTTCGATTATTTTAGAAAATTAGCATCATCTGTGTTGCATGGCAATACTAACTTAAATAGCGAGTTTATGACGACAAGCGGTAGAAACATAGTTGTGAAATGAAAACTGCCAAATGATTATATTTTCAAAAAGTAGTTTTTATTCAAATTACAAACACATCAGTATCTATGTTAACAAAGGAATGCTCCACGCTATTATTTTTATTGTTAATCTTTAGACAATAACAGTCCTGCAAAATATGCGTTTTATGTCACCATGAAAAATGCACGTATTCGTAAATTACCAAAGAATATATTGTTTAATTTTACCTTACATATTACCGCTTTAATTTAAAGAGAAGTAACCAAAACATTTAGTAATAGAAAGTTCAGTGATTGACTTAAAAATAAATGATAATAATAAACCATTAGGTTTTGAAAGGAGCATGTAACATCCCACATTAGTTCTACTGTTGATTTTCTGCGCGTAGTAGGTTGTACTTATTTAATGTAAATATTTAGATATGGTAGACTTAGGTTTGTAAATTGGTCAATTCCCAGATGTTAAACTTATTCTTCAATCTATCTACATAGTTTATCAAATTAATAGCTTTGCTTTATATTACTGTCATATTATATGCCGAGTATTCTAGATCTACATTTAAGCATTGTTATTTGCTTTAGTAGTTATAGAATTACAATTTGCCTGAATGTCATTTCATTAAATAGTTATCAATAAATATAAACCATGATGTATATTTAAAAAAAAAAACAAACATTTAAATTAGATAATTAGTGAAACTCAAAATTCCTATAATGTCATCAAAGTAACCCGCTGATATTTGATTAATACATGAGCAAGCATATTATTGGCAGGCCTCGTTCTTCCATTAATTAAATAGTTCCTGAGATCAAAATATACTTACCCTAAGTATTTTATGTTTACGCTTTGAAGTAGGTATATAAACTGAGGTTTCATATAAATAAATTAAATGAAAATAATATAGACCAAGTTTAAAATGTATTTACAAATAAAAACAGTTGATGTTAAATATTTACGTTCGTTATTTATTAAATTTCAGATTCCTTTAGAAGAACTGCATAGCTATAACAATACAATACCGACTTTATTATTATAAGCACTATAAATAAAATAAAACCGAGTGAAATTAGATTATTATTATTGCAGAGCTATTAAAGTCATTCCAAAATAAGCAAATCGCATTATCTTTGAAATGAAACATGTGGAATGGTTAGGTACTTACAAGTCTGCTACGCAAATACATATATACAATTTAACTTGGTCACTTAAGAGGAGGTTCGTTATGAAATACTATTCACAACGAATTTTATTTATATGCTTTCCTATTGCCCTTAACATATCTCCCTAAGCACTTATTCCAAAAATAGTACACAGCCGAGTTCAAACGTGTACACACTACAAATCCTCGAGTACCTCCATCATTTGCTATTGTCATTATTTTGGTTATAAGCTTGGGCTAGAGACCCCTTCAATATTTTCTAAACCTCGTTAGAACCGTCACAAGTGTACATTTCAAACACGCTAGAATGATTTAGAAGTTTGACTAATAGCGCTTAAGCACAGGGTGTAATTTTGTTCATAAGTCATAATGATAACTTAAGATCCTAGACAATTAATACTAAAATAATATTATTACTTACCATCGATAAAGTTAAAGTAGGTAACTATTGTCTATATGAATGTTGATTAACGTAGAGTTTCGAACGCTTAGTATGTTTGCCTGCACAAGTGCACCTACTCTTTGGGGCACTTGTGTTACCTTTTTTATAGTCTATTCGTATTGCACACTGGTCATTTTCTCCGATATAAGTAATTCTATCACATTTACGATGAATTGTTGCTGATTCAACTTCGTGTGCGTAGGTTAGAACTTATGATATGTATCATTTGTTAAGATCACTACTCAAAACCACCATAAAAGCCATTTCCAGTATAAAGTAAGCTGATTTCGATAGAATTTCCGTACAATGAAAGGTCAGCTTATACTAAAAATGTATAGCTTGACATATAGCCGTGTGTACAATGATGGAGTTATAGTCGCCTGTCTCCAATTCAGTTTCATTATTTAATTCATTACTTACACCTTTGAGAACCTAAGTACACAGAACTGACTTTTGCAACACTTAATATCTTTCAGCCAATAATTTATCTACAACCACGTCGGTAGAACTCATGCGTACTAAACCAGACATCAATAACATCGATCGATACTTTGTCTACTGAGAAATACATTAACTTGTCGCAAATAAACTTTAAATTATTAAGTGAAGCAATTTGGAGCCATGCTATACTAGGAGATACTATTATTTATTCCGTGACTATACGTAATATAATGTATTGTTGTATAAAACTAGCATGTAGGTGCCGCGGTTTTTGCTGAGAATGCCCTTCTGAATTCAATAGATATAAGTGTAGTTTAAGTCGTCACTAATCATTTAAAAATTGTTGCCTTGAAATATTTTAGTCACAGAAAACTGGTTGTTTCAGCTTTGAATAATCTCACAATTATATTAGAATATTGTAACGATAAGTTAAGTATTTTATATTTCAAAGAACATAAGCGCAAAGTTAACGCGTGGATTGTATTATGTAATTTTGTCTGTGATCGAAATTTTATATTGTTAAGCTGAAAATTAAGCGCACGTATTATTTGAAATGCTGAACGTATTGCGTCATACATTCTGTTTGCTATAACTAGGCATCCGTTTTCCATTTCAAGTAGGACTTACCCAGTCCCACTAACTCTTATACGCACATATGTATAAATAAATACCTACCTAATTATTTGATTATTTATTTTCATATTGCAGGTGATCTAAACATCACTTGTTATAAGTGGGATTTTTGGTTACGGAACAAATTACGAACGATAGTTGTTTGTGACGATATCTTTTTTCATTATATAATGTTATCATATTTAACTACATGTAGGTTGATGACCATACAAAAACAGTGTCTACTTACTTATATTTTAAATGCTCATCGTTTCTCTTTAGCATGAAATTAAAGGCCTCGAATAAAGTTAAACCAATTAAATTATGAAAAAGATAAGGAAGTGTATAGAGTGCTAGCGGCATTCTATCACTATCGGATAAAGTGTCGCAATTTGCGGCATACTAGTGGTGCCATCTAGACCTGGTTAAAGTGCCGTAAGCATTGCATTACACAGAGTACATGTCACTGTCACATAGAATTTGGGTGAGTGTTGAGATTAGCTCGCTGCCTTTTGATTTTCCAAAAGGCAATGTACTAGGGCAAAACGCAATTTAGAACTTAGGATGCAAGAGCGAGCGAAGCGAGCTCGGGACACGGGATACCCTGACTCGGACAGGTGAGGTTCCAAGCTAGTGAACAAAGACCCCGCTGTCCCCTTCGTGGTGATTTTTTTTTACCATTCATAAATAGGAGCCCCGCAAAGCGGGGCTCCATGGGCTACGTGGACTACTATTATTGCTTGGAAACAAATTTAGACCCACTACGTGATCTTCCCCAACCTTAATACTCCCACTATCCCACAAATCCCGAAAGAAACTTTGGCGATTTTTGTACTTGCGGCACTTTATCCAATAGTGATAGAATGCCGCTAGCGGCACTCTATACCCAAACTGCCAAAAGATAATGATTAAATAGATACCTTATTAAAATGGGTACTTACTCGAAAATATCGACAAAGTCTCCTTGCATACTCGTAACATTTCAAATATTTGTACCTAAGTCCCTATAAATTAATTGATAAATATCAAAAAGCATTACAGAATGTATGGGTGAATACAAATAGGAACACGTGTATATTATCTCCTAACCATTCAGATATCTTATTGTTACTAGATATCTCACTAATTATATGAAAAGTGTACATTTAGTTATGTTATGAACAAGTTCTCTTATTGACAAAATACTATTCTAAAGCATGTTGCGTGTCTACAGAATCGTGACAACTGTAATATTAAGCTATTAATATACTTACAATACTGGTGAGTTAATTGCTGTATTGAAAATTGTGTGAACTGTTGGGTAAGAGCTATCAATAAAGGATAGGTACTACGTTAAAATGCCTATTTATGTGAGTCTGCCGTTAGTTATAAATGATTGTGTTCGGGACATAAGAGACTCGTTCTATGAAATACCTACCACAGGTAATATGGAACTTTATAATTATTTATTTTGCATTCTTTCCTTTTCTCGATGGTTCTAGAAATAGAGCGGTGGAGATTTAGGGAACTATGCGAACAGCTGGAAGTGGGATTAGGTACTATATTATTTACAACTCTAAATGTTTGTATCCTGTCGATAAGTTTATCAACCATCTGGGCATGTATAAAAATATAAGTATAGATAACTTATCTGCAAATCAACAGTCGGAGTGTAGGTACCTACTAATTTCAATAATAAGAGGTAATTAAAAAAACTAAACAATACAATTCTTAAGTTAAGCTGAAAATAATAAAGTGACGTGGATTTAGGCAATAAAAAATTAGGTATGTATATGTTTCTGATTGAGTTATTGTTATCGCGTTTAATTAAGACGCTTTGAATCTGAATGTTTTCATATAAAGCCCGGAACTAAATAGTTTGTAAGGTAAACTTGCCTAACGAGCAGCCGCAAGGTGTTCTGCTTCTTTTCCTGCAAGATGGCGGACTAAAGTTTACGTTTTGTGCCGCTTGGAACGCTGTGGAAATCTTAGGGCCGGCGCACACCTGGTAAGGAGCAGCGCGGCGCGGTTGTCACTGTTAAACAAATATCAACGTTGCGTATCTAGAAATAAAGTTGAGAATAGATAACCTGAGACGCGCGCCTCTTGCCGCTTACGGCGCGCTCTCGAGCTGATGGAAGTTTATTTATTATCAACTTTATTTCAAGTGATACAAGGTAGATATTTGTTTGGCAGTGACGAATGCGATGCGCTGCGCCTTGACAAATGTGCACCTGCCCTTAGGTGGGAGAGGGAGAGGGAGAAATACATCAGGTACGATTTAGGAGCAGGTTAGTTACGATAAGCAAGTTTACCTTACTAAGCAATAGAACCTATTTACTTACATGTTGAAAAAAGTTATTCGTACATGCAGCCCTTTCTATATACCCACATAACCAGGATTTTAGCTTGCCCAGCTAGTACAGTACAGACTCAATTTTATACTACTTAATAACTACTCTATGTTCAGTGTATAGATATAACCGCATGAAAAGCATTTTTTTAAGGATCTTCACTCCTAAAGACTCCATATCCAATTATTTATTTTGTGCACCCAATAATGATAGTGACAACGATCAATATTTTATTTACATCTACGTTATTCTAAGCACTGACTGGAACGATATTATGACAGTTAATTTATAAGCCACAAATTTTTGCTTTAGGTATACTTTTTATACAAATTATTGAACGTTTGTTCATTATTGTTATACTAATATGCGTAAACAGTACATGTTTAAATACTTACATGTACGTACTTAGAGCATTATAAACAGAGCACATTAGTCACATAGTTAATCAAAAGTTTGCATTCATTGAACAGCGCAAAATTCTCGTGGAATATGTTCAGTGGAATAAAATATCACGCACATGCGACTTATTGTTTTATTTCATTAGCCGAGAGAAGCCTTCCCTGAAGTGATAGTAGGTTATCTACCTACATAAATAAGTATCAGATTCTCCGGATAGAAAAAAAATTTCGCACTGTAGTTTTTGAGGACGAAGGTGGTCTACCTGTCCCTTCTTTGAACGAATCAGCATCGACTCGATTGGTATCCTTATCCAGTTTAAAAAAATCTGTTTGGTGTATAGGTACAACAAGTGTTTGTACAAACTCACTAAGGGACTAGTTATTACAAGCACTCGAGACGCGCGCTCAGTACGCTGCGTTTTGGCCACGGGCCGGGCGCGCGTTGGACGCTCGTCAAAAACAACAAAATTTCCACATTTTGCTGTAACTTTTGAACCCTCAACATACTCATGGCAGGGCGCGTATCCTGAGCGCTCTTATCGCGCCCTAGACGCGTGTTTAAGCAAGTTCTTTTTTTTTTAACACAGCGTACTTAGTGCGCGCTTCCGGCGCTCATTTTATATAGAATTCTGGACCATGACAAAAATAAAATAATTTATCATAAACTCCCATAGACTTGATTTTTATCGTTATGAAAAATTGGGTCAAATTAAAATATAGTTGCATCAATCTAGCAATCAATATATATAATAATATAATCAATCTAGCAATCACAATCAATCTGACATCAATCATCCCAAAATCATAAATTGAATTGATGCCACATTGATCGTCTAAGGTCCCTTGAATCTTAGTTCAGTGTTGCCACTTATCAAGGGTGTATTCTCCATGGTATTCTCAAACACCCATACAATTTATGCGACGCACGCATTTTTAGAACCTTTTCACTTTTCTTGTGCACTTGTCACTTTTATACACAGCGTGAAAAGGCTTTTTTGATATTTCGGTAATTTTCGGTATTTCCAGTTATAGCCACCGGGACAAGTAACCTGATATACTATACGCTTGCTCAAGCTTGATACGTGCTTCATACAGCATAGAATGGAACTTACTTTAACCGTAGAAGTCTCTCCGTCCGTGCGTCGCAGTTGAGTGTGAACATATTATGGATATGGTGAGATCTATGTACATACTAATTCCATGGGTGATACTCATGAGCAAAACTCTTGAGTGTCAATGTCAATCAGTTGTCAAATGTCCGAGCCACCAGCCACCCCCACTGCGGCCACAAAGTACTTTTTTAGTGACGGCGGCCACAGCCTCTACCTGCAACCAACCCGAACATACTCAATTAATCAACTACGGCAAGAACCAACCAAGCTCGGTCGACTATTCTTCTCTCCGTAAGGAGTTGTGTTCTGTGATTCTACTATCATATACAAAAATGTACTCTGTGGATACACTCGAAACTCGGAAAGCTCGGAAAGCCATGTGATTCTAATCAATTCAATGTTTCCTATTCATTTTCTAATTCCTCTTTAACGGTATTTAGTTAGTTATTTATTTTGTATGCACCGTTTTACAACCTTACAAGAAACAATTTATGACGCAATAAAAATGAGTTCACAAGCAATAAAGTGCCACAAATGCCGCCACATATTATTTGATGATACATGCATCTTGGACAGTTCTATAACATGTGATCCAAAAAAATGTGAAAGTTATGATATAAAAAGGTTCATATATGTTAGTGAGGACAAAGTGCCTGAATGGATTAGAGAAAAAGTCGAAAATGAGGAGTGGACTAAGGGTAAACTGCACTGTCAGAAATGTAACAATAGAATTGGGTCATTTGACTACATATCAGGGCGAAAATGTGAATGTGGATCATCGGTTATACCACCTATACATCTAGTGACCAGTCAAATTGATAGGCCAATAAAAATTCAAAATATAAACAATTTAAGGATATAATATTATTATGTACTGAAACACTTGTCTTTCTAACTTGTAAATAAATATTTTGTAAATAAAATAAAACAGATTGATTATAATTTGTATTTTATTTTGTTGAAATTGACATTTATTCAACCACCATTGCACTTGCTACTGATTCATTAACTTCAATATCGCGGCATTTTGCAGCCTGTAATTCCCTTCGGATCTGTAAATATACAACAAAACACAGAAAATTTAACCATTATGACATTAAAGTAGACATGGAATTATATAATAGGTACATTGTGTTATATAATTAACTTTATGTAACCTCTGGGGTGACGGTAGGATGGGACTGTTTCCTGAGTAATTCCAAAAGGGCATCTCTCTGTTCTGTAGATATGTCAGCTTTATAACGTTGAACAAATGTTAACAGTGACTGATGCCACAGAACTGGCAAATTGCGATGTTCACTTTGAAATCTGAAAAGACCAAAAGGTTACTGGAATTATATATACATGTTCATACAGCAAAAGCAGTTTGTCACCATTGGAAAATAAACACTGCACCATGGCCAAACCAAAATATGGTTGCACTGTGCTGCACATTGCAACTGCAATGTGATTTGGAGACACACATAATATTCTGTTTCAGAGGAGTAATATTAAATACAACTGTGTTCATTTAAACAATTACTTATCCTGACCTTATAAAGTGGAAAACAACTGAATCTACAACTCTGTATGGCAATGCATACTTTTTGTCAAAGAGTATTCTTAAAAATATGGAACTTGCTCCAGTGTAGTCCATTTCCGCTATCTTTAACATTGCTGCACTGGAATGCAACACCGGTACTGAATTACGTGCTAACACTGAACCCACTATGATGGCTTCACGTAGTGTACAATCTCCTGCCTAGAAAATACCACAAATAATTATTTTACTGAAGTCAAGTTATTCATTCTTGTAGAACAAAACATAAATTTTAAATTACCTCCAGTAAGGGCAACAGTATACCCTTCATGAAAGCGCCAGGCTTGAAGAGTGCTTTACGTAATGCTTGGTATAAATGAAAGTTTAATCTTTTATATTCAGCAAGGTCATCTCTCACACGAGGTAGCAGTACTAAATTATAAAATCGCTGCGCCATCTTTTCTTTCAAGTTTGATGCAAAGATTCTGGTAGCCTAGAAATGATTAGTGTACAGGGTAAGTTCTCGTGGCATAGGGCAGCTATGCCAAGAGTTTTCTCTATTGATTTGTGTTATGTTATGTCAAAAAAAGCTGCATTTAAGAATGCTTTGCATTTAAGCAGTCTACTGATAGCAAGGCACTGCTATAAACAATCTTTGGTTATCAAAGTCTCTTATTATTTCAGCAATAGACTAGAACATTTCTATTGATAAAATAACCACTTCTTAAACTTACTTGGTACATAGCTGCAGCTGACCAGGTGGTTGGCTCTGTGATGTACAATATTTGTTCCCAGTTCTGTAAGTGTGGAACCATTTTGAATGCCTTTGGCAGTTTTCCTGATCTGTACTTTTGCAATACATCTCTGACACCTTCATACATTGTTTTTATTCTGGAAAGTGTAATGCCAATCAGTTATTAAAATCTACATAATATATTCTTAATGTATCTATGCTGCCTTATATAATATTAAACTTGACTTATAAAAATCTTACCTTGGATCAATGTTTTGTAACTTTAATGTTTCAACATCAGAAAACTGAGTCTGTAGCTCAGTATGCTTATCGGTGATCTTTTCTTTTATAATATCTGCCAGGGTGCGAGTCCTCTCTGGTTTAGCTGACATGAACATTCTAAGTGCTTGTTCATCTTCTTCATTTATTTCTACATTATCATAATATGTGTCTGGCTCCAAGTCATCTCTATCTGATCCAGTATCATCTTCAGAGTCTGCATCTGAGGGAGATAATGATTGTTTAATTAATTTTCTTGTTGACATTTCCCTACAGAAAACAATTTATGGAAGTTATTTTTTCCAAAGTAGGATGAATCATACTACCTTCTGTTCTTGCTGTTACTATGTCAAAAATGAAATAAAGTTCTTTTAAGTTATTATATTCTTGCCTTCTTGGATCTTAGTTGTATTTACAAAGAGGCCTAAATTTTCAGGTACCTAGCTCACCTTTGAATGTTGTAGGAAGTGTCACATGTTTTGCAGGGGATGGGCCTTCTTCTGCATCCCCTAATTCAGCTTGTTGCCTTCTTGCGGCTTTTAAGATTTTTTTTGACAAGTCTGCATTTACGAACTGAAGAATAAAACACCATTAAAGTTATGTAGGTATTACTAACACAAACTTTAGTAAAGCAAACGATTCATGTAGGTATGAAATATGAATATTTCCGAAACGTGAATTAGTGATATCATAGATGGTCTGTTTATCAAGTTAAAAACTTACTTCTTCGTCATCATCTTGCCTGTTCCTTTCTTTATTTCTGTTTTTATTTTTCACCGAGTTTACTGATTCGATTTGATCTGCTAAAGCTAAATTCTTCCCAACTTGGGAGGGTTTAAACTTTTTAGCCTTTCCCATTATAACACAATTTTAACCACACAATATATTGAGTGGAATTTTTGGGTAGATATGTTTAAATAGTCAATTTGTGTGTTAAAGAAGCAAAATCAAAAGAAATCAACTAAAGTGAAATCGGATGAAAACATGTGCACTTCGACATTGACTTGACAATCTGTTATGACATGACAGCACAAGAGGATGACAGTGACAGAGAGTTGACACATTTCGTTCAGAAATATTTCAGAGTAAATCCGTATCCTCATCCTCCGAAAGTATCATCACGTCTACAGAAGGCTCAGACCATATTTTATCTTATAAATGGTCTAAGACAGAAGGGTAGTTGGTTGGATATTTTGTTGCGCCTGCGTGTAACCTAGTCCCGTTCGTAGAACCCGACTCCCCGGTCTCTCCATACATTGCGTTGCGGCGCAAAGGCGGTGGACGTGTGGCTCCGCAACGTCGTTGCTAACGCGCCACAGAGATGACATGTAGACATGTGAGTAGAGACAAGATAGTTGGAAGGACAGTAGAGTCCGCATCACCACTGAAATCCGGCGGAAAATTGTGGAACTACATTTTTTTTAATGCAATGACATAGACACTAGCGCCGCGCCTATCGGACTTGAGTGATGGCGCGGACTCTAATACAGTTTGCTATCACAAACCACTGAGCCATACTGCTCCGGCGTAGCAATTCCACAACCACAGAATAGGTACACCCCTCCGCGCCTCATCTCACTGGTAACTTATTTTATTTTAAAGTATGTACCGTTTCATCTAAAAAACAACTTTTTTTAAAGATCAGTCAGAAAGTTGGCCTCAAAAGGTAGGGTTTAATGCCTGGCAGTCACTCACATGAGGTGAGTGAAGAATCATATTTGAGGGTACATAGCATTCCTATGTAAAATTATTAGAATAAAATAAAAGTCCTTGAAAGCTATAGGCTAACAGGAAGTGGCGTGGCCAGTGTGATATATTAGGTATAGCCTCCATTCCTTCATCTCACTAATCATTAATAGCTATTGTTAAATTATGTATGTAGGTAAATGGTTTATTAGGATACACATATTCTCATTTATTGTTTAATTTTAATTAATAATATCAGCATCGTTATCATAAGTAGCAGGTTCTCGTTAGTAATGACTAACTAATTATATGCTTCAATGGCTTTGATCACTTCCTTCACACTGGAGTTAATAGAATCGATTTCATCTTGAACAGCTCTTCGGATGTTGATTTCCACAACCTTTATGATGATGTTGTCGAAGATTCTGAGGAACACGTTGAGTACGGGGTTCACCAGCCAGTCAGTGAGAATGTTGCCAGTGAAACGCACGCGGAGACGGCTGAGGAAAAACAATACGTTAAAAATGTAAGTAGTAAGGAATATCGGCCTTAGTCCTTTAGGACGCCACCACCACCGGCTCGGCCGTCTAACAAGATATAAGTAATGGGCACTCAGTAGCATGAGTATTTTCCCACTGCATGGACATGACCACCTTCTCCACACGGGTTGGGCACACTGTATATAATAACGATACAATATTTAAAAAGAACAAACCCGAGGTCGGTAAGCCTGAACTGTTGTAGCTGAATTTCGTCATTATTGAAGTCAAGAAGTATGTCGACGATGACTACGAAGCGGGTGAGAGTGGCAATGATACCACCTGTAGGTCCTATGTTCATCACTTGCACCAAGTACTTGTATATGAACTGCAACGAGTAAAACACAAATGATTAAACATGATTGATCTAAGTACCTAGGTACCTTTGAACTTATCTAAATAAGACTCCAATCAATCAATCGCCTGGACTCTGGAATCTGGTAACAATAGCCGTATATGCAGTTATGTGACTATTAGGGCTCGTGCAGCGTCCAGGCGATTTCGCGTCGTTACATCCATTTGTTGAGGATTGGAGATTGGTTAATCAATAATAATCTAAAAGAGTCAATCTAACCTGAAGATCAGTAAACTGCAGCTGCACGCGCACGCGCAACATTTTGGCGAAATAGTTAACCTCCTGGTCGCCGGAGCGGGACACGTTCACTAGACCAGTCATGTAACCATCGTGGATCTTCAACCACGCGCTGTACGTAATCAGCAAGGGCCTCTAAAATAATACCAGAAAAAAAAAATTGCTCACGTTAATTAGGTATATTTATTATCAATACTTATCATCTTAATACTAAAGATAATCTGTTAATTTGCGAAGAGACACGACTCACGAAGTCACAAGAAATGGTCGTATCCTAGTTGGAACGCATTGGACTGGCTTTATGATTATGTCTCAATTAGGCAACAAAATTCAACAAAGCCTTTAGGTGTAACTACCATAAAACCCCTTTTCTTGGCCTTCCGGAGAAAAAATAACTTACCACTTCAAAACCCTCGATAACTTCCGGCAGGTCCATGGGGTCCAGGCCATGCTTCTGGATGAGGGGCACGAGCATGTCAATGGTGTTGTCCACATAGTCGTTCACCGTAGCAGATTGACCGAGATCACCCCAATTACGGCTGCAAGAATATTACTAAATTAGAAAGCAATACAACTCTTCTAAGTTCATGAAAGTGCCAAATGTCATGATTTCATGAAATAGTCATTCAATACACTTTCATGAGCTTAGAGAGTTGTATTGCTGATTTTAATGTTTATAATTCTGTAAATCCATGTTTGTTACGAGCGCTAATAATATTTAGATCAACATACAACCTGATACTGACCTGCAAATTGCAAAAAACGTAAGAAAATTTGAATTTCGCGGGCCACCCTAGCGCATCCCCCATAAGCATACAAATGTACAGAGGCGGACTTAATGCCATAGGCATTTTCTACCAGTCAACCTTTGGGTGATGTAGAGACAAACAGTGGTAGGTGCAATAGCGATAATTGTGGAATAAATATATTTAATAATATTTTTGTATTTTTTATTAATATATTATCGAATAACAAAAGTAGGTAATAAGATAGTTTAAAAATACCTTTAACCCGTGTTAAGACACCTTTAAAGTTTTGCAGATACATAGCCGTACGTACCTATAATAGCTAATGATTACGGAACCCTACATAGCAAGGTCCGCTCAGTTGGTCCGTGTTTTTCTTTGTACTTTTAACGTTAAGGTCTCGAAACCCTGACTATCATAGACTATGAAAAATATCGGTAACGGCAAGAAAATCCAGAGATATCTATAGTTTCTTGTCTTGTTGTTTAAAATGTCCACGGGGTGATTAAGGGGGAATTTCACCGAACTTTTATACCGAGTATAAGTCTTATCCTGC
Source organism: Lithophane semibrunnea (assembly GCA_947363905.1). Classification (NCBI taxonomy): domain Eukaryota; kingdom Metazoa; phylum Arthropoda; class Insecta; order Lepidoptera; family Noctuidae; genus Lithophane; species Lithophane semibrunnea. The sequence continues at coordinate 9,451,155 of OX376188.1, read as the reverse complement.
GAATAAATTTTGAATTTTTGACAGTTTTTCCATACGAAAACTGTCAGACGAAAATTTTATTCCACGGATAAAAGATATCTGACTTTGATGAAATCAGCCCTAAGTAGATTAAATTAAACCGACAAAATATAACTTACCTCGCTTCCAGTAGCTTCGATGTCGGCTGACTTTTGAGGTTGATAGAGTTGGCATCTGCCGCAGCTACCAAGAAAGCTAGCACCAGGGCTGTATATTTTTTATCCATGATGCTCCGAGGACTATTTATCGACTGTGATTTCGTTAATAGTCTGAATATTTTAATAGACCCAAGTCAGGTAAGAAGATAAAGAGATTACCAAATAGCTACTTATGTATCAAGTCTTTATTACAAATCAATGCCGATAAACATTGCAGATATCGATCATAATTGATGAGGTTTACGGTTAATATAATCTGTTTGTTCCAATGTTATCAACAATAACAATTCAGTAATTATAATCATTAATTATTTGTGATGATGGAATACTACTACTAGTATTACGCTAGCAAGAGGGTAGTCACTTAGGAGGTACATTGGGTAATAGGTACATAATGTACTTAACAATTTTGTGTAGGTACGTATAGATACAGTACAGTCAGGTAAGTACGTAAATTGTAATCTTCTATTGATAAATTATGTCGTAGTATTGTATTCATCATAGATCTGTTCATGAGTTCATGAGACTGGATATATCTCTGTTAGTTGTTACAGTTTTGGAATATCTATTAACTTTGGCAAAATTTTGCGGCTCCTGCCCTGTCAATTTCAGGCATAGGTAGGTAGTATCTTACACAGAAATCAGTAGCGAAAAAATAAAACGAAATTAATATATTATTAATAGATTTATTACTATGTCATTGCCCATAACCCAATCAAGAATAAATTAAATAAAAATCTATGTCCCAGCCCAACGTTTTATAAGTTAAAACTAACAGCTATTCTCAAGTCATTATTATGCCTACATTATAGGAATGCAATGTAACAATTTGAGTATTCTTTTACGGCTCCTTGAGCAAGCACGAATAAATTATTGTAACCGCCAAACAGAAAGTGATACAGTTATTCGAATAGGTAATTACAATGGATGCGCACTTGACCTCACGCCCAGACGTGCTGCACGAAACGGTTTAATATATTCGGAAACGTATATACTCATAGACACCGACAGGCATCATAGGTATAAATGATGATATGCCTGCTACTAACATCATCAGATGAGATACCGCGTGGTGCGGTCCTGACGCCGCAGTGTCCTTCACTACGAAATAAAAACACGAACGCGATGCTGTTTATGTGGATTGGAAGTGAGCAAAGATTTTCGTTAACTCAGTATTTATTATAGCAAAAGGCACTTGAATGAAAATAAAGACCTAGCTATGTGCGTATTATAAAACTCATCAATGTGATAAGTACGATTAAAATGATAAGAAGTGATTATTTTGACTTCTTTGCGTCTTTGCCGAGCATTTTTCTCCTCTGAGCCAACATGTGGCCATATAAGAAGGGGAAAATAGGAATGTATAAGAACATGTAGAAGACTAAGAAGTAATAGTAATTAAAGGCTACGTTCCACGCGTTAGGCATAGAAATTGTAAGAAGTTGTTTCTGCTCGATCTCCTCCAAAGAGTGGTACATGCACAGGAGCTCTCCTGTTATTCCAATTGGGTAGAGTATTAAGAACGTGGAATATCTGAAAACAAAGAAATGTTCCTTTAGTTACTTACAAGTTCAATCACATTACGGGTTTTACCTCGGAATGAGCTGTAAATAAATAATAGTAATGATAATAAGCTGTAAATAAACCTTCATTTTGGCATTTTAAAGTTGTCTCAAATCTCATAAAATCTTGTGTCCGTTTCTTAAGATATTCAAGGTCAAAGGTCACAAAAATCGGTTTATTACAAACTAGCTGATGCCCGCGGCTTCATCCACGTGGATGTCGGTCATTATATACTAAAATCATCCTCGAGAACCACTCTATCCATTGGTGAAAACAGCATGAAAATCTGTGCATTCGTTTTTGAGTTTATCGCGAACAGACAGACGCGGTGGAGGACTTTGTTTTACAATATGTAGTGATATCTCGCTCCCTATGGTTTCAATCACGGATATCGAGGGATATGGCATGGAGGCGTGGCACATGTCGCCTGCATAAGGGCAAACCGAGTCTATATGCGCCTGACGACGGTGCGCACCGTTTTGTTTATGTTTGCATCGAAATGTGTCACTGTCATTTCGTATTTTTTACAAAATGCCGATTTGTTCCGTGCTTATTTGCAAAAATAGGACAATTACAACAAATCTTAAGACGTGTGGCGTGTCCTACCACCGGTAAGTAAAAAATCACAGCATTAATTATAATATTCAAGGATTTTACAAATTTTTATTTGTGGAATAGTTTAGTGGTGTGCAGCGCTGAGATATAGATATCGATAATTTTTTGTTGTTCTTACGGATTTATTTAATTATTACTAACATTTGCTTATTAATATAAAATAATATTATTGGAGTTTACTCCTTAAGAATCGCTTTTAATATGAGGCCTCCGGTATGGAAATTTTATGAGTAGTGAAATAATAGAAGCCTAACACTGGTTTTATTCGTAAATAACACGGATAAAATTTTTGAGTACATATTTCGATCTAGTTATTTCAGCCGTTTTTTTAGAGGTGCTTTTATTTTTATGCATTTTATTTCAGTTTTCCGAAAGATCCAGAAATTAAAAATAAATGGATAGATGCAACTGGCAGGGAAAATAATTGGTTTCCCACAAAACTAAGTGTTATTTGAATTTCCGCGCATTATTTGAGAAAAGTACCTACTATACAAGCCTTGGCCGCAATCAGGAATTGATCGACTCACGTATGTGTGCCTCGGCTACGCCTCGGCCCACATTTTCACTCAGACACCGTTGTCACTCAAACCATGGGCAGTTGACTTAAATATAATAAATGACAGTAACAACAAAAAAAACGGTTATTTTCATTAAAAGATTTTAAAAAGTTTCTATCCGACACCGTGCTCGCTAGCGAAACAGCTGACTGACTGAGGGAGGGGTCGCGCTTGCGGCCGGTCAGGTCACATCCCCCACCCGTGTTGAGACGGAAGTTCGTTGCCCTAGCGCACAGGTGAAAGGGTGGAATACTGTAGTGGTAAAATGTAAATAGAACAGTCATTTTCCATTGATTTTACGTTCTGTAAATTATACCAAACCACTGGTTTCAAGGATAACGGTGCCCTAACACCCTGTATTGTGGCATAGAACTCTGTGGCGCGTAGCGGTCATATTGTTTATGCCTGGAGGATTTTATTTAGATATTAAGTTTGTTTACGTTAAGTCTTTATTTTTTATTTCTGATTGAGTATAAGTTCTTGAAGTTTTTGGTTGGTATATTGGCGTGTGCTAGTTGACATATGGCTAATTAATGATTGATGTTTTGAGTTGCGTAATGTATATTATTTTGCATACTACTGTCTTAATTTTTTTTTTTCTAAGTGAACTGACATCTGTGCTTCTGGCGAGTATGCCACTTCCTCTTCCCAAAGCACTAGGAAGTGGTGAAGGGTAGGTGTTTTGAGGGACCTGTCTTATGTAATTCTGGCGTTCGAAAAGTGCTTTTTTTTTTTTTTTTTTTTTATTTATTTTATAAACATGTACATTATTATTTGTTGTTTTTTTTTACATTTTCACTCGCCAAACGTTACAGTTTGATGGCGAGAAGCGCTTGTATTTCATTCACACAAATAATCTACTAAAAATAACCTTAAAACTACCAGGTATGCACTAATGTAATTATACTTTATGGTGTTAATTTATTTCGCGGTACAGGCAGAATCGTTGTTATCAAGGAATAGACTCTTTAATTTTGACTTTAACATACCTTTACTTACTTTAGGGTTTTGTCTTAACAAGTCTATACTATTGAATACTTTATTATTATTCTCAGCCTAGTTTAAATAAATGACTTTTGAATGATATTTTACATAATTTGGTTTTAATTACATCAAAATACGCTTTTAATCATAGATATCCGGTTTTCATCGATATTTTTATCGATTAAATATTATATCAACCCCTCTTCCCTAGTTGAGGCTAGAGTTGCATGTGTGCGTTCAGTAGTAGTGTCTTTATACTTTCTAGTGCCCGCCCATTTTGAGCATGTGTCCATTAGGTAGCAACAAATCGCACCTTCGCAGCAACAAAGTCACAAATAGTAAATAAAATATAAGCTGTTTTGACTTTTGTTTCGGTGCAACAAAGTCACAAATAGTAAATAAAATATGAGCTGTTTTGACGAAATGTGTGACGAATAATTTCTTGTGTGCACGCGAACAAAGCATCATATGTGTCGTGTCTATTTCTTTTGCTTTTGTGTGAGTTTCGGTAGTGGGGAAAAGGTGGCGACACTTGAACTTGAAAAAATTAGTTTTAATTATTTTTAAGTGTAATTAAGGTGAAATAATATTACTAAATGTGAAATAACTGCTTAAATACTAAGGATTATTGTTTTCCATCAAATATTCATAGTAAAACACAGTGTTTAGTTGCCGACCGTTACCGGTAACCTACCACGAACAGCTGATGTTCGACCTGCGGATCTAAACGGGGAGTATTGTTATTTATATTGTTTAATTATCACACAGTCCTCTTTTAGGCTCTGTAACACGCCTTCATTGATCCCTAGAATAACCATTCTTGGTTGATTTGGCACTCTGCAGTGGGTCCAAGTCGCTTTGTTTATGTTCCTTTCCTTAGATAAGATAACGAAACTTTTGTGAATTTTTCATAATAATTTTAGTACATTATTAGAATTACTCAACAACAAGAACGTTGTTTAACGTTTTTTTGCATTATATTAATGTAAAACTATTTTTTTTTTTTTAATTTTATTTTAATCTAGACATCCTACCCACTTATAGAAAAGTAAAATTATAAGAAAGTAAAATCAGTGAACCTTTGTGATCTGATCTAATCTGTTTGCATTAAATTAGATTAACAGCCTACCTCATTTCTCTATAAAGCAACACTAACTTCTCCCATTTTTTCCTGTCATTTCTAGCATTCTTTCCTTTGTTTGTCTGTCTAAGTAGTTCTCACCGTTCCTTTAATTCTATTTTCAGTACTAATTCCTGAAACCATGCCTGTGATGACCCGTAAGGCTGCTGCTCAGGAGTTGGAGCTTAAATTGAGAACGGCTGTTCATGATCTTGCGGCTTCAAACAGTAAATGTCAACAGCTGTTACAGGAGATAGATGAAAGTGAGAAGGAAGTCGAGAACGTCGTTTTCAAAAACACAGGCTTAAAACAGGAGCTAGTGATCCTACATCAGCAATACCTAGATGTTGTTGATGAACGGGACCAACTGCGGGTGGTCACAGATGGTTTCAACAACTGCAGTAACATATATGAGGAGGCTTTATGTAAAGTTAGGGACCTAGAAGAAGAATTAGTTCATGCAAATACACAAATTACTAAATTACAGAAACAAAAAGAATGTACTCAGGCTAAGGAATCTAATAACTTGTATAGTGAATTATTAAACACTCATTGCAACCAGCATTCCTTAGTAACAATAGACCTCACGGAAGATTCTTTAATGAAACATAATAATAGTAGTTATAAACTAAGTCAAAATAAAATTAAAAAATATGCAAAGCTAAATAGAATCATAAATAAATGCAATAAATACAGGAAACAACAAAAACACAGTTCCAATAATATTAAGTTAAGGAAAGAACGTGGTTTTCTTGTAAATAAATTAAATAACTATCAAATTAAATTAGAAGACAGTAAGAACATTTATGAGTTTGACACTCAACACTTACAGTCTGAAATTCAGGTACTAGAAGCATCACTTCAATCACTGTATACTAAGTATGTGAGGTCTGAAAAACAAATTCAGGAGCACATCCTTGCCGCTAATGAGTTAGTGGACATGTGCAACTCTAATGCAGACAAAGTGGACCTGCTGAAATCAAATCTTGGCACTCACCAACCTGAAGCAACAGAGGACCCATGCCAGTCAGGAAGTGCTCAGGTTTCGATTCCCCAACAAGGTCCATTACAAGTAGTTCAGACAGAAGCTAAATCTCGCACTTGTAGTAGTAAAGTTTGTCGCTGCACCATTTTGTTTTCTGATAGTTTTGGAAAAGGGTTAGGAAAATTACTTAGTAACAACCTGAGTCATTCTTCTCTAAACTATTGCATGCCTCAGACTTCCTATAATCAAATAATGTCTACAATAACTAGGAATGTATATGATCCTAATGCCATTATTACTGTACTTATAGGTAATAGTTTAAATGTTAAAAAAGATGATATAACTGATAGTGTCACTGAGCTACTGAAGTTAAATTGTAATAAAATAATTTTGTGTGCTTTTCCCTACTTTGAGCACTTGTCAAATAGGCAAAATAACTACATTCATAAGTTGAATAATTACATGCATTTTTTGGTTAGTCACCATAGTGACAAGTTTATATTTTTTGACACCAACATTTTTGTTGATAAGCTTAGATCGACTAGGGATACTGTGTATCTGCCCATTAGTTTTAGACGTCAAATAGCTAGGCTATTAGCTTTTAATATTAACCCAGACATAATTAGTATGTCGAAGTCATGTAGCACCACAATTAGTAATAGTACTAATGATAAGGTGGTTCAAATTAGTACTTTAAACTAGTTTGTAAGACAACAGAAGGTACCAATAACAGTATAGTTACACTTAATAAAAAAAAGGTATTTTCTAGCACTAACAAAGTTAACTGCACAAAAGGGGCTAAGCAGAAATCCTTGAAATTATTTCATCAAAATATTCAAGGTTTTTCTACCAAACAATTGGAAATTGAATTGTTTTTAGAAAAAACAATGTTTGACATTATTTGTTTAACTGAGCATTGGTTAAAAGACTATGAAATGTTAATTAATTTTGAGAATTACAGTGTGGCCAGTTGTTTTAACCGAAAATCAATGCTGCGTGGTGGTTCACTAATCTTAATTAAAAGTTGTATTAAATCAAAAACCCGTAAAGACATAGTTGAACTATCGGTTGAACATAGCATTGAGCTGTCTTGTGTTGAGCTAGATAAGCATGTCATAGTGTGCGTTTACAGACCCCCAAATTATCAAAACTACTCTATATTTGAGTCAGTAATGGAAGATGTTTTGTCAAAACTTGCAACTGGGAATAAATCGGTAATTATGTGCGGGGACTTTAATATTAACATTTTAGAAAATAATTCTAATACCAGTAGATTATTAAATTTGTTTAAATCCTTCAATTTGTCAAATGTGTTTGTAGAGCCAACCCGAATAACTACGACTACTGCTACATGTATTGATAATGTGTTTTGTTGCTGCGACTATTTAGATAAAGCCATCGTTAATTATCTCCCTTCTGATCACAGTGGGCAAACCGTAACTTTTGAGTCCAACTTACCAATACAAAAAGTGCAGATTCAATTCAGACCAGTAACAGCTGTTAATTTAAATAAATTTAATAGCACTTTAGTTTGTAAATTAAGTAATCAGGACCTTTCAATAAACAATGCCAATATTTTGTATAAAGAATTCTTTTCGATAGTCCAAACCGAGTTCAATAATACTTTTAAGAAAAACACTAAAACTATCAGCTCTAAGTTTTTATTTAGTGATTGGGCAACTAAAGGACTCAGGAAAAGTAGGGAAAGACTTTTCGAGCTGTATGGCCTTAAGCCTTATATTAACACAGAAACTTTTAATAAGTATGTTGCTACTTATTCTAGAACTTTTAAGAGCACTTGTAGGGCAGCTAAAGCCTTATACATTAGCAACAAAGTTAAATCAGCAGACAATAAAATACAGACGGTTTGGAAAATTATCAATAATGAAACGAATAGGAACAAAAAGCATAATTCCGATTACACACTGGAGACGTCAGGTGGCGGTCTCATTTGCGACAGCAAAGAAGTTGCTCAAGAATTTGTACATTTCTTTACCAGTATCCCACTTAAAACTACTGAAACCTTAAACTCCTCGCCATCGCTCTCTTTTGATTTAGTAAGGGCGAACGTTTCAGCCTGCCCGATTGAATTTAACTTTAAGCATATTAACCCCGTAACAGTAATAAAAGCTTTTAAGCAAATCAAGATCAAACTAACCGAGGATCTTTGGGGAATGTCCATTAAAGTCTGCACCTCCATAATTGAAACCATAGCGCCTTACTTAGCCTTAATATTTAATTTGTGTGTGGATCAAGGAGTCTTCCCGGATTTAATGAAATACAGTAAGGTAATACCACTTTTCAAATCCGGGGACAGTAAAGACACTAATAATTATAGACCCGTATCCGTGCTGCCGGTTTTCAGCAAGGTGTTTGAAAAGGTAATGCTGAATCAAATGCTCAATCATTTTAACACAAATAAAATCCTTCACGACCAACAGTATGGTTTCACCAAAGGACGTTGTACGACCGACGCCGGTGTAACCTTATTAAGACACATTTTTAACGCGTGGGAAGAGGCCCAAGACGCCATAGGAATCTTTTGTGACCTCTCCAAGGCATTTGATTGCGTCGATCACGAAACCTTACTCTTGAAACTTGAGCATTACGGACTTGGAAAACTTGCGCTCAGTTTAGTAAAATCTTATTTAAATGATAGACAACAGCAAGTTCAAATAAACGGTATCAACTCACTAGGTTTAAAAGTAAAAATGGGTGTTCCACAAGGCTCGATTTTGGGTCCTTTCCTCTTTTTAGTGTACATTAATGATCTACTACATTTATTAAAAAATCAGCCACACATGGTGTTATTTGCTGACGATACTTCCTTAATTTTTAAGGTAGATAGACGTGCTACAAATTTTGACGAAGTAAATAACGCCCTACTGCAGGTCCAAAATTGGTTCACTGCTAATAATTTAGTATTAAATGGAAAAAAAACTAAGTGCATAAAATTTTCTTTACCAAATGTCAAAAGTAGGGATTGTGTGATTATATTGAATCAAGAGAAACTAGAATTCGTCGATAAAACTGTTTTCCTAGGGATCACGCTCGACTCAAGGCTACAATGGGGTTCTCATTTAACATCTCTTGCAGGACGGCTAAGTTCAGCAGCATATGCTGTCAGAAAAATCCGTCAATTTACTGATGTAGATACCGCGAGGCTAGTCTATTTTAGTTACTTTCATAGCATCATGTCTTACGGTATTTTACTATGGGGACGGGCTGCAGACATCGAGTCTATCTTTATTCTGCAGAAAAGAGCGATTAGAGCCATTTATAATCTCCGCAGGCGCGATTCTTTACGGGAACTGTTTAAGGATATTAACATCATGACGGTAGCTTGCCAATATATCTATGAAAACATCATGCACGTAAGAAAAAATTTACATCTTTTTAGTAAAAGAGGTGATAGACATAACTATAGTACTAGAAATAGGGACCTATTAGTTCAACCAGGTTTCAGACTGGCTAAAGTAGACTCATCTTTCATGGGGTACTGTTTAAAATGTTACAATAAAATTCCTCCCCACATACTTCAACTGAACGAGACGAAATTCAAAACTTGTATAAAACGCACACTATGCAGGCAGGCATATTATAAGTTGGAGGATTACATTTCTGATAAAAATGCTTGGCTTAATGCTGGTCCTGCTCCACAACCACAACTAACTAATTAACATTCGAAAATAATGTTGGAGCTGCTGAAGATTGTAAGACCATCTTTGCATTGTATAAACTCAATTTCCTTTGTATTATATAACTGCATAGCACAGGTGTGAGTACTATGTACTATAGAGCCATTTACCGGGTAATTTGTCTTTAATTGACTTGAATGTGCCCTGGCGGCTGGGAATGTCATGCTCACTCAAATGTCTCGCTGATGGTGGCGCGTGTGTTGGATCATTTAGCTCCCTTCAAAATGGTTGAGCTGAATGGTGCTGATCCATGCGTCATGTTCGTGAACGGGCGCCGTCAGTTGTGACTGGTCATCTCTTAGCTGCCATGGCTTATTTTAATTTTTGATTTGTTTGTTATAATTGCGGACGCTTTTAACGTGCTTTCTACATTGTTCTCACATGTATAATTTCAACATAAATGATGTAACCAATATTTTGTAACAATATTTTGATTTAAAAGAGTGTCCGTGGAGTTTCTTGCCCGTTCTTCTCCATAGGTACCTACTACGCTTTGGAATGGGCAACTAGCTTCATATTTCTGACTGACCGACTCCTTGACAATTCAAAAGTGCCTGTAAATGGTTTAATTGAAATAAATGCTTTGAGTTTGAGTTTGAGTTTGACAAATATAGAGTGAAGGCATATCTCCGGATATCTATGGTTTCAATTATGTTTAACATCTAATAGGTCTTTACCTATGAAATTGCCGTTCTGCAGTACTGGCCATTTCAAATCAAAATAATTTTTGTTTGGCTAAGAATTCTAATTTCAAATTAATTTTATTTTATAAACATGGAATTCTTTTTTCAAAAGAAGTCATTTGTTTAATGATTAGTGTTACATTTTCATCGCATTTCAATCTTTTTCGTCATCATGGATACGTTAAAAATTCGAGTAATTATGGAATATGAGTACCGTCGTGGCAGCAACGCGGCACAAGCGGCGGCACGCAACATCAACGACGTTTACGGAGCTAACACTACAAACCAACGCACCACCTGTTATTCGTTTGCTCGCTTCCGTTCTGGAAATTTCGACCTGAAAAATGAACCTCGCGGTCATCCGAAGACTTTGGTCGACAATGACGAATTAAAGGCGATTGTGGAAGCTGATGATACACAATCTACGGCTGAATTAGCAGCAGCTTTCGACGTTAGCGTCAAAACATTATTGGTCCATTTGCGTCAAATTGGCAAGGTAAAAAAGCTTGACAAATGGGGGCCCCACGAACTCAATGATCGCCAGCGCGAAGTACGCGTCGAGGCGTGCCTTGCACTGCTCAACAGACACACAAATGAAGGAATTTTGAACCGCATTGTTACCTGCGATGAAAAATAGATTCTGTTTGATAACCGCAAGCGCTCAGCAAGTTGGTTGGATCCTGGTTCAGTACCTAAACAATGCTCTAAACGAAAACTTACCCCTAGAAAAGTGATGGTCACTGTTTGGTGGTCTAGCGCCGGTGTGATTCATCACAGCTTCTTACCAAACGGGGTGAGTATTATTGCAGATGTGTACTGTGAAGAACTGAACACAATGATGGAGAAGCTGGCACATCTCCAACCAGCATTGGTCAATCGCTCGTCTCCGCTGCTCCTGCACGACAACGCGCGACCTCATATTGCACAGCAGACGGTCTCCAAGTTGCAAGAACTGGGGTTGGAAGCTCTCCGTCATCCGCCCTACTCACCAGACCTTGCGCCTACAGACTACTACTTTTTCAAGAATTTGGATAACTTCTTGGCGGGAAAAAAATTCAATACCCGAGAGGCAGTACAAAATGCCTTTGAAGAATTTGTTGCCTCCCGTCCAGCTGATTTCTTTAAGAAGGGCATCAATAAACCGCCACTGCGTTGGCAAAGATGCATTGATTGCATGGGTGATTACTTCGATTACACAAATAAAAAATACATGAAAAAAATTCGTTTAAATTTTTTCATACAAAACGGCAATTTCATAGGTAAAGACCTAATATCTCATTCGAATGTTAGGATTACCTAAGGTGAAAAATCCAGCATAAGCAAAAATCACTGTCTTTATTAAGTACTAAACAAATTATGTTACCTGAGGAACAACAGCGGCTGTGGCACACTATTAATCAAATTGAGTGTGTAGTAGGCATATCTTATAATTTCCGTGATGGACCAGGCGAGTATACACAGAGGCAGGCCGGGGCTGACGGGGGCTGCTTCAGTGGCTAGTAGACAACCACATACTAGGAAGACACGCGAATATACTTGTGGCAACACCACGGCTACTCCAGACGGTACTAGGCCTATTATGGAGTGCACCACCTGAAAAAAATAAAATTAATCATCAACACAAGTAACAATGAAACAAAAGAATCGAGTTTTGAAAACAAGTAGTATCAGTAGATGTCCAAATCTATTCTACTCGGGATATAGGGTAAATACCTACTATCGATTTATCGATAATCGATACTTCTATTATTCGGTACCGACTTATTCAAAACGTTGCGTTGTTTACGCAACGTTTTGAGATTACAACCACTTCAATTTGGTTCATCCAGTCGGTATTATTATGAAAACGTAACATAAAGGTATCATAGATAGCATTGTTGTTCGCAAGCGCGACAGCTGAGCGTGGTGGCCTGGGTTCGATCCTGGGAATGGGCATCGGCTCGCTCCTAACCACATTGGAACTTATAACTGCCAAAATGTGGTGGCAAAGACCTTTGCCTATCCCTTCGAGCAAAACAGGCATAAAGTTACGTTATCGGTTATGTATGTTACACAAGATATACCTACAAGGTAAATTTATTCGTTTTAATCCTCTTAAGGGGTCATTGTACTCATCACATCATTGATGAACAACTTTCAAGATGGGACCAAACCTGAAATCGAGAAAAAAAAACAGCTGTTCTCTACATTTTGACGAGCTATGCGAACATTAATGTAGGTCAAGCAACTTCATACAATTGCCGAGTCCAGGGTTAATTTAAAACATGTATGTAGGTACAGTAGTTATACATATTTATTAGAAAATGTTTACCAGGTATATAGGTACACACGGCTACACATCAAGCAGTACTACATTTCCAGTTTATGTTGATCTCGCATTGCATAGGATTTCCGAACATTGCGAGGTCAGCTTATACTGGAAAATTATAGTTTGATGTGTAGGCGTGTGTACCATTTGCTTATTTAAATTACTTGTATTTAATTATACTCTTCGACCTTTTCACTTACACCACTTCATGTGGTTAAAAAAAAGTGTGATCGCAGCAGTTTAAAATAAAGTGAAAGCATTTGCGACCAATAGGTTTAGCTAAGGGAGAGATTCACAGACTGCACGTTGGCTTTGCTATAGGATAAGACTTTTTATTCGTTTTTCATGATGCGGATATTACGAAACTTTGATAATTATATATTTTTTTAAAGTTACAAGTCGTCGCAAAGCCGGAGATGAACTCTCGTGCCAAATGATAGAAACTATCGATTACTTGAATAAAAACATAATGAAACAAAAATCGGGTTCCTAACACACTATGCGGCCTTGTGGCATGGCTCGAGTCACACATTTTATCACTGTGTTTAGTCTTATAAAATGTGGGACTCAAGCCATGTCACATCACAGTACCTACTCACAGTAGGTCGTGCTCGCCCCGCTGCTGTTGTAGTACCTGCTGCTGAGTGCCGCTGCTACACGTTGCTTCGCTTAGTTTAATTCACAACCTTATTCGTATAGCGTTCAATAAATGTTCATATTCGAATTATACGAATATACTTACAAGAATATTACTTCCATTTTGAATAAGGTTCATATTCGTATGGAACGCTTAGGTGCGAGTGAAGTCAAAGTGCGATATACATGTGAATCTTACTTGCCTTAACGAGATTTCGGTAAAGTATAGGAAGGTAGAAAGAAGGTTTAGTATAAAGGTTTGCAAGTTTGTAACTGTAGCAACCAGTACCTAGCTTTTGTCCGTAAGTACGTGTAACTTGAACCTCAAATCTTGACTTATAAAATAGATAAGTAGGCATCTTATACATGCCTATAGATAGATGCTGAATGAGTAATATATATACAAAAAAGATTGCATTTTATAGCGATGGAGGTCATGTTTTTGTGCATACATACCTACTCCAACAAAAACAAGTCTATACATATAATAAATCTGTAGACGAGGCGGTTCTGTACAAAGAAAAAAAAAAAAAAAAAGTTGGTGGGTTGTCCAAGAATAACCAACAGATTCCATTTCTACCATTTTTGGAAATGATACTTACGTCTTAATTACTAGGTTTGTGAGATCGTGTGTTGTTATATGACCGTCATTTTCTTTGCGCGGAAACTTAACGCGATACATTGTGTATAGAATATAACTCTAAAGTTAGGTTAATTAAAATTTTCCAGATGCGTTGTTTATTTATTAGTTTAGTATTTAGTATTAGTGCGATAGGTGGCGCTACCTATCTTTCAAATCTTGATAATCATGAAAGAATAGTGACAAATGTTAATTTCTTAAAAAATATAGGTATTTATTCTTTAATTTTTCACTTTTCTACATAGTTTATTTAGCTTACAGAGTGTTCGAACGTTTTCCCATATATTTTGACAGTATCATTTCGTGCTCGATAGATGGCGTTGTTCGTTTAATGTCATTTTCTGAATCGCGGTGTTAAGAGTCTCCGTCGAAGAATGACTTTCGCCCAGATATTCCAAATAATTTTTAGTGTAGGTATCTTTGTTTTTGACTTCTTTAGTGTCGATAATAATAATAATAATAACCCCACCGCCGTATCTCTACGTTGACGTCGTGGTGGGACTTGCGTGCTCCGAACTCTAGGCTGTTCCGGTAGAGTTTACTTTGCCGGAACAGGTCTAGGATGAGGAGCCAGACCAAGGGAGATACAAAAACCCGCAGGGCAGCTTGTGGCGAGCTGTTGGGCAGTAGCGACCCCACGGACCCTACCTCCCGGGAGAAGTCTTGTTCCACATCTCTGGCTTGCCTTTATTGGCTGGCTGGAGTTAACACTGACGAGGAACAGAGCTCCCACCTCATTCTTGCCTTGATTGGCCGGCTTGAGTGGAGATTCGCAAGAGCAAACGTGCTCGGAGGAAGGAAGTATTCCAGTAAGTGCTCGTAGGGATCTTGACCATCTTCCGGGCTCTGGGATTGTTCTGAAAGCCGTGGAATACCTCTCCACTCCTCAAGCACCTCAGGATATGTTGCCCCCTTGTTGCTACGTCACTATGTGCTAGCGACAGTTTCTGGGGGCCCATTATTGAGTGTGTAAGTCACCCCCTGCCATCTTATCCATAATATATATTATATATCATTGGTCAGGCAGGGGTGATAGTCCTTCCATAGTTCCTGGTAACCATTCCACTATAGCCAGCCAAACCCATAGCCCAATGTTTTGTTTCCATGTACTGCAATAGTCCTACACCAAGCGGGGATTGTCCTTGGGTGCACTAGCATAGTGTGTACAGGGATAATCGTCGGTTGGTGCCTCATTCCATTTAAAATTGTCTAAGGGGCCTCTGTGAGTTGGCTTCGGCCCCTCGTACGCCTTTCAAAAGACCGGGACCCCGATGATCCCGAGATATGCAAAATATACAACAAATAATAATAAATAAATAATAAATTGTTGGTTGGGTTGTCATTCGTTGAAAGTATTGATTGATCTGATTGGTTTTGATTTGGTATTTTGGTTGGTTTCGTTCATTAGGTTCAAATTAAGAAGTCAAGAAACGAGTCGTTACAGATCGATTCAAACTTAATGGCGGCTCGGAAGTTAGCTTTTAGCTGCGCAGTACCCCACCCCTCACCCCCGCTGTCACATGAAATTGTTACTGCGCAGCGACTCGCCTCATGTTCCGAGCCGCCATTAAGTTTGAATCGAACTGTACTATACTTCGTAATTTGTTCGTATGATTCGTGACCGCCGCTCATTCGATTCGATCGTTGTTGGCGTGTGTAAGGCCTCGGCCTCGAATCTTGCGGGCAGCGGGGCGGCGGCGGCGGCGCGGGAGCGTGGCGGGCATCAAAGACCCGTTCTCGAAACTAGCGGGCAGATCGCGCGTCACTATAGCCGCGTAGTGTTGTGTTCACGATTTTATCGTCGAGATATTTGTTTTTATTCGCGAAAGAAATGTCTGAACAATGGCGGCAACATCTTTTTGATTCAAATTTATTCCTAACGCTCCATTTATTGTGGGCAACAACACTGCAATGCAGACGCGCGGGCGGTCACCGCTTGAATGGAGTGCACCGCTCGCTGCCGCCTCGCCGCTGCCGCCTCGCCGCTGCCGCGCCGCTGTTTTCGAGAACCGGTCCATTTGATTTTACGCATAAGATCCCGCCGCGCCCGCGCCGCCGCCGCCGCCGCCCCGCTGCCCGCAAGATTCGAGGCAGAGGCCTTATGGTTGATTTGATTTGTTCGACTATCGGACAGCAATAAATACACAAATATTGGCACATGTTTCTGGGGAAAGTCAACAATATACATCGATAAATTCGGTTCCCGAAGAAGAAGATGCCACACACTATCCAGTAGAGTTCTTAGAATCCCTTAACACACCCGGTCTTTCAGCACACAAAATTTGTTTAAAAGTCGGAGTGCCAATAATTCTTCTCAGAAATTTAAGTCCTCCCAAACTTTGCAACGGCACTCGGCTCATAGTCACCAATCACCAACAAAACGTCATCGAAGCCGAAATCTTAACAGGTTGCGGCGCCGGTGATGTTGTTTTTATTCCAAGAATTCCTCTCATTCCCAATAATTTCCCGTTTAGTTTTAAGCGTGTGCAATTCCCCGTCAGCCTTTGTTACGCCATGACCATTAACAAAGCTCAGGGCCAGACATTATCCGTTGCGGGGGTGGATCTTATTATTGGTTGCTTTTCCCACGGCCAACTTTATTTAGCTCTTTCGCGTGTGAACAACCCTAGCAACTTTTTTGTGTACGCTCCAGGTGGTTCCACCGCTAATATTTTATATAGAGAAGCATTTTCTTAAATAAAAACACAAGTTTTTTGGCAGTTTCTTACTAGGAAAAATCACCAGGCCTGGTCGAAAGATTCCCCCTTTTTAAATGAAGGTACAACTTTTCTAAGCGACATATTATTGTTTTCCGACATCCATGCGAACGAAGTCGCGGGCACAGCTAGTTTTACAATAAAAGTTTTATAGTGACGTATCCAATGATATTATATCATTGGACGTATCGTACTTTTTGGTAAAAACTTGTTATTCATCATAATCGCTTTGTAAATACTTTCTGTCTTTGCCATTTTTACGCCTTTTCAGTTACCTAAACCATGATTAACACAATCGCGCGAATGGCGATGGCGAGGCTAGTCAAGTAGCGACTGTAGCGAGGAGTACCTTTATTTATGTAATGATGCAATACGTAGGTATAATGTCTATGTGTGTTCACTGTTCGGTGTGAGTGAATGACAGTGCGAATTCAATGTTTAATTAGGTACCTCCCTACCAACACATTCAAAATAAATTAAGTTCTGGTACTGTTTGTATTTACTGTCTTGTCATTGTATTTAAAAAAATAAGTTAACACATATGCCATATTTTGTGTTATAATTATATATCTTAGTCCATATGTGTTAACTTTTTAATGTTCAATGCATATTGCTACAATATTACTTTATAAATAATGCTTTATGTACTTTAAATACATGTTGCTAAGTACTTAGTACACACCATACATATTGTGCTAAAAATTATAATGATTTATAAAATACAATGACAAGACTAAAAACAAATACAGTACCTATACTTTGCTGTATTATTAATAGAGAGTCATGCTAGATATACCCACCCTACAATGTGAGCAACAAATATATACAGGAGGATATAAATATCAACACCGTCAGACAAGAGATTGCTAGACATAGTAAAAGTCAACTGCAAGAGCAATGAGAATATCAACTGATGTCAATGAACTGGCATCAAAACTAGTAGGCATAGGAAGTGTCACACATTCCCGATTGAAACTTCATAGTGTCCTATAAAACACAGAATGTGACACCTCAACTAAATGACTTATTATGTTTACACAGATCGCCAATACAAAAAAATAATAATAATAGATTGTAGTTTACTGCAGCAAATACTAGTTCAATCAACACAGCTTATCGCAGTCCACTGTTGGACATAGGCCTCTCCCAGGCTGCGCCAGAACACCCTGTCCACCGCCTTCCGCTACTAGTGTATCCCAGCCACCTTTTTAAGGTTGTTGATCCATCTAGCTGGATGTTCAATATGTTTGCTGCTTGCTTAATACTAGTTAGATGTTGTTAATACTATAAATTTACCTCAAGCACTGCAGCAGTTTGGAATATAACCACAGTTGTTTTAATTAATGGCCAGAAGGTGTCCAAACTCCCACGATTTAGGAAATGTGAAAATGACTGCAACAGCATGTATGACCATCTGGAACAAACATTGGTAATGTTAGATGTTTTACTAGGTACTTGTTCTCCTGAAACAGAATAGACACTCAGGAGCAGTGGTGGAAAATATTGTTAGTCTATTATTTACTTATTTATAGCCTTTTTTTCAGAGTTACAGTTGTATATACTATAAAAAGTTTACCCAGTTCTGAGTCTATGTGTGCCCTTTGGCAAAGGCCTCCTCCAACCCCTTGCCTGTCTAGTCCATTATAATTATTAGGAAAATACCAAAACACTCTCTATCCACCACATACCAATCTACATGGTCTTCACATGATCTGACCAAGATTATGTCTGGACATTATAATATTGTTTGTAAGTAGGAATTATGTAAACTTTTAACTTACCCCAAAGTTTGGATACCATTATATGCTAAAAGATAGAATTTTCCTATAGCGGAGGGTACTGAACTTTTAACTTTTTTTGCACTTTTTTCGGACATGTTATCAAAAACTGACTTAACTTTCAAGCAAGAGCTCTTTTTAGTTGATAATAGTTTAAACAATTTATGTAGCACAACTTTCTTTTTTTGTAAAAATTCACGAATACAACAAACAAGTAGTATTTGTCTGTGAAAGTAAAGTGAATGAAAATTCAAAGCTATGTCACAGACTTCACAGAGTGTACATTTTGACGTGAGTCTCTAAGCTTGCTGCAAAATATCGATAGATTGTTCGATATATCGATATTTTTAGGTGATATTTATTATTTCAATATAAAATATCAACTATCGAAAATGTATCAAATAACGATATATTTCCAATAGCAACACCTTAGACTTTTCTGTCCTAGTTTGGTAAATCAGGTGGTGGTAATCTTGGAAGTCAGGTATATTTTTTTTTGTGAAAAGTTTTTATTTTTTACTTTTTGGTTGTGGTACCTATCCCACTCAAATTCGAATACCACTACCTGCTATGTAAAAACATCGTCCACATATAGCCTTCCGACTGTCGAAAAGTCTTTTAAGATAGATAACAATTAAAATTCTATTGTGTCTCGTTAATGACAGTTGAACTAATACTAAGCAGGAAAAATACGTAATATTGAAGCAAACTCAAAAACTACGCAAGCAAAGTAAATAAAATTTATATGGGACCACCTCTGATGCATGACCTACCAAACAAAAAAGAATCATCAAAATCGATTCATAATTGGCGGAGTAATCGCGTAATAAACATACAGACGAATTGAGAACCTCCTCCTTTTTGAAGAAATCGGTTAAAAAACTTGAACTTAAAGTAAAAATATTTTTTAGAAAATTTCACCGATTTATCGATATTTTTCTTTCGATATATCTTAATCGATATTGATATTTTTTTACACTATATGTATCTTTACTTTTTGGCACTTCTTGCATCCCTAGTAGGAGCAAGTAGTTGATTGACAAACACTCAGACCTCAGAACATTGACAGTCATTGCCTCAGAATGACCACAGAACATTAATACTCAAGAGAGAATGACTCAGACAGTCTTCCTTCTGTCTGAGAGCCGTTTGATGATGCGGTGAAGTTTACTGGATGACGTTTCTGTTGTGACGTTAACTGTGGCATATCTAAACGATGAAACGCAATCATCACAGAGCACTTTATAATACTGGGCAATCATCACTTTCATCAAATCAAATATTATTATTGGCATCTTTGTTGTAAAACGAACACGAATACGCTACCAGTGGAGCCAGCAATAGGGCAAAGAAACTATATTATATTTGATGAAACGCACTTTAGTGCGACCAGCCACCACACATCATACGTCTCACGTAAAGGTGTGTATAGACTTGTGTAATGTGTATAGTAATGTAACGCGAACAGTGTGGACGGCATACAAACAAGCTCTGTGTTTGCGCTAGTGACCGACAGCCGATGAATCAGTGCGAGCGCCAACCCGAGCGTTATGCCTCATTTACATTCAGCCCCTGCCGCTGCCCTTCGCGCTGCCGGCAATCATTCCTTAAATACTGCTGCAGCAGGATCGAGAGGAGTGTGTGTTTACCTCTTTACCTGCCCTACCACTCACTTCGCTTTCAAATTTTGGCAATGGCAGACGTCGAAATAATTACAGCGGCCGCGCTGTCTTTTTGCGATACATACATAATTATGTGAGGTATTAAAAAAAAAATCGAATACAAAAAAAGATCGCGTTGCCGGTCCTTTGACTTCCGCACAAAAAACCGCATTTTTGGGGAGCACCGGGCAGCGCGAGTGGCAATGGCAGTGGCATGAGAAGTATGTGTTTACACACTCGTCCTGCCCACTTCGCTGCCCACTTCTCTGCTCACTTCGGCTGAATGTAAATTTCTACTTATGTAATTCTCGTAATTCATCATTACCCATACATCTAAAGTATTTACTAATTCCATACATAGTACATACTAATTCCATTCAATTCCATTCCATCGACATTTCCAAATAGTATTTTTCTTCATACAATTAATTCCTTGTATATACTTTGATGACCCATTCACATTCATTGATTTACCAACTCATTCATTCTCATTCGTTGAATTCGTTCTTTTCTTTGCAACGCGTTTTTACGAGAGGTGCGTTACATTTTATTTTCATAGAAATTATATTATTTTCATTTGAATCTTATTTATAGGGTTCGCGTTTTCAAAGAAAAGCTTATTTTTCCTTTTCTATTTCAGTAATTCGTGCTTACAACAACAAACACAATGGTTGCGGCCAAGAAACAGGTTAGTGTCCTACACGTGTTTTAACACATATAATTGGACTTGAACGGGGTTATTTGATATCTTTTTTATTTAATAATCCTAATTAAGTAAAAGTCCAAGATCAATTGATACAAGATAGGCTTGCTTATTTCATCATTTGTAAGGTTGAGAACGTATCAAACATGTTTTAGTAATTTTGCAGGTTAGCTGTACTTAGTAAGTAGGTAATATCGCACATCCAGGCCAATAAAACCGTAAGAGGAATATACTATACTATACATTCCTCTTACGCCTTTATTGGCCTGGGTGCGCGATATTGAAATCAATTAATTAATTTAAAAATATTTTTTTACCAACATCCTAGGCTGTTCCAGGCGCCAGCCGCCGATGATTTCTGATGAATGCAAACTTTTTAAATCAACTACCTAACCGTGCGTTTGCACTGGCGAAACATTACAACAAAACATGTTTAAATTCTCTAGTTCCTGTCAAAAATTTTATGGAACATTGTCAGAAAATAGAGATTTCAACATTTTCTCGTGAATGTTTCGCCAGTGCAAACGCACGATAATCCAAATCATTTATCAGTCGTCATCAATAGCTGACATGTCAAGTCCTACAATGAAGTCTTTTATTTTTTTCAGAAAAAGACCATTGAGTCTATCAACTCCCGCTTGGCCCTGGTTATGAAATCTGGCAAGTACTGTCTTGGCTACAAGCAGACACTAAAGACTCTCCGCCAGGGCAAAGCTAAGCTGGTCATCATCGCTAAGAATGCTCCTCCTCTAAGGTGAGACTACTGAGAAGTAGAGTTTCCCAATATTGTGTCTGTCAAAGGGAAGCATATGGAGTCTTTGGACTAAGAAGTATGGATTCCCTCAGTGTTTCAAGAAGCAGTCATGTTGAAGTTAGGAAAATAGAATAGAAACTTTGGCCCCTTGTATGCCACAATCTTAAAGACAATGAAATTCCTACTGGTTCTTGCATAGATAATTCAAAAGGCTAAGTATATGTACCTAGCTATTTCAAATTGAATTACAAAATGCAAATTTATTTAAATGCCATGACTGTTTCTGATCCACATGGGAAACCTATGGAGTAGTCGTAACTCATTTGCTGAACTTTGACAGGTGAGCATGATAAGCAGTTATTTTAATAATAAATCAGTGTGTTGCATTTATAACTTACTGGTTACCTACTGCATGATTATGAATAAATTATTTATAATTATCGATAAATTTGTATAAAGGTAAGTTATTATGGTGTATTTCATGTTGTAACAATGATATACTTTTGTTATAGGAAATCGGAAATCGAGTATTACGCACTTCTGGCCAAGACTGGAGTCCACCACTACAGTGGAAACAACATCGAATTGGGCACAGCATGCGGAAAGTACTACAGGGTGTGCACACTCGCCATCACCGACCCTGGTGATTCTGACATCATCACCACACTGCCTGAGTCGCAGGTGTAGATGTATCTTTAATATAATTTAAGAAATCATTTTTGGTTTTTTTTTACCCATGCAAGATAATGTAAGGAGCAGTGGTAACGGCCCCGACTTACGAATCGGTCGTGGGTTCAAACCCAGACCGGCGCCCGGCGCTTTACTTATAAATTATTTCATCACCACTGCTCTCAAAACGATGAACGAAAAATCGTGAGGAAACCGGCATGTCTTATAACCAAAAAAATCGAAGACTTGTGACATTACCAACCCGCACTGGGCCCGCGTGGTGGATTACGGCAATGGGCCGTAATCCAACACGCGGCCAGCCTTCAGGTTTCCGAATCCGGAAACCGTACGTATGCGGCCGGCCTTAAGGTCATAGGTAGCACTGCACACATATCATATAATCAACTCTGAAACGGATCGTTACCGTATAAATTCGAGCCGTTTTTAAGTGTTCTTTGTAGTATGAAACTCCCTAGCACACTAATCGGAATCTTAACGTAAACGATTCGCCTCGGGACAAGCTCATTAGCTCACGAACCGCGGTGTGGCGCGTGGTCAACCAGCGGTCCCCGCGCTTACGGCTCGGCGCAAACGGGCCACCGACCAGAGCCACTGATATGTGTGCTATGACCTTTAATCCGGGTTTTAGTTTAGAAGATATAATTAGGGAGTTTCGTTTTTAAGGTATAGTCCAAGAGCTTAGATCGTACAGTTTACAGCACTCTTCGATCTAGCTCTTGCGTCAGAACTTCATGCAGTACAATTACCTATTACAAAATCTACTCTGCCTTGCGCTGTGTGGAACTGTCACTTGCGTTTCAGCATACGCTGATTCATAATTTTGTTCCAGTCGTCTATTGTTTTGTACTATAGCTAGGTAGG
Organism: Lithophane semibrunnea; assembly: GCA_947363905.1. NCBI lineage: Eukaryota > Metazoa > Arthropoda > Insecta > Lepidoptera > Noctuidae > Lithophane > Lithophane semibrunnea. The sequence goes on along the minus strand of OX376188.1, from coordinate 9,428,026 downwards.
ACGCGAACGTGTCACAGTAGCTGCGTCGTAGCATGCGTTCGCGGCTTATTTCTGCTTCGCCCAAGGAACATATACTCACCTACGGGCTTCGCCTGCCCTACCCTGCAAAATCTGTACCAATCTGTACTGTGCTGTGCTGCGTCACAGCATACGCTTAGCCTAATAGTTGTTCTTAGGTTGCTACTGTCAGAGGCAAAATAACTCGGATGGAGGATACGGGGAAGACGCCCGAGGTCAAGGTGCTGTGCGCGGCTTTGTAGTATAGACTTAAATACTGTGTACCACGATTTAATATCGTTTAAAGATTGTAAAAATCCGTTCCGATCCGATGCGATGCAAGCCGTTTCGTGGAAATCATCCTGACCTGACCCATTCAAACCAAATGATAACGTTAACACAGATGGGTTACTTAGCCTTATCATTCTTGGTAACTCATTGAACCCTGATCCAAGCACTACGAAAATCGCTCTTACCTCGTAAAGGCGCTGTTAATGTCAAAGTGTTTACCACTGATCTGCGATTGACTGTACACCAGTTTTCTCTAAAAGGGTTTACAAACCCGGCACGAACGTGTCCGTTACCTCAGCCAGATGTGGTCGAAAATGGTCATTTGAATCTTATAGATAATTAGTTTTGCGGCTTCTGTAATTGTTGCGCACATTTTTAAATTTGTTGCGCTTATAGTTTTTTAATTATTTCACAAAAACATTTCCTGCTGGGGTAACGTTACCCCAGCCAGACCTTTTTCTTTCTAATGGGAATATTTAAATAAATACTAGCTATAAAATTAGTTGTCTAAATGAAGTAAATGTTGTGCCTTATTTTGTATTTGTTCTTTCTTCGGTTGCGAAGTTATTCGAGATTTTGCTGGGGTAACGTTTTTGGTTTTGCTAGATCTTTGAAACGGTTAAGCGGATTCTTATCATATTTTGTACAAGACTTCTTTGGAATTAGTTTAAATTTGTTCTGCAATAAAAATACCAAAATAATACATATCTTAAAGGTTATTTCATTAAATAGAAAACACTTCAATTGGTCCCAGCACTCTCAATAAGAGGTCTAAAGACTTACTTTAAACATTATTTTGAAGCTTGTAACTGCCTTCAAATGTATGTGATGTTTCATTAGTATCCTGTAAGTATTTAACAAGTTATGATGATAATCAGTTCTTCACGAGCACGGTCATGATGCACGCGGTGTTATTTGGCAACTGATAAGCCTGTATATGGATATATGAACTGAATGTTATGTCAATTATTAGTTGTGTAGTTCAGTTGTATATCAGTAAAATTTCAGCGTAGTACATTGGATAATTAATGAGATAATACGATTATAGTCATTAGGAAGTGAATGACCGTGGTAACCCGACCAAATTTAGGTGGTTACGAAAAAGCGAAAACGCAGAACATTATGCTACCTTCTAAAATATGTAGGATAGTGTTACAAATTTAGTACAGACATTTACACAAGTGTTAAAAAAAACTACATGTTTATTAAAGAATTTTTATTAACAGGTAAAATAATCATTTCAATTGAACTTTTAAAGTATTAATAAACTTATACTTAAAAACAATCACAGATTAAAATTGCAGATAGTAATTTTGCTTTTTTGAATTTTCTATTACTTTTTTTTTAAATGATAGATTTCAGTAAACACAGTACACAGTTACAGTTTTTATTTAAATAGGTATACGCAATATTGGAATGTGTAATGATCACAGACAATAAATAATTATACAATGTTTTTTTTCAGTTAACACTAAACTTACGTATGACTACTAATACCCACTTATATCAATTAAAATCACAGATCAATGGTAATACTAAATGACATCACAATGTAGTGAAATGCTCAAAAACTGCTTCAGATTCCGTTGCGTAGTTTTAAAGATCCAGGCAAACAGGGACAGACAACGGGAAGCGACTTTGTTTTATAAGTACTATGTATCGAAGGATAAATATGTCGTCATCACTGTCGAGAATTCCAGTCTAGGTAATAACTAAGTACGAAAAAAAAGAAAATAATAAGTAAGTTCCTAAATTCAAATATTTAAGCCTTAAAAAAATACAGTTTTAGATAAGTAGGTACCTAACAACATGTACATATTAATAATAATTTTGCTACTATTTCTGTAGTTACATTATGCAAGCTTACCTTGTTCGTGAATTCATCAAGCAACACGCACCATAATTATGATCATCAATAGAAGCACTCCACATTAACAGTAATTTGCCACACTTATTATTATAATAGCTCTCACGCACTCGATAAATATTTTCAAAAACAGGAAACGGAACTGCCGAAGCGCACGCGCACTCTACAAGATGAATTATGTAATTATGGAGCATGTTTGGTGCGTTATGCAAACAATGAATTACCCCTTCACCCCACCCCTCCCGCGTCCCGTCGAACGACGTGTTATCGGTGATTTTTGATAAGTATGTGCAACTGGAAGATAATAATAATGTTTTCATAGTACAGATATTATTATATTATTATGTATTTAACAGTGTACGCGTCTGTACCGAAATTGTAAAGTGTATTATACTAAACATTTCAAAAGATAGCATAATGTTCTACGTTTTCGCTTTTTCGTAACCACTTAAACTTGGTCGGGTTACCACGGTCATTCACTTCCTAATGACTATAATCGTATTATCTCATTAATTATCCAATGTACTACGCTGAAATTTTACTGATATACAACTGAACTACACAACTAATAATTGACATAACATTCAGTTCATATATCCATATACAGGCTTATCAGTTGCCAAATAACACCGCGTGCATCATGACCGTGCTCGTGAAGAACTGATTATCATCATAACTTGTTAAATACTTACAGGATACTAATGAAACATCACATACATTTGAAGGCAGTTACAAGCTTCAAAATAATGTTTAAAGTAAGTCTTTAGACCTCTTATTGAGAGTGCTGGGACCAATTGAAGTGTTTTCTATTTAATGAAATAACCTTTAAGATATGTATTATTTTGGTATTTTTATTGCAGAACAAATTTAAACTAATTCCAAAGAAGTCTTGTACAAAATATGATAAGAATCCGCTTAACCGTTTCAAAGATCTAGCAAAACCAAAAACGTTACCCCAGCAAAATCTCGAATAACTTCGCAACCGAAGAAAGAACAAATACAAAATAAGGCACAACATTTACTTCATTTAGACAACTAATTTTATAGCTAGTATTTATTTAAATATTCCCATTAGAAAGAAAAAGGTCTGGCTGGGGTAACGTTACCCCAGCAGGAAATGTTTTTGTGAAATAATTAAAAAACTATAAGCGCAACAAATTTAAAAATGTGCGCAACAATTACAGAAGCCGCAAAACTAATTATCTATAAGATTCAAATGACCATTTTCGACCACATCTGGCTGAGGTAACGGACACGGCACGAACTAAAGGTCAATAGAATCTCGACAAGCAATGTCTACAAAACCGGCTAAGTGCGAGTCGGACTCACGCACGAATGGTTCCGTACCATTATCTATAAAAACAGCAAAAAAATCACTGTTGTATGGGAGCCTTAAATATTTATTTAATTGTTTTTTAGTATTTGTTGTTATAGCGGCAACAGAAATACATCTGTGAAAATTCAAACTGTCTAACTATCACGGTTCGCGAGATACAGTCTGGTGACAGACGGACGGACAGCGGAGTCTTGGTAATAGGGTCCCGTTGTAACCTTTGGGTACGGAACCATAAAAAATGTAACAGCAATAATTAAATTAGTCAGTCAATAGTGAAAGAGTTCAAAGAGTAATTTCATCTTAACCATTTCAGATTGAAGCCGTCAATGAGACTGTTCATATTATTATAGACTAGCTGCGCCCCGCGGTTTTACCCACGTAAGTCTCGATCCCGTGGGAATATCGGGATAAAAAGTATCCTATGTGTTCAGGTTATAAACTATCTGTTTGCCAAATTTCATCCAAATCCATTCAGTAGTTTTTAGGTGAAAGAGTAACAAACATCCATCCATCCATACTTACAAACTTTCGCGTTTATAATATTAGTTAGAAGTTAGATTAGATAGGTGATTAATAATTGAAAGAAGTGGCAATTATTATATAAGTAAATGAAATTAATGAAGGATTTTTTTGTGTTTATTATTTCAAAATTGATACACTTTATGTAACTCATCCATGCCGTCTCCCCTGGAGCTGCCAAATCTGGGAACAACAATGGTACATTAATATCAAGTAATATAATATTAGATCACCATAACTGTGGGTGCTGTGGAAAAAGAAAGAGCCAGATTCAGATTTTTGTGGTGACGTCACCGGATGCGCATCCAATCTGTATTATAATAAAGCACCACATTAACATTCAATTTGGCGTGATAAATTATCCTGTCAATAAATAACCATGAGTGTCGAATAATTAAGTAAAATTTTGGCATGATACCAAACAACGGATTCATCCACGGCCTCATGCCATGACGGATGAATCATTCCAACTCGTCAATCAAGCCAATTTACACCTTCCGAGGGCTTTGCCCTCGACTTTCATCTGTATTATCCCCTGCAAACAAACGCTCCCACAATTTCCCTTACTTTCTTTTCATGTTATAAAAGATCTAAGATAAGGTTTCTTAGCAATTACTTACTAAAAAGTTAAGGGCGTCTAAGTCTCCTAAGAATGTTTTTAAGTATCTGCCCTTACTGCCCCTTTTCATATGATATACGTTAATAATATTTAAATGAATTAAATAATGTGCTGAATACAATTGTGACTTACCTGATTATGAAGACTTTCCATCCTCTACAGTCTACCGACTGCAGCCTTTCAATATTAACAATATCAGTTGAATAAGTGGGTTGATCAATTTCATCCCATTCCTGAAAAGTGAGTAAAAGGATTAAAATCAAATTAATAACTAGTACTGTATGCCAATGAAATTAATCTACATCATACTGCATCTCAACATAACTGTGGATCACGTGTATATAGAATTACTTTCCTAAATAAAAAAAATGGTAAAAATAATTTTACTGAAAGTATTTTTGTTTTGTTCTTAGTATGCATGCACACCATGTTGCACTCGCAAGAATTCTTCTAATATTATTTTCATTTATATCAATGTGCAAGTTTCTGCAAAGAATAGTGCTTCTATTAAATATGCTATGTTTTTTCGAACAAAAACCAGCATAAGCATGACCATCTCAGGGTGTCACTTAATTAAGAATGTCAGCATATTAAAAACTTTTGTCTTTCAATTAAATTATTATCTTCATAAGATAATAACGTTTACTTTTAAGTAAAATACATAACTAATTTTATTATTTCTGTTTCATCATGGCCTGAAAATGCTACATTACCAAGTAAATTGACCTAACTTAGTTTTACCTGACATCTCATTACAAATCGAGATCTAACTTTAGTCATAGCTAAACACTTCGAACCAGTTTTTGTATTTTGAAATTTATTCTTAGTACACTACAATAAAGTTCTTAATTCAAAAACTGACTTTAGACCCAGCACGCGTATAGCATAACCACCATGGAAATGGGTGGTGTACGAAAGAATAGACAAAATGACAAATTTTGATTGTTAATCTGTCATTTTGTCTAATCTTCCGTTGACAAAACCCGTTTCTATTGTGGTCATGCTACGCGTGGGTATGTAAGTTGGCTCAATTTCGGGTTTTACTCAACCATTTCGATTCGTCTTGTCTTATGAAAGAACGTTGCTTGGGCTTGTTGTTACAGATTATTATACCACTTCCATTCCTTATCATTCTTATGGTACCTAATTATAGGCTCGCTCCTATAATATCATGGAGGAAAATGTGTACATCCTCTGCCTACCCTTTCAGGGAACTCAAAACATACATTTTTGTTCTTTGCAATCATAACTTTTTAAAGTTACTGAGCTATAAGTGGAATAATTTGCCTCTCTCATGAAGGTAAAAACTAGTATACTTACTTATGTATAACCTTATTACTATAATAAATTGTGCAAAATCATGGTTTAAGAAAAATATGTTACCTGTTTGTCTTTATTTTGTATTCTAAAAATGAATCTTCAAAGCAGGTAGACAAAAATAAGAAGAGGCATGTGTAAGTTTCCCTCGTGCTGCAGACCAAATACCTTGTTCTAGAGAATATTTACCTAGTTTATTGTATTAGTTCATTAAAATATAGCCCATGTCTGTTACATGAAAAAGCACACCTTTTTGTTCTTGACTGTTTTTTGTTACTAAAAGTACAATTCCGTAGCCGACCGCAGGCGGCAACTAACCGCCTGGCCACGGGACGGGCGACGCGAACGGCGGTGCGGCAGGCGTGGCATGACTAGACATTTCTATTCATTTGTTTTAGTCGCAAGACGCTTCGCCGGTCACACCGCACGAAAATTCGCTGCAGCAAATGTCACTACAGGTTCCTATGTATTTCTTTCTATGAAACCGACTTGTCGCTTACTACGGAAGGTATTTCACAGAAATTCATAGACATTATAGCATGCAAAGTGTCGCGGCGACACGTAGCCTGCAGTTCCCGCCTGCGGTGGTCTACGGAATGGTACCTTTACAAATTAAATCGTTTGAAGCATTTCCTTTACGAGTTTCCATACAATTTATTTTTCTGTAATTAATTCAAAATATATTTTACATCTTAAAAATAATTGAAAAAAAAAAAAAGTCTAATAAGATTTTTTGCTGTCTGGGCTTCTGTATTTATGGGCGTAAAACAATTCTGAAAATACGCTTCAACATTTATAAAATTAAAGGTGATTCACGTCCCAATCATTATGTGGACAGGGTAATATTGAATGTACGGACTATTAAAGGTCCCATGACATTTAAAAATCAATAAATCGCCTTACTCATTCTGTAAATTCTCTGGTCAGAATTTTAATTGTCTAGGTATTTTTTGAAGTCGTAAATTTGGATAATTGCTGTGGAAATACACATAATTGGTATTCTTTGTTCTGTATCTGGATACAGCAATGAAATGTGAATCAAATATTCTGTGTGCCCAAAACAGACTATTATTTACCAGCAAAATGAAAAGCAGTAGATACTAACAGTGTATAATGTTAGATTTAAATAACTTTGTCGTCTCTTATAATTTATTAGCCTAGCATTTCTAAAGGTTAATAGGTTATTTGAATATATTCCGCCTGCTTCCCACTGTTGGGAAAAGGCCTCGGCAAATGACTTTCAGCTACTTCGGTCTAGGGCTAATGTGAACAATTAATAAATAACATTTCTAAACCTTGACCTGTAATGGTCCACTTCAGAAACTGCTGCATTAAAATATTGGACAAGATATTTTTTCCATTCCGAAATGGATTCGTACATGTACAGTTACAAGCATAAAAATGTATTACTATGGACAGCTCAACCATAAAATCTGATTTCATGATTCATCCATTAATATATGATGATGGCAAATATGTTATAAAAGTGGCAGTACAAATATGGGATATCGAAGGAACACCAAAACTATCTAGCGAGACAAGAGACGCCAACATATAGGATGTTGCAACGGTTTCTATACTCGTAATGTTTATGCAATATTAACGGACATATCTTGCGTCATAAATTCTGCCTATTCAGATAAAATCAGAAGAATGTGATACTTCTTTGTGATCGAAAATATCTGCCACCACTTTGGCAGCATAAAAACCTATGCCTTCCACAATTATATTATAATCTTTGCCGCCATATATTAATGGATGAATCAAGAAATCCGGTATAATTGCCGAGCTGTCCATAGTAATATATTTATGCTCGTGTCTCTAAAAAAGTTTGCCCTAGACGAGTTTAACCAGACTTTTACAAGGAGTTATGTACAGAATGTCGTGTACAGTCAGTTATTATCAATGGATGTAATATTGTCTCACACATATTATCATCGTCCTATTTGTGACCTTGTGACTATTGAAAGCATGTTTAGCATAAAACTATTAGGTAACCATTTCAAAAATAGCACCTTATATAATTATGTACTGTCATATACATTGTGGATGTATTCTTACTTTTCTAAAGCATGGCTAAGGATAGCCCTAATTTGTATCAGGTCGGTAGGTTGTGTAATTACAATAATGAACTAATTACTAGAATAATCTTAAAACTGGTGCTATGCAAGCATGAGCTCGCCCATTTTGGAATAAAGCATACACATTTATATGTTAGTTTATATTTTTATTGTGAATTGAGTCCTTAAAACTAAAACATTATGGTACTTTACTATACCATTGTTACAAAAAAATGAGCCAAAGTAGAAGTTGCTACAACAGTTAAATATTGTATAAATTAATTTTGTTTGGTAAAATAGTGACAGTCCTAATATTAATAGATTCTTTTGTGAGGTCATTTTTTTGTGAAAGTGGAACTTAATCTCTTCTAATAAGAAGTCTCATAAAAAAAAACACCCCAATATATTTATTATTGTCTCTTCTCAATGGTCTCATTCAGTCATTTACATAATATTTATCACTCTGTCCAAACTCTCACCTAACTAAAATGTGACGTATACATCGCAAACTGCATTGTATAGTAGTACATCCATTAGCTTCAATAATTTGATCCAGATACTTTATTTTGAATGTGTACCATAAAGACGTTAATGATATTCTGTATAGTCAAACAGATCACCAGCTGCCTGTAATGCAAACAATCATAATAGACGTCAAAACTTATTCATAAATAAATACACTTAACTCTATGTAGCTGTAATCCATTGAAGGTCCTCAATAGCATTACGCTGTTAAAATAAATACCTTACATGTTGTTTTTAATACTGTTTTATGTTTCATTAATAGCATAATATATCCGATTTACATCACCAATACTATTTTACAAAATAAAATTTTTATTTTTATTGTAAGATTATTATTATTAAGTACTTATTGTGTAAATGTATTTATTTGCGTGGTTTGTTAATATTTTTTAGCTCAGTTGCTTACCCTTTTGGTAGCCGATTTTTATCTAATAATTTGCATTTAATTAATAACCCTTCCTTGGCAGCCTGGGTAAAAATACTACACAGTTTTATATGCTCGACCATTTTTGTTTTGACGTCATTAAACGCAGATAGTACAAAAAAAAAAATGTGAAAATAGCTTTTCCATAGTTCACTACATAACTCTTTAAAGGATTTCATATTTTATCGACATTGATGTAGCAAATTTTTGTTTTAATTCCACTATAAAAACATAAAAATACCAAACTCTAACAAATCCTTAAAGTAAATGTTATGTAGCAAATCAAAGGAAATGGCTTACATTCGCAGTTTCCTTTGATTTTCATCCAAGTTCATGAAATTTTTCAAACTTTTAGACAAGATTTTGATGATATCTATTATTATTACAAAATGGTCATCTAATATCACTTTACATGTATTAAAAACCACATTTTATTGGTTCATATACCAATCTCAGTCTCCTTGACACAGAATCTGAGAAAACTGCCTACATTTAAAAAGTTTAATGTTTTTTTGCAATTTTATTGTATTACACAACTTCCTTGGAATATTTTTCAACTATCCTAGATTCATATTGTATTTAAAGTTATGCTTTCATTTGCTGGTTTATGAATACTTCTTTATGTTGGTTGTAGCCCTTGCATTTATTACTTGTTATGTCTTAACCTAGTTCTTTCATAAATTACTTCTTTACTGCCAACATTAAATTATGAAGTATGACCTAATGTACGTTTTCCTTCAGGCAAACTAAGTACATTTCGTGAATTTGATGCTTATAGAGAGATTGTATAATTTCCTTGGATTATTTTCAATAAGAATGAATACATAGTAGTGACACAAGTTGTCTGACCCTCGTCCTAAGTGACCGATGAATGAGAGCATGTGAAAGTAAGATAAATGTTTCCAAAATAAACTGTTTCAAGATGCAACATGGATCAGGCAGATAATATAATTTGATGTTTCCGTATTACCGAATACAATTGCATTCAATTTGTTATGCTGCGTGGCTTATACTTGTCGCTCATCTAGGACGCAGGGCTAGAAACTTTCATTTGGGATATCACGTAAAAAAATTTGACTAGAATGTAGCATAACTAGGCTTCTACACAGATTCAATATTTTCGAAACTTACCATAGTTATTGTTATACTGCGGCTGCGGTTGCTGGTAAGAGTTGTAGGAGGGCTGCGAGTATGAGTCGTAGGAGGGCGCCGGGCCTCCGTACGCGGGCTCGGCGCCGCCGTAGCCGGCGTCTCCCGCACCGCCAGCGCCGCTGCCGCTGAGGTTGAATGGGAATTAATAATATTAAACTATTATTCAAAACCATATTATAATCTACCTCTAACCCCGCGTTTACAGCAAGGTAAACAACATGTATTCTACATTATTATGTATAGTGTTTTCGTTTATCGTTTACACCTAGAACTACTTGTAAAGCCTAGTTGTATACAAAACTTGTAGGTAACTATGATATAAGTTTAACAAATTTTCCAACATTCAACAATACCTCATTTGTCAAATTGTGATGAGTAGTTTAGATTATGATGGAACACATGAACATACATACAGGTCAAAATCATAACCCTCCTTTTTACTTCGCCGTAGACGGGATTTTAATTTTGTGCTTATCAATGTATCGAATTTTCGAACGCATTTAACATGGATACTTTAAGGCCTGTTAACAAAAAACCCGGAGTGGAGGCGAAAGCCAATGAAACTCCAAAGGGGGGTGCTTGCACCTCTCTTGCCCCTGGTGGCCATGCGGCTAACGCTGCGGGTACCAGAGCGGGCACCGGTCCGGCTGTGGCGAGAACCGCAGCTAAGACCAAAAATAAAAAGTCCCAAGATAAACAAAGGACGTCGGCGCTGATTGGGACCAGTACCGACCCTTCTAACACAATGGTAAAGACCACGGCGACGACTTATTCCACTGCCGGTCGAACCCTCCCCAAACAGACCCCGGTGCCGGGTAAAACTAGCACCGAGATCCCAGCCAAACACCCTCCTCCTCCTGAGGCTCCTCTAGCCTCCTCCCATCAGACGGCCGTAGCCGGTCAAGCGGAGACGGTCAGCTGCACCGAGGACGCGTTCACGCGTGCCTGGCAATTTGTGCAGAAACGCAAGGGCAAGGGTAAACGCAATCAACAAACCCTTCGCCCATGCACCGACCCTTCAGGTCCAACTGCTGCCCCAGAACAGGGTAAGAAGAGGGACAGACCTACGAGGAAGGAGCGCCGACAAGCGCTAAAACGGAAGCCTGGCAAGGGCTCCGTTAACAGACATGCCACCGCCGCCAGCTCAGGGAAACCGACGCGCGGGCCGCTGAACTTCTCCGCCGGAAAGCAGTCGCAGGCAGAGGCCCCAGCCGACCAGCGCCTAGTCAACCGCCAACCGGCGCACAGGACAACTCAGCCGTTGGCATAAAGGTAACACAGCGGCCCGATTGGAAGGATCAGGCCGCGGCCAAGCGAGCTCTCAACGAGTCCTTGACACCTCGGGGTGAGCATAAGCGGCCGCGGCTTGATCAATCCAATAGAGTCGCCCATCGAAGCTACGCCCAAGCTGCCAGCGCTACCCTCGACGTCGCGATCACCTGCGACCGTACGGGAATACTCGGCAAGGACGTATCGGACCAGGTACTCGCTGCCATTCAAAAGCAGATCATACTCGAGGCCTGCTCCTCCAAGCAAGACACACCAGGACCGCACTATAATCAGCATGCATACAGCTCGGGTAAGTCGACCGAATCTGCTCTTCATCTAGTGGTCAGTCAGATAGAGGATGCGATTCATCAAAAAGGAACCTGCCTGGGCACTTTCATAGACATCGAAGGAGCCTTCGACAAAACCAACTTCTCCAGCATCAGCAGCGCCCTCTCCAAGCATGGAGTAGAACAGGTACTAACTGACTGGATTACGAATATGTTAAGCAAACGAGTGGTTCGCCTTGAAGGGGAGCAGCAGTTGGCAATGATAGCCAGAGGCTGTCCCCAGGGAGGGGTGCTATCCCCCCTACTCTGGAATCTGGTTATCAACGACCTGATTACAAAGCTCAACGCCAGCCGCTATTATACAATAGGGTATGCAGACGACCTCGCAATCCTTGTTTCGGGGAAGGTGACGGGAACAATCTGTAATCTCACTAATCAAGCACTACGTATCGTAGAAAATTGGTGCAGGGAATTTGAACTATCAGTGAATCCCACTAAAACTGAACTAGTCATGTTTACCCATAAACGAGCTTTAGGGCCCTACCGCCTACCAAAACTGTTCGATACAGAACTTCAGTTGGCCAACGAGGTCAAGTACCTCGGGGTCATTCTAGACAGTAAGCTAAACTGGAGTAGTCACTTAGACAACAAGTTAAACAGGGCCTGCATCACCTTCTGGCAGTGCAGGAAAATGATAGGTAAGAAATGGGGCCTATCCCCCAAAATCATACTATGGCTGTACACTACAGTGATCCGCCCCACGATCGCATACGAGGCTGTGGTCTGGTGGCCCCGCACCCAGCTAGTGACAGCAGTTAACAGACTACAACGCATGCAAAGACTAGCCTGCGTGGCGATCACAGGCTGCATGAGAACTACTCCAACTGCAGCGATTGAAGCCATGCTAGACTTACCCCCGCTCCATCTGTTCATACAACAGGAAGCGACGATGGCAGCGGTGCGTCTTAATGCAACAGAGCTCTGGGGTAAGAGAGTTACACAACATACCTCGCTGCTCGAGGGCCTCAATAATGAGTTCCCCATTACGAAAGCCATAAATGACCGGGTACCCAAACAATTTATCTTTGATAAAAAATACAGAATCCAGCTGCACGAGGATCGCCATTGCGAGGGCTTGCGACCCGCGGAGCTACGCATCTTCACGGATGGTTCTAAAACAGGTAGTGGTACAGGTGCTGGAATCTTCTCGGAGGACTTCAACATACACATAGCCACACCATTGGGGGGTCCACAACACAGTTTTCCAGGCCGAATGCATGGGTATTTCTCTTGCCGCTTCAGCTATCATGGCCAGGGAAGTTAAGGACTACTCGATACGAATACTCTCAGACAGTATGGCTGTTCTGCAAGCGCTTAACAGCCACACTGTTGACTCTGGGCTGATATACGAGTGTCACCAGCGCCTAAACCAGGTGGGTAACCTCAATAATATAACCATTCAATGGATCAAAGGACACAGCGGCTCACTAGGCAATGATGCAGCCGACGAACTTGCCCGTAGGGGGTCGAGCATGGCACCGGTGGGGCCCGAACCCATTGCGCCACTCCCCTTCGGGTACCTACGCTCTCTGGTAAGGAAACGCACTAGGGATCAACACCACAAACTATGGTTGGACCAAGGTGACTGCAGGCAGGCTAAGGAGGCACTCCCTGCCATCGATTGCCGCCTCACGAAGCGGGTGCTCCGACTAACGAAACAACAGCTGCGAACTGTTACAGCAGCTATAACTGGCCATGGGTCTTTTAATAAACACCTCTTTGTCATAGGAGTCACAGACAGTCCACTGTGCAGGGCCTGCATGGAGGACGACGAGACAGCAGCTCATGTGCTACTACACTGCCCGGTGGTTGCCACTTACAGGGCAAAGTACTTCGGTAACCCAGGTACCCTAAGGGAGATGGTCAGTAACACCAAGGCGTTGCTGGCCTTCTTGGAGGAGCTGGGGTGGATCGAATAAGTGATTTCCCACCCGAACGCAAAATACGCGCTTTGTCGTGGAGTTGCGGATACCAGCCCGTATTACCTATTACCAATGTATCGTATTGGAACATACAACATCAAAAATAGAAGATTTATGAAGGTTTTACTAACCTATATCCTTCATTTTCATAGCTGCCTTGGCCGCCTGTTGAGTAACCATAACCCGAGCCATAGCTACCAGAATTGTACCCTGAGGTGGGTTGAGCCGGAGCTGGCGTTGAGTAACTGTTACCCTGATAAGAGCTGGTAAAATAAAAGAAAAAACACGCTTAGGAAATCTGTATCTATCCAAAAAATTAGGCCTGAACTGTAGTAATGACTCAGAATCTACATTATCTGCATTTGTGTTTCAGACGGCAATTCCTATCTGATAGAATTGTTTCATCATAGTTATAAAAAGTGTTATGGATTATTCACATAGTTTGAAATGACAACCTATTTTAAACAAACCATCATGAACATTTTTTTGAAGTTCCTTATTAAGTTTACTGTCAAAGTAGTTCTAATTTAAATAATCTTACCTAGGCGTGTTGTATGACGGCTGGGCATAAGGATCAGCTGCAGGCGGCTCGTAAGGTTGATATCCAGTGTGTCTGTAAAGATTGTATCCAGCTCAGCAAAATGAAATAGGGAAACTCATGAATAATAAACAATTTATTATATCAGATTAAGAAAATCGTCATTTGTGTTTCAGACGGCACATTCCTATCGTTTTCTGGATCATCATGTATGTATAACTACAGAGACAGCTTTAGAATAAAGTCCGACATGATGTTTTAAATACGTACGATGGTCCATAGCCGTTGTTTTGCTGCGGCATGTTGTGCTGCGGAGCCGCCTGCTGGTAGCCGCCCTGCGGCGCCGGCCGCCCGCCTCCGCGAGGACCGTCGAATCTGAGCAGAGTAAAAATAAATGTTAATCATCACACAAAAAATAAAGTGAGTATGAATCAGTATTATTCGTTTTTTAGATATTATTTATTATAGATGGAATGTAATTATGGTAAAGCGAAAGCTCAAACCTTGGTCTCTTTGGTGGACCCCCAGGTCCTCCATGCGGTGGGCCACCACCCCTTTTGAAGGCTTGTTGAGGTTGTGACTGCAGCGGCGGTATCGAAGCTGATACGTGCGGCGGTGCGGGCCGCGGACCAGTGGGGCCGATGCCGGAGTGAGGGCCGCCCGGCCCACCGGGAGGTCCACCCGGCGGCATTCCGTGGCCTCCGCGACTACCACGTCCTACAAATTATGTTTTAATAATTATTTTAAAATTTCACCTATTTATGTAAGCAAATGGATAATTATGTGTCTAAAGTTTGTATGTATTTATATTGTATATTTAAATTAGAAAGAAAGAAAGAAAATACGTTTATTTACGGCAAACATGATGCTAAAAAAGAACAAATACGTGAAAATTACAAATGAATGAATGAATTAAATGGTTCACCACAGTTTACCTGCAGTATTGTCTCTCTATCTTCTATAAATCAATCCAAAGGTTGTCTTTAAAAGATTGCTTTACAGATAACACCGCCCATAGTGTCACCCTATGTAAAATTTCTAAATTTAATAGCTGTAATTTATATGGTTTACATAATAAACAGTATTCTATCTGACTATCTATTTACAAAGTAAAAAGTGTTGCATCCTCTGTCTGGCCTTCTTCCTATTTTAGACTAAATGGGAAGCAAACTCCTTTATAATTGTAGAAATAGATTTGTATTATCATGACTCTTTACCTCTCATTGGCATACCCCCACGGCCACTACCCCTGTCACCTCGCTGGCCAAAGTCTCCTCGTCCCCGGCCTCCTCGGCCTCTCATGGCACCAGGGCCACCCCGATTGTTGAACCCTCCACCTGTGAACAAAGTAAGAACATACTATCAGTTTCATACAATTTGTATTCAAATCATGTCTTTGGGCACCGTCACATGTGCATAAACAGTAAATTTTATTTGTTTAGGTTTTTTTAAACATGTTCCATTATTACATTGTCTTAGTAAAATTTAAATCAACTGTCTATTTACCCCCAGTAAGTGAGAACGTTTTATGCAGATTGTGTTGCTTATGGTCAACTTTTAGGCCGCTTTCAATTTATGCGTTTCGTGTGGAACCGCTGTCGCACGCTTACCGTGCCGCAGGTTATATCGCTGTCGGGCTGCTGCAGTACGGTAGCAGTCCGGCACCGAACGCCTAAATTGAAAGCGTATTTTACTGCCGTGCGTTTTTATCCCAGTGATGTGACATCAGTCAAGCCATGGACTCTGACGAAGAAATGAACACGTGATGCTTGCGACGTTGCCGTCCTGTTGTCGAGCGTTCGCGGTATCGGCGCCGCACTGTTGCCGCACCGCGCGTTTTGTGTGAAAAAAAAAGGTTCGTCCGTGCGCTGTACGACTAACGCACCGCTTCGGCACCGCAGCAGGCCGTCATGAAACGCATAAATTGCAAGCGCCCTTACAGATAACGCTGTAGCTATCATAACCTCATAATTAAAAGCATGTTGCTAGGAATACTATCAGGTAAAACTCTTACGTTGTGGTGGTGCACCACGGGATTCAATTGTGGGCACGGGGTGTGGTCCCGGACCTTGAGGACCTGGAGGAAAACTTCGACCTCCTCTGTCGCCACCGCCACCTCTCATGGGGCCGCCACGAAATCCTCGCGGTCCACCACGAAACGGAGGGCCACCTCGTGGCGGGCCACCTCTGCCCCTCATGCCAGGTCCACCCCTGAAACGAGTCAATCATTTACATAACATCGGTGTTGTTGTAGTATAGTAATGATGTGGTTATTTTAAGACCTAAGTCGCAGTCAAAACGTTTAATGCGAACAACCTAACCTAACGGGTCACATAACCTTAAATTTAACAATAAACTTACGGGTGACTAGGTTTAGTATGGGTTGGCAGATTAGATAATAAAATTGATAATAACTTACCGCCCTCGCATGTCGAAACCACCTCTTCCTCCTCTTGGATTAAGACCTGGTGGTCCTCCACGACCACCACCACGAAAACCCCGGTTTGGCGGCCCATCCATCTCTAGGGATGCAGTCGCCAAATGAAGTCAAGAAACTACGTAAAACTACTACGGATAAGAGAGCGCCTGATAACCTGGTTAAATCGAATCAGAACTTGTATTATGCCGCGGCTGAATCCGATATTTATTTAACACGAATGCGAAATATGACTCCCTCGATCACGATTCCACACGGATTCGCGAAGCGTCAGGTACCGGCGGCCATTAATTTGTATGTAGAAGCGAAACGAAATCAAAATGGCGGCAACCGGTAGTAGCGGTAGTCACAGATTAATAATTATGTTTGGTATTACGTAGTCCGGTACCTACCAGATACTAAGGTTCTCAAAAAACTATCGATATCCATATAATCATACACTTTCTTCAAAATGACTTCGCAACTCGCAAGAATAGAAAACTCAAGACTGTCTACTAACCGTCGAGTAATGCTGTCTTCTATTCTTGCATAAAATTGTTAACGGAAAGAGTGATTGCAGTCACAACTCACAATCTAGCGTCGGACCTTTGATTATTATATCGGACTATTTAACTCACACATAAAAATCGTTTACGCTACACGGTCGATTACAGTACACGAGTTAAGTGGTCATTTGAAAGATGAACAGAGGCCTTAGTGCGCCGAACGCGGTCGATGCGTAAAGTGAAGATAGTTAAAAGAAACTCGCTAAGGCCTCTGGTTACAACACAATAAAGTGAAGGTGATGACTGTGATGAGGCTTATGGTAAAGTAATGGTTATTTTAGAAGGGTTGGATGAAAAAAATTGAGAAATAAAAGCTATGGGAACGAGAACGAATATGAATTAATAGAAAAAGTACTAGGTAAGAACTAGGAGCTACGAATTGTCTTCTGAAGGAATTATCATTAGAAGATCCCAAAGAATACTTGGACAGTTTGAGAATATCCGAAAGTTGTGTATATATTTAGAAACAAATAAAGTTGTTTCTTCGCTCAAGTGAAAATACATTTTTGCGGTAGGTCTTCCCCTACTCTTATCGACATTATGAAATCAAAACTTTCTGTGTGATATTTTCCTCATACCTCCGCATCACGAGCCCATACCATGATAAACCATTTCCACACAACTTTTCAGTCACCGGTGCGACTTTCAGACCATGTACTCATTTCTTATTCTATGCATTCGCGTAACACCACACGTCCCTCTTAGCATCCTCATCTCAGCTGCATTCAGTTGCCTTTCATCCATCCCTTTTGTGGCCCACCCAACATTCTGATCCATACAAGACAGCACGTCTAACCATTATTTTATATTATCTTCACCTTAAGTTTAAGGGGAATGCGGGAGTCACAGATTCTTCCCGTGACCTGCCACCATTTCATCCATCCACTTCCAGTGTTATTTCCGCCCAATCTACTTCGCCATCGCTTTGCACCAGGGAACCGAGATACCGAAAGTCGGAGCAGACATCAAAGTGTACATATTTTGATAATTTATTCGATTGCCAAAACTTCTTCCCTTTTAGTACAAACACCAATTTTATAACAAAATTTTGCTGGAACAACGATATTTTTTTGGAATAATAAAATAAAATCGAAATCGATACAATTTTTATCGATATTTTTTTATACTTCCGACATCTCTACCGGATATTCAGTGAATTTCTAGTCTATGGACTGCGCCATGTCATGCGCACCCCAGACGTGCGCGACTCTGTAGTGCGCGTATGGAGTTAGTATGTACTACTGCAGACAACAGTCAATCATCCATAACAAAATTGTAGTCCTGTCCCCTGAGTCTGGTCCAGAGCTAATCACGTCCACGTCCACGCCCACCTGAATAAACGTCCTGAGTCCTGAGCCTCCTGACCTGACTGCTCCTGACCACTGTATCGCTGTCATGGAGTTAGTAAGTAAATACTGTAAAAATATCTACAAAGCCGAGTCATTGGATAGGAAAACTCTTTAGTTTTTTATGGCTTCGCGCTGTTTGTGCGTTTAGCCAAATGAAAAACTCTTATAACCTGTTATTTAAAAATGGAACGAACTTTTTACTTCAACACACAGCAACCAAGAAGGTAAATTGTCAAAGATTTTATTTCATTTCGATTTGGCTTGCAAATGCAAATAGACCTGAGGACCAATTCTCTGTCAGCCACGCCAGTGCAAACGCACGGTTAAAAACAGACTTTTTAATGGCAAGTGCTTGCGATATAACCACACGTTTGTGCATTTTGTAGTTTGCGGCAGAGGCATAACGTGAATAACTTGATTATAGACTCAGACTAAATCGGCAGAGGCATAACGTGAATAACTTGATTATAGACAGATTATAGATGTAAATGAACCGTTTTAAACCAAAATCCGTGGTATAAGAACCGTTTTAAATTTGTTTCTAAACCACGGATTTCGGTTTAAAACGGTTTATTTGCAACAGCTATAAACGTGATAGTCTTTTAGGAATCTGTTGCCTTGAAAAATTGTATGAGAAGAATGCCTCTCCCCCACCGCCGTGTTTTTATCGCGCGCGTGTTTCGCCCGCGCATTCGCTCGCTGAATTTAACAGGTTAATAACGCAAGCGTTAATGCGTTTGCGAAGCTAAGTTTTTATCGTGCGATATTTCTAACGTGTTCTTTAGAAATGAATTTGAATTCTAAAACGTTTCTTCGATAATAACGCAGGTGTGTGTAAGATCGCATGCGTCCTACCTAATACAAAAATGTTCTATGAACACTTATTGGAATAGCGCTTGATGGAGAAACGCGTGTCCTTCTCCTATTGCGGCGTTATTATCGCAGCAATTTTGTAACTTCGTGGCCACCCTAATACAAAATCTTATGAAAACAGAAATCGCAATAAAATTATTGGAATAGCGCTTGATGGAGAAACGCGTGTCCTTCTCCTATTGCGGCGTTATTATCGCAGCAATTTTGTAACTTCGTGGCCACCCTAATACAAAATCTTATGAAAACAGAAATCGCAATAAAATTAGGCTTGCGTTAGTTCACACGATAAAAACGCGCCTGGAGAGGCTGATTAGTGCCACAGAGTACATTATACTATACTGAAAATTAGTGCTCTGTGGGCTGATGATTGAATGACAAGAGAAAGAAGCATTGACATTTCATTTGAAATTTGATTGACATCACATTGACAAAAAACAACACATGACAATGTAGAATAATAATCTCAAGGAGTTTTCCAAATAATCACCAAGGAACTTAGGCTCACGGCCACGAGAAAAGATAATCACCTTCATCATCGATCGATTTACTAACCTACATAATTTTCTGATTCTGCTGCATAAAGTGCTCTGTTTTGTGTGCTCAAGCTCAAACTTTTATTTGGTCTGAGGCTCAAACCTGCTGAGACTGAAAGAGAAACACAAAATAAACCTTGAAATATCAGCTAATTTTGTTATTGTCTGGTTGCTTCATTTGAGTTCAAACTATTTAAAAATCAATACACGAATATTTTGTTATTAACCCACATAAAGTTCTTATTTGGAGAACATATTTTGTGTCTCGAAGATTATCAAAGCAATGCAGGATCAAGAGAATGTTTTGAAGTACTTAATGTCAGTCGAACAATTGGCGAATGAAATCTTAACAGATAAGAGTGAAATTATACTGTTGGATAAAAGAAGGAACCATAACCGTGAGGCGCTGCGGGATCTTTCAAAGTCGTCTCAAAACAAATGTTGGATTACTGTAGGATCGGTTTTAATAAAACACAATATTGATGCGACAAAGTTGCTATTAGAAGCTGATCAAAAACAGTTAAATATTGACATAAACAAACTCCGTAGTGATCTCAGAGTTAAAGTTAATAATTTACGGGATCTGGAAATGCAGCCGCCTGTACCTGGACTGATGCTAGTTCCCTTGTCAACAAAAGAAACTGAAGGTCTATCCAGTTCAAACTTGATTCCATCCTAATGTTTTTTAATTTAATAAATTGGTAAATTTAAATCAGTAGTATTTTCATTTAATTATTTCTATACCTCTGTTCTTTGGAGAAAATATGTACCTATGTATGTAACACCATAAATTTTTTATTTTTGAATTCTAGGCAATTTTTATAAATTGCCTATAAGTTGCCCTTTGACAACAGTTTCTGTAGTGTACAGAGGTATAACTGAAACTTGTTATTGATGTTGAGTTTAGGGGCTCTGATTTGTATGGAAAAGTCTGATATCATTATCTAGTTTGTTCTAGAGAAAAACTGTTTTAAATGAATGTAATAAAAATAAAAATCTTTTTTATTTTCATTATTTGTTTGAGTCAGTTTCACAATTTAGTTCTCTGTCTGGGTTTCATAAAGCGGCCAAATGCGAATCGGACTCGCACACGAAGGGTTCCATACCAGCGTACAATATTTATAGGGAAGGTGCGTATTTACGCAACCAGGTTTTTACGTTTTTACACATTGCAAGTAAGCTGATCCGAAATACTCGCAAACTTTAAAGTATTTTGCTACGTCGACTCTCGACGCGATTCTGCTCCTTATTTGTATTTAGTTACGGATCAATGTTCTGTGCAAGTATTTTTACTTTAAATGTTTGGTAGTATTTTTTTTTTGTAGGCGCATTCTGCTTCTTATTTATTTTATTTAACTATTTATGTACACACATAATAAACAGACAAGAAGAAAAGAACAGAAAAATAACGTACAAAGGTGATGCTTATTTCTAAAGAAATCTCTTCCTGCTTATTTATGTTATGTTACGAATCAATGTTCTATGCAAGTATTCTTTCTTCCAACAAGCCTTGGTTGGAAGTTGGACATATCCTTTTTAGGGTTCCGTACCCAAATGGTAAAACGGGACCCTATTACTAAGACTCCGGTGTCTGTCTGTCCGTCTGTCACCAGGTGGTATCTCATGAACCGTGATAGTTAGACAGTTGAAATTTTCACAGATGATGTATTTCTGTTGCCGCTATAACAACAAATACTAAAAAACAGAATAAAATAAATATTTAACGGGGCTCCCATCAGTGGCGGCGCAAGATCTAAAAGTGTGGGCGAGGTACATTTCGCGAGGCCCTCTGGTGGAGCAAGAATACAAAAAAAATAAAAATAACAGTTGAGACTGTCATATTATTATTTTTAGGTATAGGTCGTAATAGGTTGAGATAGGCATTGGCGGACTAAGCTTGAAGACTGTCGGGGGCCCGGGGTGGCAAAATAACGGGGGGTCGGTTTCTGCATACTTTGAAAACTAGGAAGAACGTAGAATTTACGAGCGAGTGAAGCGAGTTCGAAATTTTGGAACGGTTTAAACTGGTTACGTTTTCTTTTGACTTAAACGAAAAAGTTGGAGCATTAAACGAATACATGAGCGAGCGAAGCGAGGTCGAAAAATTTAGCACTCTGGATAGTATTTGAATATTTATATAAAAAATAGGAGTTACTTTGTCGACTTTTACAGAAAAGTCTGAGAAAAAGAGAATATAGGATGCAAGAGCGAGCGAAGCGAGCTCGAAAATTTAATCACTCTACGTTTATATTTAGGGGGCCCCCCAACAAATACTGCCTTTTATTTACTGAACATATTTTCGCCTAGTTTGGGATTTGATTAAAAAGTATTTCTAAAGATTTGGGGGCCCCAGAATCGGACCGCACCCGATACTTTAATTGACTTCCTAGCCGTTGAAAGTAACGTAAACAAACAGAATGGGAAATCCCCAGCTCTGGCCGGCGGGGATTCCACTATAGCAACGCAACGCTAGCAAATGTTGCTAAACTAAATAAAAACATGTCAATATCGTTTTATGAAGAGTAAACTTTTTCGTCGCGTTCACTGTTTTTAAGTAATGCATAAAACGTCGTGGTGCAAGGCCCCTAGGACCGCGAGGCCGTAGGCGGTCGCCCACGCCTTCCGCCGCCTCTGGCTCCCATACATCAAACGTGATTTTTTTTTGCCGTTTTTATAGAACCCGGAGTCTTGACTCGCATTTGGCCGGTTTTGTATCCCGATTGTTCTCCTTATTTGTACTTGTGACCTGTAACGGGTCTATTTTCCATGCAGAAAGCAGCTCTGGTTTTTGGCGATCGTGTCTGCCTAATTTACATTCAGCCCCTGCCGCTGCGCTGCTGGAAATAATTCCCTAAATACTGCCGCAGCAGGATCGAGAGGAGTGTGTGTTTACATACTGCCCTACCACTCACTTCCACAGACTACTTAGAGATACTATGCTCACTTCCTTCGCTTTCAAGTTTCGGCAATGGCAGACGTCGAAATAATTACAGCGGCCGCGCTGTCTTTTTGCTGCGATACATAAATATGTTCGATATTTAAAAAGATATCGAATAAAAAAAAAGAAAGTTCGTCGTAGACGATGGTGGATGATATCTATCCATAGTAGGTACTGAGCGACGGAGCAGAATGTAAACACGCACTGCCGGTCCTTTCGACTTCCGCACAAAAAACCGCCTTTTTGGGGAGCGCCGGGCAGCGCGAGTGGCATGAGAAGTATGTGTTTACACACTCGTCCTACCCACTTCGGCTGAATATAAATGGTGCACGTACTTGGAAGCCTCGATTTTGCAATTGCAAGTACGACACATGTCTCTCTGTATAAACACGCTCACACGCACGCATTTATAATCAAACTACACCTCACTAACTGCACACATGTTTACGAAACCGGCCTCACGTCACAGTTGAAAGCGTCTTGATTTTTTATTTGGTCCGAGCATACCAAAATTCCATAGATTACGTATTATAATATCTGTGAGATTACTAATGCTTATTTTTCGCTTTCTTATGTAAGTATGTTTTTGCAGTCGGTTTGGTGTGGTTTTTGATTATATTGTTAAATATCGATACCTACCCATCACGTCTGCGGAGTTTAGCTATGGTCTATTTAAACCCAAGCAACCCATTGACGTTATTTCCACTTTAAACAAACACTGACTAGTACTGTTGAAAAAGTCATAAAAAATATGAAGTTGTAGCGCAAACTGAGCCTTATACGTAGGCATAGGCGTTGTTTTTCCTTAAACTCGTGTTTGTTTACATGTTTGGCAAATAAATTGCGAACGCAGTATAGTTTAGTTGGACCCTTTATAGCTAATTTTGTTCACCTTCAAAAGTTTTGTATAAAACAAAGTCTTTAAAAAACTTATTAAAGGTGTAAACAAGGAATGAAAACAGTAGATGACACGTTTTATAGTTTGGTGTAAACGCGGGGCAATAATATGTGAGAGCTGAGGGACCACACTTTAAGGCCTGTAGTTTTTAACCCTTTGACCGCCAAGGACGCAATAAAGCGTCATTGAATAACTTGCCTCATACGCCAATGACGCCTTAAAACGTCAATATCTCTCGCATTTTCGACTAACAAAAAAACACGTTTAATGTTGAGTTTTAGCATTGCTTATGGATACAATGGTTAATCTCACTCCCGATCTGTATATTTATGCAAAAAGTAATAAGAGAAACTGTCTAATTATGTACGAAACACACCAAAATATTTTCTTCAATAAACGATCATTTAGAGCTCCTTCCTGAACGCCAGGGACGTATAAAAGCGTCACGTAGTGTTGTGACTACCCACAAAATAATTAAAATTCTACCCAGTAAGTAGGTAGGTTAAAAAAATGTTATGGACCTATGTACGATCATAATTGTTTTTTCGTTAGTCGGATTGTATTTTTGGTGTGTGTAGGTTATTGTCGCCACTAATTGCATATTTTTTCACTACTTTGATTAAGCAATATGGATACAAACAAAGGTGAGTAAATAATTATTTCCTTTTTCTTCAAATTCATTATCATATGATAAAATAAACAAGGTTTTTTCCATTAAAACTTAACGTAGGTTTACCACTATACTGATCAGATGTATTAATGATCATCTAAATAAAAGTAATGACGACGTTTTGACGAAGAATATTATGTGTATATACTACCACTAAGTAGTTAAAATATAGCGATATTATTTTGAACGAAGCTGACGTTATCGATCTCTAGGCAACGTGGCGGATGGATGACAATTAATTGCCTTATTTATTTTCCAACTTTTAGTACACAGGGCAACCAAAACTAACTAGGGCATGAAGGGAAACTATATTCAATTTTGAATATAGCAAGTTTTACTGTTTGGAACTCTTTTTAAAGAAAAACAGTATTCAACTATGTCTATAACAAAAGCTTTGAAAACTCTTGTCTAACACTATGTGGTTCTTTTTTTTCAGATTTAAAGCGTGGAAGAGAGCAGTCACCTAGCATCTTATCAGGAAATATTCGACAAAAAAAATGTCATGAAAAGATTGAGATAGCAAAACCTCCATGTTCGGAATGTGTTAATCATCAAGACAATGATAAGAGAAACTTGTTTTTTTCTCAACTATTAAATGAAGAGTTGATGTACATAAAACCATGTATACGTACGCGATGTTATATAAAAATGTTAAATTTTTTACAAACGGCCAAAAACTCATTCATTTTGATGAAATAGATTTAACGGCGGATACTCAATAAAAATTATACTGTGGATTTATTGTTATTATTACTATAAAAAAGCATGCATGTAAATCCCGATCCCGGCTGATATGAATACTGAATTAACAATCATAAAAATAATATCGATAACGTCCTTCACGGCACTATTCCTCGCAGAATTGTATCTACTGCAATCGCCATTGACGATTTAAAGCGTCCGCTTATGACATCATAGGCGTTTGTGCAGTTATTTGTAGTGTTGGGATGTGTGGGTAGTATAAAACATATTTTTATAGATATACCCTCGAAGAGGAAAATAATATGTCTTCAATAAGTGACTCGTTGATAGTGTCATTAAGTACGTTTTGTGTTAAACTCTACTGCAATATTGTACATTTACTGAAAAATATGGATACTGATGAGCTTCTTCGTATTTTGGAAGGTGTCGATGATGTTGGGATTATCTATGAATCTGCCTCAGATAGAGAAATTGACGAAGAATTAGAGGTGAGTATTTTCCAAGCTCGTTATCTATGGCCTAACCTTACCTAATTATATTCGATATTCTTAGCTTATTTTTTTTTTTTAAGGCGGCGTTACATACTCCGGAAAATGTTTTTGATGAAACTCAGAATCTTCCAAGTTCAGGCACAAGTTCAACAAATTCTTTACAATGGTCAAGTCAACCATTAACAATTGAGAAACCTACTTTTGATATTTTTTGTAGTGGTCTTTCACCGTCATTGAACATAACATCTTCGACTAGTGAATTGGAGATTTTTGAAAAGCTTGTGGACGAAGAGTTGGTTAAAAAAATTGTGTATTATACTAATCGTTATCATCGTTACTTTATTCTTAACACAGACATAAGGAACCATTCGAGACTGCAGGCTTGGCACGACGTGACCGTGTCAGAAATATACATGTTTTTGGCAATTACAATGTTAATGGCAAGGAACAGCCGCTTAACAATTGAAGAACATTGGTCGACAAACCCATTATTGAACTCGCCAATTTACGGTACTTTAATGAGCAGGAATAGATATACGACGATACTAGGTATGTTGAATTTTTCTGAGTCAAGGCAGAGGCAGGCAAATGATCCAATATTAACAAAAATAAGTACAGTCATAGATGATGCTAGACAAAAATTTCAAAACTCGTTAATACCGTTCCAAAAGTAGTGTATAGACGAAAGTATTGTGCCATTTAAAGGAAGATTAATCTTCAAGCAATATCTACCGAAAAAACGGAATCGATTCGGGATTAAACTGTTTGTTTTATGTGATGTTGAAACCAAAATCATATTAGATTTCATTGTATACACTGGTAATGAAACCGAAATAATACGCAATACGGATTTAGGTGTTACTGGATCTATAGTTCTTACTTTATTACAAAAATATTACTTAACAAATAGAATAATATATATGGATAATTGGTACAGCAGCCCCAAATTATTTAATTTTTTATTGGATCAAAATATTGGCGCATGTGGGTCTGTACGAAAAAACCGAAAAGAAATGCCAAAATTTAGAAAACTTAAGAAGGGAGAAAGGGATGTTAAATTCAGTAACAACATGATGGCTTTAAAATGGCACGATAAAAAAGATGTTTACATGATTAGCACCATCCATAAAGACGAAATGGGCCCTAGTAACAAAATCGACCATTCTACTGGTTTGCCGAAAATTAAACCGGAATGCGTTTTGGATTACAATAAAAATATGGGAATAGTTGACACAAATGACATGATGTTAAGTTCGTTACACACTATAAGAAAAGTAACGAAATGGTACAAGAAACTATTTTTCCACGTGATTGACTTGCATTTACTGAATTCTTACTATTTTTGCAAAGTTTTAAGACATGACGATAGCTCTTGTTTCGCGAAATACCAATTGACGGTAATTTCTCAAATTATTATAAAATACGGCGGGGACAAATGTCTTCCTATTACAGCGCGAGCTCTTGATCAACCAATGCGTCTATTAGGAAATGCTGCTCGCCATATGCCCGCATATTTACCAGCATCAAAAAAACTGCGGTGTAAATTGTGTTGTCGTCTATATAGAAAGAGGCGGGAAACACGATTTTGGTGTGAAGTGTGCAAAGTTCCTCTATGTGTCATATGTTTTCGTACATATCATGAGAAATCTAACATCGGTGGTTGAATCATTTCGCCTGTGTTACTATTCAAGATATGTTAATAGGTGAGCAGCTTTGAAAGTTTAATAAAACAATTATATTTGCATAATACGTATTGTTTTACTATTTTCGCTTACCTACTATATTCTTTTATTACAAACCAAAAAGAAAGAAAGAAAATACGTTTATGTGCGGCAAAAACGACGCAATGAAAAAAAAAAAAAAGAACACGATAATAACAAGTTAAGGGAAAATATATGCGTCACATCCACGCAAAACGGCCATCGCTCAGCTTAATACCAAACCAACCAAATCGTATTTAATAAGAATATCGATAACAATCTAACATCACTATTTCTTTCATTATTGTATGGCAAAAATTCTCTTTTCCAACGCCATCGACGCTTTAAAGCGTCGGCTAGTGATGGAAAAATATGCATAATAGTGTTATTTGTAGTTGTGACTTTCTTGTTATAAAATCAATATTTATGCGGATATCTTCACTCATATTTTTTTCGTTAATAAGTAAAGTGCTTTATTATATAACTAAAACAGAATTGTGTATGTATAATGTCAATCGAAAATATTATTTTTCATAACATGTCCCATCACTAGTGAATAGAATTACAATTTGGGTGTACAATATGGCGTGGCGTGCCAGTATAAATTTTTGTCCAGACTTGTGGCGGTCAAAGGGTTAATATTATATTGATTTACTTCAGATTCGTTCTAAAATTGTTTTAAGACTACTACTAAATCCTAGGACTTTTTTTGTGATTCCCAGTTTGGTCCTTCAGTTCACACTAAAATCCATTAGGTAGGTATTTATTAAGCCGAGATTATGTGTATTTATTGAGTTGGTCCCCCTTGGCCCGGGCCTCTTTAGCCTTAGGGAAAGTCAGCTTCTGTGTGGTGTGTCTATCAACATAGTATACGGGTACTTAGTAAGCTTTGTAGTGGATAATTATGAATAAAATGCACAAGCTTTATATATAACGTGTGCAATAACCCTCCTTTTTTGGCTTTGCTGCAGTCGGGTAATAAAAGGACTTCAAATATGTTTTTAAATTTTATTGGGCTAAGGTAATTCAAATAAAAGTCGTCAAATATATATTTTCAATATGCACAGTTATATCTTTATACATGTAAATAATA
Source organism: Lithophane semibrunnea (assembly GCA_947363905.1). Lineage (NCBI taxonomy): Eukaryota > Metazoa > Arthropoda > Insecta > Lepidoptera > Noctuidae > Lithophane > Lithophane semibrunnea. Next base: position 9,399,614 of record OX376188.1, on the reverse strand, counting down.
TAGTACATAACAAATAAATAATAAATATTACCAAATTTTTAGGATTTATCCATTAATAAAAAAATGTAGTTTGGTGTGATAATTATGATATAAAGTGACTTGACTAAATGCCAATGTGAATGAACCTTACAAATGTAAATTGAAGAATAATTTTACATTACCTCTAATTGTGTTTTGTTGAATGTTTGTTATAATTACTTATAACCTGTCAGACATGGCATTTTCTTTGTTAATATCATAAAATTATTATGTAACCAATTAATAATAATCATCACCCAACTATCTTAACATTATAAACAATATGGCATATATGAATTAATAGTTGATTTCAATTACATTTTCTTTTAGAAATTATCAATTGCAACATAATATAAAACCTAAGCACATTAACTTACTTACGCATAATTGTCAATATCAAAACATTTATCCTAAAGGTTATTGCTTAATAATATATATTCCTTAATAGCTTGTAATGAAAATTATCTTCATCAGTACAAAATGCCACATTTACTAGAAGGTCCTCGAATACTTGAATGTAATATTATTTTGTGGATTGTCTTTTGAGCACATATACTAATCTCTGTCACTATCACAAGTCTTTGAATTTCGAGTGGCCAAAGCACATGATTTTGTAATATTGACTAATCTACTGGCATTATCTTGTACAGTACGGGCATGCACTTAGTAAGGGACGCCGTGCGGTTACAATCACAGATGAGCGGCGCGCTCGACGCCTGCTGCGCCCCTGCACTACCAGTTGGCCATGCCGGGTTTATTGAGCGTCATGAAGTATATCTGACAAGAGGAACCACCTTTGGCGGAAGAGAAGAACACTTTGTCATTGCGCTCACATAAGAATTTGAGTCGTTGTGCTTTCTTGTGCATAAATACGCCATCGAGGTGACCAGTTTCTACTGAACGAATTTCGATCGCTTTATTGCCCCAACCCATTATCTGTCCCGTGCCTATGTAGGCTACTGATGTTGGCATTTCACCCCACTGAAAGAAGACCAATATACATCATTTAAAAAAATTATTAAAAAACCTGTCCCAAGTATACGAATGTGGTGAAAATACAAACCTGGAGGACAATATTCTTGCTTACGCGTCCGTACGTGTTCACATAAACTCCTTCATTATCGTAGCATAGCAACAACTGAACTCCATTGGAGTTTGGGAGGGGCACGATGCAGTGTGGGACAATCGCTCCTTGTGTCTGTAAACATTAAAAGATAGACATAAGTATAAGAAAGAAACATGGTACTATGAAACCAAGTTATATTATTTACTGACAACCCGCCCCTGATTCCCAAGGGTGCAATGCACTGATGTGGCGTCATGTCAAAACTTCGAGACCTCTGTGCTATATTAGTTAAATTTTAATGTATACCCCTTCCGGAATAAATTCTTTAAATGACGGTGAAAAACGCATCAAAATCCATTACGAAGTTTATTTAGAAGAACTAAGTAAAACACACGAAAAGCGAATTTTCCACACTCGCTCGAATAGTGACTAATTGACTATTTCACCGCTTTTTGGTTCACAATGCAGTGTATTATGCGTGAAAGTGGGCCAAAGACAACGATAATAGTCTCGAGAAAAGTGCGTTTAAAAAAATCTCAACAAAGAACTTTCATGACTTTTTATTACACGACTACGGCGAAGCAAAAAGGAGGGTTATGATTTTGACCGTTATGTATGTATGTTCATCTGTTCCCTCATAACTTCTGAACTACTCAACATAATTTGACAAATGAGGTACCGTAGAATCGCGAAAAAAAAATAAGTTGTTCCCTACATTTACGTTCGCATAATCGTCAAAATGTAGGGAACGGCAGTTTTTTTTTTTCGCGATTTCAGTTTTAGTCCCATAGTAAAAGTCGTTCATAATGATGAGTGCAACAACCAGTGGCGTGCCTAGGGATCAAAATCAGGGCAAGCCGACAGATTTTTAACGATTTAAAAAAACAGACAAGTGAGCGATTTACGGATGAAGAAGAGTTCTACATATTTCAGGCATCAGTACGGAATTGTCGTAAGCGCCATCTATTAACGAATGCGCGTAACCACACAGCTTCGCAGGACCTTTTCACCATAATAACTTTGTCAACGCTTGTCACATAAAAATTATTCTATCAAAAGCCGCTAGATGGCCCCAAATTATCGATTTGTTGTTCTATTACCGTACGCATATTTAGTTTTATGAAATTTAAGTTTAAAGTCGATTGAAAATGTTAAATAAGATATTACATTGGGTATATAACATTTTATAATTAATCATAATGACAATAGCCAACTCTAATCTTTATTTCAAAACGCCTTTATTTCAAAGAATATCTTCGATACGAAAATTATTGTGTTTTGTGATCTTGATGAGATGTATTATAATAAGTGGTTTGTTTTTTAGTGGTTTACCAAAACTACAAATTCCATACAAACAATACTATACAAATTTTGATGTCTTTCATGGCACCAGCTAGGGCTACCTAAGTTTGGTCATACTTTTATCTTTATACATACTAAACAATCGAATGCCAATTTCAATATATTCTTCGACTGACAAAAATACCTACCTAATTGTTTATATTTCAGAGTTATAGTAATTTGGGGTTGATTACGGTGAAGCAAAGAGTTACCTACTTACTGTCAGAAAACTCAATGTATTTACATTTTGATGATAAAAACACTACTAAGCATAAGGAATGACATAGCCACAATAACTATCGTAATTCATTACCTCAATTGAAAAATAAAATACTGATCTCAAAATATTATTTCAAAACAATAACAAATTGAGTCGCTTCGCGGACTTGCAACTCACTTTACGCGGGTCAACATCGCGGCTAGTGCATTTGCGCGACCTTCAAACACACGATTCGTTCCATTCATAAAAACTCAAAAGCCGGGCTTAAATATTAGAACATTTGGCAAAATAAGTACATTCTAATAGTATCGACACGCACCGTACGCATTTCTATGCAAAAAATGATAGGTCTAGAAGCTGGCTTCTGCACCGTTGCCGCAAGCGTGTGTGAGCGAGAAAGATGCAATATACTACAGAATTGACGTCTTCATTCATGGATGCGATCTCGTCTAACGCTATAGTGTTAGAGCGAGATCGCAACTGTGGCAGTTTGGCAACGGTGCATTGTTTGTACTTATAGCGCGCGGCTGGTGCAGCGCGAAGTTTTTATGTTATTATTCTTATCAATTCTTGCGACATGAAGGATTGACTTGGAAGTTTATAGTAGTTTTTTTTTTTTTAATTGATTGGCTCAGTTTGGAAGGCAAGCCGGGCTTTTCAGCTTGTAGGGCAGTACCGCCACTGGCAACAACCTCATAAAATATTGCGTGACACCTTTTAAAGATAAATAAGGGTTTTACACGAACTGTGTTTTATTTTGAATGCATTGTATCAAACTAATATTCTCAGTTTAGTGTCGATGTCTATTCACTTTGTCTGCCTGTAAAAAAGTCGTGTCCGATCTGTTGGTGCTAGTGTGGGTATAATGTACTTACATGCTTTGGAATATAAATATCGTAGACCGTGGCAGTGTCTAAATCAACGGCATGGAAGCCATCTGCTGATCCGTAAATTACTTTCAGTCTTGTGCTGTCTTCAATAGTCAAATCAACTAAAAGAGGCCTGAAAATGAAATAAACATCTTCACACTTGTTCTCAGTAAACAATATTAATTATGCAAAGAAAGTTCTCCTGATGATAATATGTTTCCCGAAAAAAAATTACATACCTATGTTGCAGTTCTCCAAAGTTTTTGAAGGCCATGAATTTGTGATATGGTTTGGGCGCCCACGCGTAGATCTCGATGGAGTCTTTCAGGGCGATTACGAGAAACTTGATCCTCTCGTATTTCACAATGCGGAAATGAACTGCCCCCTGCAGTTCACCGACGTTTATCCAGCCATTCCTCCTTTCTGCTTGCTGTAATTTAAGTAGTATTAATTATGATAAAATTTTAACACAGCACTTTATCCGGCTTTTACGAAGCATACAACATGCTTCGTTTTAAAATCATGAAGTTATGGTAGTTATTCAACTGGTCAATAGTTTTAGGGTTTTATTTATTCATTAATAATAAGTATCTAAAAATTTTGTATCTCCAGCTGTTTTGTTTCCATGTTTAATTTGACATGTTGTGGATCTGGAATTTGCATTTCTAGTCTAAATACGTATTTTTTATTGGTATTACTATTTCAAATTGACTATTAGGTTATTCCCAGTTGACTTAAAATTAACTTACGTCACTAAGTCCGTCGGTGCGCAGGATTTTGGACTTGAGCCAGCTAAGGTAGTATACGCGCACACGATTCTTCTTTCCAGAAACAGTCACAAGAATATTTTGTCCTTCTAACACTTCCATTTGTTGGAAGCGGCGTCGTGAGATCAATTGATATACTTTTCCTTGACCAGAACGGTCCAATAACATTAGACCATTCTCAGTGCCAATAAGTAAATTAACTCCTGCAAGATTAAGATTATATTAACATACATGATCACAAGGAAGTGCATGACTACTTGAGCATTTCGAGAGAAGTGATAGTCTTTGCTTACCCCATAGTGCTGCACAAAGGATTTCCGAATTAAATCTCTTCTTATATTTACGTATTTCGGGCGTATCGGAGGACAGGTCATGTCCCGTCGGAGTGACATTAACGTTGACGTGGCTCTCACGTCGCGAGGCATTGCCGCCGGAGCCCCCGGTGCCGCCGCTGCCGGTCGAGCCCGCGCCGAACCCGAACGTGAGGAACGAACGCTGCTTCTGTTGCAAGGGAAGGAACTGTTGTTGGGACCCCACAGACGAGTTAGAGGGGGAATGTTGTAAGGGATGTGGGGAAGCTGCGCCCACTACGAAAGATTTGGACGGCGTGGATTGAACTGAGGATGGGGGCGGATGGTGATGATGATGGGAAAGAGGCGTGCCTCCGGCAATGGCTTGCCTATACTGGAACAGAGAAAACAGAAAATATTAATTTATAAGTTTTGCAGTAAAGATTGTTCTCAATCAAATGTTTGCAGCACATTCCGCCGCAGCATCAACCGTGTAAATTAATAAGTGATGGTTAGTCAAATAAGTCCATCTCCCATTGATTAGTTGTCATTTCAAATACAATTGGAAAGTTATTAGCTTGATGGCTATTATCTACATTCATGACCATAACATAAAATGTGATAATGGACGTGAAATTGCAGCAGGCATGAACTCGCTGTGTATGCTGAAGATATATATGCATTCGTTGAATAGACTTGATAGAGACCACCATTTATTTTATTATTTTAATTACATAAACTCCGATATTTCTATGTCTACTACAGCTATTATTAGCTTGTATTATAAAATTATGTTTAAATTTCGTTTTCGTATTGTTCACATAATCGTTGATATTGCTAATACAAAACCTTTTCGTTTTGTAGTTAGCTTTACTTATTTTGCGTCACAGCGTGCGTGAACTTATACTCTAACAAATGTGATTATTTACTGTTTATATTTTAACGATAGCCTCATAATAATATGACGAGCTGTATAGCAATTCATTAATTACCCGAAAGACCTCTGCTATAGTTACAACTGTTATTAAGCAGCCCTTAAGTAAATTGGACTACTATAGAAAGCTTTAACAAATGTATCGATCTGCATTCGATGATCAACAAACCATTTTCGAACATAATGAAAGCGTATCTAGAAAATGCATAAATACAAGGAAGAAGTGAGATACAGATCTAACTTTCAACAAACAACAATCTATGAGAACCTTAAGCATTTCCTCTTGCATCAATTCGTTTCGTACTTACGCAGTGTTAACAGGTGTCTGCAAACCGGTCGCGCAGTGGCTCCAGGGTGTTTGCATGATTGACAACCATTATCACATTAATACGATAAACCAAAAGCTTGAGACAGCACACAGTCATGATCCGGAGCAGGAGCTTCCAACGAACAGCCAACGTTCATATTAATGTTATTCTTCGGAGTTTATATTAGATAACTGAGCAAGTAGATTGCCAAGCCTATTGTTACTTGTATTTAAAAATAACATGTTTGTTGGTTTATCTGACTTTGCAATAATGGTTACGGATAAATTGCAAATTAAAGTATGGGGAATACATTTTGCATAGATGTACTTATTATACGAAGCAGCTAGCGTTGGAAGCACCTCAGTAATATTTAATTATGAATACATCATGGCATGTTACTAGAGATCCCATTTTATAACCCTTTAAAGCACGTGTACAGTGAAATGCCACGCAATCACAAAATCATAATTAATTTAAATTCACATGGTACGATCTATGCGGTGAGTATAATCTATTATGTCTAATGACAATAGCCACCAGTGTAACACAAAGCAAACCGGGGCTAATTTTGCAACTCCAGTAGAAATTATGCTTCTTACGTATTTTAATATAATTATTGTAACTTGAATCGCACGAATCAAATTTAAATAAGTCCCAGGTCGTTAAATGCGTACGAGAGGCGAATGTTTATTTGTATAAATGCACATGAACATACCTCTTCACTGGTGGACTTGTCGTGGCGCGGAGGAGTGGTAGGCTGTCCCGCCTGGCTCAGCAGGTCGGGGAGCACCGAGCTGGTGCGAGATCCACTGCCTTCGTTGGCACCGCTCGACCGACCCTACACCCAATATAACATTTTACTATATTCTGGAACACGTCCACGTTCAAGTTTTTAAAGTAAGTACTTCTGTTAAAACATTCAAATCAACTTCATTACACGTAGATCTGTGGCATTTGATAAAGTATAATTTTAAAATGAATTAATGAAGTTATTAACATAATATTGTGTGGGTTTCATAATATTTATTAAATACCAACAAAATCCGCGGAATACGACTATAAAGGAATAATTATTGATTTACAGTCGTAATCGTATCGAAAAGAACACAAGTTTTACAAATATTTTACACAAAATCATAAACCTATGTTACTATTAACTTATCTCAAACTTAGACAAACTTTTGTATAATGTAGTATAGCAATATTAATCATTTGGACAATAACAGAGCTCGACATACAACGGCAGCCAAACATGCAGTAGTAAAACACATTCACAAATTGATGATTGTTTCTTGCTTCTGTGATATGTCGTTAGGCAGCATTCCTAAATGGTTAATTTTCAAGTGTTGATGGCGTAAGTAGGTATCGCATATATTTTGCATGTGTTGGTTTCTTGGCAGGAAGACGGTATCGCGTTTAGACAATGAATAAAAAGGACGGGTTAGTTAAAATTAATAGTGAGTTGCATTGTAAGGTGATGAAGCTGTTACGAGATTGTTAAAACTATAATCTTAATTTGTCTACTTTGTTAAAAGTTCTTACTCACTACCTATTTGTACCTTTGGTCTTCCCAAACAGATTTGAACTAATGCTAAATAATTATAATAACTAGAAGAAAATTATCACGCCAAAATGTAAGACGTGTGAGCAATATCTAAAACCAATGTTCTCCTTAAGTTATAAATAGACGAAGTAGAATTTTAGTATGAAGTATGACAAACAAGAGCCGTATACCATTCCCATACATTTAAGTAATTGTTATATGAACCAAAACCACTACAAACTAAATACAAAACATACATTTTTCTTTTATAAAAGCGTTCATATTATATTATTATGTAGATGTTAGTGAAAACCATGTTAGAAAACCAAACCCTCATACCAAATGTAAGTATAAATTATTAATCAAACTATCCTGAGCAGGGAGCAATTTACCTGATCCTGAGCGAGTACCGCTTCCTGCCCACAACTTGCCATAAGCTCTGAATGCCGGTTATATTGAGAATTTCTCCGGAAAACTATATCAGATTCAGTCTTTTCTCTACGTGGTTTTACCACATTGCCTTCATTTAAAGTCTCCGAAATTGATTTTTCATTGGTATTGGCTGTTAAGTCTGGCGTCCCAGCCTTTTCAAAAGATGTGCTACTCGTGAAGCAAATGCTTGTTGCTGGAGAATCACTATTTACGCTGCTTTGCCGGCTTGGTCCGTTGCTTTCATTATCCTGTCTGATAAGGGCAGCCACATTTTTGAGTGCATCGATAGGGTTACTGGCTGCTATTTTTCGATCGGGGGTTCTTTTCTTTTCACTTTTTCTTGCATCACCTTGTGCTGACATTTTTAAACTATCGTTAGTTTTTATGAAATCTGTTAGAATAGGTTCTCCAGCCGACGATTTCATAACTTGTTTGCGTGAATTGTTAAATATTCCACTGGATCGTAGTTGTTTATTTACTCCTGCTGGGCTTTCATGTTTCGGAAAGTATATAGCGGAGTGACGGGTACTGGGTAGTGGGAAGAGGTCGGAGTTTTCTCTACGGAAGCCACGGAAAAAGCGGTTTGGAGAATTGACGTCTGAATCAGATTCCTTTTTGTGTTTCAAAATATCCGCTAATTTGTCCTGCGTCGATTTTTCGGTGGGTTTTTGGAATAGCTGCTTGTGTCGAGAAGGAGGAGTGGCTATAGCTTTATATTTAGACCAAGCATCTTCCATTTCTAACCGTGATTGTCGTTGCAGTTGAGCTCGCTTCTGCTCGGAATCTTTGGGTGTATCATGCTTTTCTTCTTTTTCAGAACTCTTCGATGGGAAAAATCGGGCGAAATCCCAATCCTTCAGTAATACTGCTTCATCGACATCAGACTGCCTTTTATCGTTTTCGGTATTTTCTCTCTGATGTTTGTCAAACATGTCCGATACAAAAAGTACATATAAATGATAAGAACCAAGAAACATACAAATAAAAACGAATTAGCAGTATTTTATGCTCACTGATCTTACTTTGGCGTGAAAACCATTCATGAAAATAAAATCCAAATAAAAACACAGTCCATTTCTTTCACATTGGGCCCCATTCTGTCAGTTGCTATTTTTGATTAAGCCACACACAACATAGCACAAATATCACAAAAATACTCCCAGTTGTAATGAAATAGGCGCTCAGTAATAATAGTCCATTTTGGAAAAATAAGTTTAGTATTCTTTATCATCTTATATTTCGAAAACAGTCTATTATATTATCCATTTCAATTCACCTGGCGTACATATTATCCGTAAAAACACATGTGGTAATATAATTAATATGTTAACAGATTTAGCTAGAGTAATCAATAGGCTATGTATGCATATTAGATATCTTAAGCACTGACTAAGTTCTGCTCGTGTGTATGTAGTATGTAGGGGCCATGGATCGAGCTTCATGTTGCTATATCAAACACTATGTAATGTGGTAGAATAGTATGATTATGATCGTGTTAGCATTGAGCGGAACACCGTGCGGTGTGTGGGAACACTCACCCGCTTCATGACGAGCGTGCGGTCGGCGTGCGTGTCGTCGTCGTCGGGCGTGGGCGGCAGCGGCCGCGTGGGCGCGCCGCCGCCCGCGCCGCCGCCGTCCTCGGCCACGGCGCTCAGGCCCGGCCTGTAACAGAACTCGGGACTGACAGGCAAACACAACCGAACGGGATGGGGAGGGCGAACAAAAATGTGGGCCAAAAATAAAAATATGCAAACAAAATAAAAATAAAAGTAATCATGGTTAGTTCAACTTTTATGAAATGAAAATGAATAATATGCACATTCAAATGTGTAAAAATACAGCGGTTTCTTTGCTATTAGCTACTTACAGAGGTTTAGGCGGGTCGCTAGCTAGTAAGGTGCCATCATTGCGCACTCGTCCACCACTCTCTTCGGCGTCAGAATCGGTATCGGAGTCTTCAAACGCGGGTTCTGGTTGGTTTCTTTCAACTGGTGGTCCTACATTAGGATGTTTAAGTTTTTTATACTTGAAAATATAGAAAAATATGTTTGCGGTGATACATGTTTGTTTAGAATTTGGCTGACTAGTTCCACTCGCGACCTAGCCGCGTTTTAAGCTGGGTTGTTCAAAACTTGTCGAGCAGATCCCACATAATTACAGAAAAACCATCAAATCAATGTCTTACGAAAGTTATAGTAACAAAGTTTGAAAACTTAAGTAAATACCTTGACCATTAGTGGGAGCGCGAGGTGGCCTGTTTGGAGGCTCGTTACCAGACACGACGCCGAGTTCGTTAAGTTGTGCCGCCAACTTGTCCAAATCCTGCGGAGTTGTTGTACATTTTGTATAAAACAACTTTAAACAATTAAAATATCGTAGCGATACAATCATATCAATAATAAACGCAACTCAAATAACCTACCTCTGGCCTTCTCGGTGGAATCTGCAGTTGCAGTTTAAATCGGATGTGCAAAGAAAGTTAACAGCGTGACATGAAAATAAAAACAAAAAGCTAATAAAATTAAAGTAACAAAGAAATACATACAATAATAATTTAGCAGAATACACAATCAAGTCGTTACTATACTCAGTAAAATATAGCGCGATACAAGTGAATATCATCATAACCATTCCTAGACAAGTCTTCGTTTTTTCTATGCTAGATACAAACTGAGGCTAACCGAAACTTCAGGTTTTGTTGACTTTGTGTAGTGTTTGAAACGCAAAAAGAAAATCGTTATAATTATTTATATGTTAGGTGTTTTACTATTATGAAAAACTGCAATAAAATCTCTGAAATCCTGAGTAGCTGCAGATGAGATTAGTATCAACGCTTATTTTCCGGAGTATAATAATAGCGGGGGCACAAACACACGCACCATGGGTTTGAACAATTGATGTGAGCCGCGCTGCGGGGGCTGCGGGCCGCTGGCCGGCGGCGTGCCGTTGTTGGAGCCCGAACTGTTCGACGAGCCGGACGACTTTGGTGTTGGTGGTAGAGGCCTGCAATTACCACTTTCATTAACCTCTTACCAAAGCACAATTTTTTTAGATAAAATATTTTATCAGATAACTAAACAGAATCAGTTACAAAACAAATTATTGCATTATACATAAGACAATATTTACCTATATCTATTAGGCTGTTGTGCCTGTGGGTCTGGTACAACGATCAGTCTTTGTGGAATAGAAGGCCGTGCCGGTGGGCCTGGCTCTGCAGTACCAACAAACAGCACAGAGTTAACGAATATCACAAAGTTATTGCAAAATGACTCATAAGAATAGTTAGATAGTTATTTCACCTGGAATTTCCTCACGTTCTTCACGCTTGCTGTTACGTTTCGGGGGCGGCTGGGGTTGAGGCGCTTCGGCGGGTCTGGTTAATTACACAAATGTTAAGCGACAGAAGTTAATAGGCAAAAAAAATTGTATGAATGATGACCAACCTTGGTCCTTCCTGGATTTGTTGGAAGTTCCGACGTAGAGTGTCACCGCCCTGGTGAGCGGCCGCGTTGTGTACGATAGACGACGGCTCGCCGGCAACTGCGTTCTCTTCTTCCTCGCCTTCCGATCCGGAGTACTTGTAGTCCTCCCGCACCGAGTTGTCCTGCTTCCGCTTCTTACACCTATCTATATGGTCCTTGAGTTGTATCCTCACTTGTCTCTCTGTGGGTTGGTCTCTACAAAATAATTTAAAAAAATGTTTATATGACTTTCTCTTATTATAACATCTGGGTTTTTAAACTGATGATACAATAATGACTTACCTTATAAATGCATGTTTCAAAAGTTGTTCAGTGTACGGCCGTTGATGATAGTCTTTTACAAGCACAGTTTCAATGAAACCATGAAATTTTTTAGCCCATTTCTTTGACTTCAGACGAGGCGGTGGGTTTCTGGAATTACAAGTTTTTTGATTAGATTTTGCACTAGAAACAATAGGTATTGCAGTAAAATGCATATGAAATTATACCTTGGAATGAGGAAAAGTGCCCTCATCGGATGAAGATCACAAAGGGGCGGTTGACTCTCCGCCATCTCGAGAGCAGTTATACCGAGCGACCAAAGGTCAGAGCGATTATCGTATGTTGCATCGGGGTTTTCGTCGCACGCAATCACTTCGGGCGCCATCCAGTATGGAGTACCGATGAATGTGTTTCTTCTACCTATAGTTCTATCCAGTTGCGCCGACACTCCAAAATCCACTGATAACATACATGGTTGCATAAATTATTTGTCATGTTAGAATTTGAGTGACACAAAATTATTAACACACTATGTGTGTACTAAGAAAATATCAATGTAAATGTCAGAATGTTATCTAGACATGTTTGTTTGAATACATACCCAGTTTAACTTCAGCATTGTCTGTAAGCAAGACATTTTGTCCCTTGATGTCACGGTGAATGACTTTGTTAGAGTGTAAATAACTAAGACCTCTGAGAATTTCTCTACAAATGTATGAAATCCATTCTTCTTTTAATGATTGCCCCTTAGTGGACTTCACTAAATCCGTCACAGATCCTAGAAACAGCAATGTTAAAATATGAAACTTAAAGTCAAGCTAGCAACAGTGCACCGCTATGAAGAGTTAGCTCAAGAAATAATAAATATTGAAAATCATCAGGTAATGCAAATAGAAAACATGGAAATAGAAAACTTATAACATTTCTGTTAATTTACCTGTTCTAAATAAACAGAAATGTTGACTCACAACTAGGTGATATTAATCATATTACAAATAAGTCATAAAAAGTACAAGGGACACATACCAGCTCCACAGTACTCCATAACCAACCACAGTTGGTCATCCTTTCCCGGAGGGCTCTTTTTGATAAAAGCTCCATAGTATGTGGCAATGTTGCGGTGATTAGAGTACTTTTTTAGCACATTTATCTCTAGCTTTATCTCTTCCTCCTCATCTTGTGTGACATCCATAACTTTAATGGCGGCAAGTTGCCCTGTTTTTGTGTGCCGTCCCTAAAATTTGATTATTTATTATTTGATGAACTACGAATAATACAACTGTGTAATTATTTGTGTTAGTTTGATTTTTAATCCCCTTCATTTTAATGTTCACTAAGTTTTGTATACTGCTGAGCATCTTCTTAGCTTTTAGATCAAAATGTGATACTGCAGTTCTTGAAGCCTATTTATGATGTGATTAGGCTTTAGAAACTAGAAGTATTATTTCTTTCTTAGTTTGTAAGCAATTAGAAAATAATCATCAGATTTAATTATAGGAATGGAATGATACAAGGCTGTTTTCGTTTTTAATGCAAGAACCACTAATTTACTTTTTTTTTTTGTTTATGCTTTCGTAATTATATTATTCTCTAGCTAAATTTGCGTATCTTAAAAATCAACTGTTGGAAATAAATAATCTACATTATGGGATTGCATGCAGCATTCTCTCATCTGCAAAAAGGATCACTAGTTCACCACTCTATCTAATAAGGTGACCACTGCAATATTCCATATGCCAAATAACTATACAATCATGTTTAGCAAAAGCTGAATTCTAATCACAGTTGCAGTATAAATTATAATCTATTACTGTCTTGATCAGATTAGTACATATATGATTTTTTGAACGCGGCTCTTGATTTTAAGAGCTTTTCTTTTAACCATTGATTGTTTAATGATTTTCTATTCCAAATTCATCGCATAATTATTTTTATGATAATACAATGTTATGATCATTAGTAACTATTATGCTAAATACTCCACTTTTCAATAATTGTGTTTATACTTTCTTTCTAGTGCAGTAGGGTGAAAATGATGTAAATACTAAAGTAGGTAAACATTTCATCCCTTTAATTTTTGTATAATCATTTTGTAGGTCATGTCTTAAACATATAAACATGAAGGATATAGCATGTAAATATGAATGTACATTTTTTGAAGAACAATAACACACCATACAACCCTTTGACCCAGATGTGTTAGTATATAAATCAACAGAGCATATCATTTTTTACTCATAATGATTCAATCAATTTAAACTTATACATGATATACTTTGACTGAGTTGAAAATAATATAGAGAAGTAGGGAAAAGACAAAATTATTCTACACTTTAAAATGTAGTGTTACCTATTGAAAGTCCACTGATGGGAACTAATGAAGTTCATTGACATTAATAGACAGTGCTCTTTAATTGTAATGCTTTCATTACAGCCTATTAAGTTAATTTTTACTAGCACCATGTCATGTATTACAGCTTGTAAGTAGACCGTGAGGAGAGATTCAATAAAAGCAATCAATTTAATTACTGATAGGTGTAGTTATATGTACGGGTATAGTTTATTATTGCGCTCCGGTTTTTAATCTAGTACATACCTTGTATACTTGTCCATAGGTGCCATTTCCGACCACTTCTATGAGTTCGAATATACCAGCAGGATCCTGAAATGACACATAAATTAAATGAAATAGCTTAGAAAGATTAATATGCCATTTCAAGTAAACCTTCACTTATGATTCACGCCCTGTGAGATCATTGCCCTTTGATTACTTTTTTTCTGGAAGTTTAGGTAGCCCCTGCTTTCTGGATATTCAGGATGTATAATTAATATTATTAGTTTACTTTAAAAGTTTACCTTTAGTGCGCTGAGGTCAATGTCGTCCAATGAACAATTTACAGACGGTGCCAGTTGATGCGCCATTTTGAGTATATTGTCACACACGAAGACAAAGCACGAGAACCTCACATCAATATAAAAAGCTTATAAAACACCTAAATTACGACATTGGCAATGAGATTAGGGATTTTTTTAATATCGCACGGTTAAACAATTTATTAAACTCATTGTTTACACTTAAAATTAAGTAAATTACAGATACACAATTCGTACGTCGCTCACACACCCGGCAGGGATGCCAGATTAATAAAAAAGTGTAGACAGATTATAAATAAATAATTATTAAATTGCAGTTGCCATATACAATTATTATTATTTCTTAATGGAAAAAAGATTACTAAGATTTAATAAAAATGACCAATTGGGTCAGATTGAATGTTTTCTGATAATAATATAACTAAATTTAACTTTGTTCTGTAGAATCAACTTCTTTTCAGTATATCGTAGCGACATCTACCGGAAAGATTTAATATTATTCTGTTCGATGTCTTCCACAAGTATGATCCATCCCCAAAGAGTAAAATATCCTGACCAAACAGAAACGGAAAATAAAATTACATTTTTATTCTAAAAGCTTAGTTACATAGATTAAAATTTTACATTCAGTGGCGTAACTTCAGACTAGAGTACAAAGAGAAAATTGGGCCGCCCAAAAAAAAAATTAGTTTTTTGTTATTTTCAGGTCAGTATCAGGTTGTATGTTGATATAAATATGATTCGCGGCTGTATCAAATATTTATTTATAGAATTTAATCATAAAAATCATCAAAACCACTCTCTAAGTTCTAATCCTATTGAATGACTAATCCTATTCATGACATCATGATATTTGAGGATTATTCAAACTTAAGGAATTGTATTGATGAATCTAATGACTATGCTATAATTGCTACGGTCGCGAATCATATTTTAATCAACGTACCACCTGACACTTGTACAAGTAGGTACTTGCAAAAAACGTAGGATTTGAATCGAGGGCTACCTTGGCGCATCCCCCACTAGGGTTGTTGATTTCATATTGATTTGCTATAGTTAATTTGAAAGTGATACTGGGCCCAGTACAAATGTTTGCTTGCCTGTTGAAAACTAAAGAGCGAGTATTATAATATAAAAATGACAATCAATAATTAGCTTCTGCCCGCGACTTCGTTCGCGTGGAAGTCGTAAGACACCACAATATTATACTTACTAAAATAACAGCCATACTTCCCGACCGGCGCGCGTCGCCCGCGCTCTACCTAGTAGTCTGTGCCCGCGCTATTACCTACTTCGTTTCGCTTAGCGTTCTTTTCTTATTTTTTCTTTTTGCCCGGCTCCTAAGGTTTATTAGCGTGATGTTAAATAGCTTATAACCTTCCTCAAGAATTAATTGCTTTTTGTATTAGATAAAATGCAAAAATAAATCACCATAATCAAATCGGACTGCTAGTTCCAGAGATTAGCGCGTTCAAACAAAAACTCTTCAGGTTTATTACATTATAGTATAGATGTTCACAGGAACCTCCGAATTCGAAAGAGGTTAATAAAACATAACAAATACAGACTAAGGGGTTTATAAATAAACCCTTTACCTAGTCTGTTTTTCCGTAAGGTTTAGGCAGAGGTAAATTAATGGTAGTTATATCTACCCTCATTTATTGGTTTGTTTTGAGATTGTTACAGTCAGCATCAACACTTGAGTAAATGCTGTTTTTAACCGACTTCTTCAAAAAGGAGGAGGTTCTCAATTTGTCTGAATGTTTTTTTGTATGTTTGTTACGCGGTTACTCCGCCAATTATGAATCGATTCTGATGATTCTCTTTTTTGTTTAGTAGGTCATGCTTCCGAGGTGGTCCCATATAAATTTTATTAACTTTCTTGCGTAGTTTTTGAGTTAGCTTCGTTTTTTTCCCACTTAGTTTATCTAGACGATAATTATCTTAATTTACTCCTACACTGTTATTTACATAGCAGGTAGTGGTACCTATTCAATGTGGGGTAGGTACCACAACTAAGAAGTGAAAAATAAAAACTTTTTACAAAAAAAAAAAAACAACTGACTTAAAAAAAAACACTAAAATGTGACAAATAACTTTAATTTCGGAAGTTGGTGGCAAAAAACGAAAATTGAAAAGCAAAGACTTAAAAGCATAGCTTCCTGAAAACAGTGGTGGAGAGCCCTTACTTCCCTTTTCTGAGGCACTATGTGGGGAGAATGGTCAGGTAGCATATTCCTTGCTGTATCGTTCTCTGCACATCCTGCCGCAGTCACCAGCTTTTCTTGTCCATGTTTTGTGTACTACTAACACTAGTGATAAGGTATTTTACTAACAAATTGGACCATATTGATGCCCGAACTTAATAAATAAATTAAAAAAAAAGACACCGACTTCCAAAATTAAAGTTGTTTGTCACCTTTAGTGTTTTTTTGGAAGTCGGTTGTTTTTTTTTGTAAAAAGTTTTTAATAATCTAATCTGTTAAGTTTGATTTTATTTTTAAATCTTTTCTATTTTAATGTTGTTCAATTTATGTCTGACAGAAAAATAGAGTTAGGCACTTGTAAAGCAACAACATCAACACTTCAATATCAACTGTCTATTGAATTCTAACGCATTTAGGGCCGGTCTCTGGAAAGAAAAGCAAAGAATAGCCATCATTGCTTGTACCTTCTGTTCTGCTAGACGTCAAATGCGTTTTATAACTCATTTGACGACTAGCAGAACAGATGGTTTGGTTTGTAAGGATTTTTGCGTTTTGGTTATATTGTTACCTTTTTGCGAAGAAATATAGGTTGTTTAAGTACCCTACCGGGTAAAGCTTGTCTTAAATTATAGTACGTAGTTAACGTATACTCCGCTCTTTACTGTCACGTTTGTTCTCGATGATACCTTATCTCAATCAACTTCAAATCAACTTGACACGTTATCTTGCCAATGCTGTAAAAGTTCACGAAGGAGGTACAGTCACGGACTTTAATTGATGAGCCACCTTCAAACTTTTCAATTTTGCAGTTTCATACATTCACGAGATAACACGATTAAACACGAACTCAAATCGCACGTTCGTAAACAAGATGACAAATAAATTACTTTTAATCAGAAATAGTCTTATCCATAGAGGTTGACTAATAAGTTCTTAATGATAAAAATAAATACAATATTGCATTAAGTTTATCCAATCTATTTGATACTGACCTCCTTTGAATCATAGCTCATTACCTCAATAATTCTGAAAACTTAACGGAAGACAGTGACAGTTGAAATATCGATGTCAGAGAATTTCTCCGTACGCTAACGTTACTATCGCAACAGTAAACTAGCAACGATTGTTTATCGTTGCTAGGTTACTGTTGCTAGACCTGCAATTGGTTGACTTTGGGTAGTCACTCTGCTGTCAAGTTTGTAGTTCTGGCTCTCAGGTTAGCCAAACGGTAAAGATATGAAAAATAATTTTCTTCTTCTAATACGAAGACATATGACTTTGCGTGTCGGGAACCAAATAAACCCGAGTTGCATTACACGGCTAAAATACGAAAAGTGCCAGGTGGCTCATCAATTAAAGTCCGTGACTGTACAAGTAGTACAACACCTTATTCATAAAAAGATAAAACATAATAGTAGGCGGGCATTTGAACGCTAGATTAGGTCGAGTGATTTTAAATATCACGGTGCTAGGTACTTGGCATTTATTTGTGCCGCGAAGTAAGAAATACCTAGACCTACTTGTGTTTTTTATTTCAGGTGTCTGCGTAGTATTTCAAATGTGAAACACCTAGATATATTTATTTAAACATTTCGCACTTAAAAAAAAAGTTACAAAGGCGGACTTAATGCCTTAGGCATTCTCTACCAGTCAACCATAGGTGGTGAAGAGATTAGATGGCAGATGATCTGATTGAGAGGAAAAAGATAAATAAAATGATAATATAATAGATAGATAAAACAGGTTTTACAGTACATAAATAAGCTATAAACTTATGATACATATACTTACATACATATTTACTATAATATATACCTGTCATATATATATATCAGGGACGAAGCTACCCTACAAGCCGATTCCTATCGGCTTCCCTTCTGGAATTCGAAACAAAACCACTCTATCGTCATTGAAAAATGACACTGTCAGTAGTGTTTAAAATGCCTGTTCAGTAATCACACTATAGGTATTTAATACACCATATAATTAAAACTATACAAAACGCCTACATTCAATGTTTTGTCTTTGTTGTCACCCAACAGCAAAAAGAAATTCTCTAAAATAACTCGGCGGCGCGCCTGGCTTATCGCTCCTTCAAAAATCAAGGCGTTATGACGTCACTTCGGTCACGTGACACCCCGGTTTCATACGCTTCAAGCAAGCCGGTCAAATACGAGTTATGGTACTTAAAGCGATCAAAATTGCGTGCGCGTGAACGAGATGCAGCGATATCGGTTCGGTAATTTTCGTTGAATTTCGTAATGCGTTTGGCTCGGAGTTCGGACAGGACGACGCTGGTTGCTGTTTGACGTAATCGCATTATAATTTGTTTACACTTGCAGTTAAATTGCATTTTGTTCGTATTATTTATTGAATTCGTTAGTTTATCAGTACGAAAATCGTAGTAGTAGTATTAGTTTGTTGGTATAAAACAGTGATTAAAGTGTTTTGACTTTAGTGTACGTTGTAATTATGTATTTGGGGTAAGTAGATAGTTAATAAGTTGAAATTTCTTAATAGATTTGAAAAGTTATTAGTACGATCAGTAGGATTAGGATGGCGGCAATAATTTGTCAAGGACTTTCTAATTAACTACAATGTCTTTTGGCCTGCGTGCGGCCCGTCTGGTAGCTTAGTGGTAGCCTATACATTGTTGTTTAGGATTATTTTCTTTGTGAGGAAACATGCTTTCCAAGGTTAAGTTTTGAAAATAAGAAACACACAATTACGTTAGGCCGTGCTCGCTCAGATATAAGTATAAATTACAAACGACGTGATAGTTTTGTCAAACATTCTAATGTTTCCCTTTACGATAAATATGAATGGCTGACTGGCAGTTGTACATAAAATAAAATGTATTTGTGTAATGTTTCCCTTGTTTACTTTTCTCAGGTTCTAGTAGTTTATGTAATAAAGGGGTTTTTACATTAATAATCTGACGATTTTTCGCTAATTCGTTTGAAGCTCTACACCCGCGCGGCCAATTCCTTCTAATGGCCGTGACCGAAAACTCTGAATTGTAAAATGCCACTCCCTTAAAATTTCTCGTTAAAGGCGCCCTCTGTTTAATTATTTTGTGAATTTTTTGAATGGAGATATCTCGTTCTTGTACTGACAAAATGCATTGCATTTCTGATATTTTCGTTAGATGGCGTTGCGCTATTAGGAGCGTAGGAGCTTAGTAAAGATCTGCGTAGTGCGGTTGAAATCACTTGTTGAACTGTGTGAGTGTGCGTGGTTTGTGAAAGCGGGCTTTTTGAATGTTGACACCGTTCTTTTGTTAGGTAAACAAACAAGAAGTAGCTTTTCGCGGCCACAAGGAAAGTCCGAAGTGACATCATAACAAGTATTATTAACCGACTTCTTCAAAAAGGAGGAGGTTCTCAATTCGTCAGTATAGTTTTATTTTTTTTTACCTTTTTTTTGCTCCGGCTTCCCACCCCCGAAAAATCACCCTTCGCCACTGATATATATAGTATAATATACAAAGGACCATGGGAAGAAACGTCCCCACCCACCAACACGCTTGAGACTAGTGTCATTCGAAGCGTCTGGTGGGTTCGATACTTTTTTACTATGGCGACATTTTTCAAAAATGTGGGGTTTTCCTGGAATATTACTTTTTTTATTCAATATTAGCATTATTTTACATTTATATATTTTCTTAGTTTGCACTTAAGAGGCATAGAATATAGCGACCTAAATATGGTTCTCATTCATGACAACCTTTCTTTTTATCAGGGACCATTTTTTTTTTCTCTGATACCTTTTTTTAAAGTTAGGTTCGGTTAGGTTATGTTTGGTAAGGATAGGTAATTATAGCTTAGGTTAGGTTAGCTAACCGAAAAGTTTAGGTTAGGTTAGGTTAGCTAACCGAAAAGGTTAGGTTAGGTTAGCTTCTGTGCGCTGTCAACGCGGCTCTACGTGGGAATCGTGCGATCGATGGCCCTTTACGGGGCTCCGATCTGGGCGGCTGACCTGACGGCCGGTAGTATCGCAGTCCTGCGCAAGCCGCAGAGAGCGATGGCCGTCAGAGTCATCAGGGGGTATCGCACGATCTCCTACGAGGCGGCTTGTGCACTGGCCGGATCCCCGCCCTGGAACCTCGAGGCGAAAGTACTCGCGTCATCGTATCGGTGGCGCGAGGAAGCGAGAGTGCGGGGTGAGCAACCGATGCAGCGACACATAGAGCTGCATCGGTCTCAGCTTCGCGAGGTCTTGGTGGCGGAATGGCGGGACAGGCTTTCACGCCCTACCGCCGGCCTCGACATCATCGAGGCGGTCCGGCCGGTGTTCGAGCGCTGGCTCGGGAGGAGGCACGGCTCCCTGTCGTTTCGGGTGACGCAGGTGCTCTCGGGGCATGGTTGCTTCGGGAAGTACCTGTGTCGCATAAACAGCGGACGGAGCCGGACGCTCGGTGTCACCACTGCGTCGACTGCCGGGAGGACACGGCGCGGCATACGCTGGCAGAGTGTGCCGCTTGGGAGGAGCCGCGCCATGCCCTCATCTCAGAAGAAGGCAGTGACTTGTCGCTGCCGGCCGTAGTCGAGTCGATGGTCGGCAGCGAGGAGTCCTGGGACGCAGTGGTTTCCTTCCGTGAGACAGTCGTCTCGCAGAAGGTGGCTGCGGAAAGGGAGAGGGAGATCTCTTCCACTCACCCGGCCCGCAGCAGGCGCACCGGGCGTCGACGGAGGGCGGTAAACGCCCTCTTCCAGCCCCCCTAAATGGGTCCAGTGACCACGGACTCGGGGACGTCTGTCGCCCCCTACACATCAGGACCCGAGGTGGCGGTGCGTAGTGTTCCACGCGCGCCCCTCTTAGACGTCACGGGGGGAGTCAAACACCTCACTCCTCGGGTCACGGGGGGGCCCCTGACCCGAGGAGTCCCGCAATGGCGGGCCAGTCTGGGGTTGCGGAAGATTTTTACGTTCCCGTGACCCCCGGCGAAGGTGTGAGCTGGAACACTGGGGTGGTTTTTAGTCAGTAAGAGTCTGACAGACCCCTCCGCCCGCCCCAGGGCAGAGGTCATCCATGAGGATTTAAAAAAAAATAGGTTAGGTTAGCCGTTTTTTTTTAAGTTTTTTGTAAAATTATCCAATCACAAGAATACACAAATGCTGTTCATCATTGAGGCGTTCCATTTGACCTTCAAAATCCAAGATCAAATTATCACTGTTAGGTTAGGTGAGGTTAGGTTATGTTTGGCAAGGATAGGCAATTGTAGCTTAGGTTAGGTTAGCTAACAGAAAAGTTTTTTGTTATTACAAAAAAACCCCATTGATTTTGCAATGGAGCAAGACAGTAAGTCTTTCTCGGGATCCCTAAAAACATATTGACACGTATCCTATGACTGTTGGAGGGTGGGGACGGAGTCCATACAAAATCCCCCATGGTCCTTTAAGGGAGAATACAAATTTAATATATCGGATATATTATTATGTCAAATAATTATGATACATGGTTAGCATATCAGGCATGTATTCCCCAAAGAGGAAAGCAGGGGAATAATCGTAGTAGGTAACAGCATTACACATTTCATAATTTGCCAACGTTTTAATAATCCCATTGCCATGTAATTAGAGGGGAGCCTATTACCACGTCAAGCCGAACTGTTTTTTTACGTCTTAAAAAAATAGTTCGTCTGGCCCGGCGTTCAAACTCAGGACTCCACTCCCAGTAGTTCAACAGTCAGTTAGACGCAACAAGTTTTGCAGTGTGTGGTTTAAATATTTTTAGGTGGCAGATGAAGTTTGTATTCCAACGTGTAATTAAGATATTGCGATCTTATTGATAGGTTATGTTAATGAGTTTATTATGATTACGTAAAATAAGTATTTCTTAAGTGAAGATACCTATGGTTGTGTATACCGGTTACTAGCCTAGATAGTTGGCTCGACACGACGTGTGGTGTTGCACAAACCCAAACTAAAATTATTGACTAGATATTATAGAAGTAAAGTATAGCCGCGGTGCTACGTGCGCCCGCGCGGCCGTGCATACCGAATCGTAAGATCAAAGCACGCATAGGTAGTTACTTTACCTACTCCAACACCCACACAGACGCAGGCCGCGTCACGTCGCGGCGTGTCGGCGTGGCGCACACATGCAGGCGCACGCGAACACTAATAAAAGTATAATAAATGTTAGCGAGACACAAGCGCGGCGTACGGTACTATTTGTTCGGGAGGGAGGTTGGAGGCACTCATACAAGCGAGGGAGAGGCTGTATCGGCGCTGCCAGCCAGTTTACCGTTGCGAGGCGCGTAGTGCGGCCGGACGCTGGACCGCCACCCGCGCGCCGCCGGCACCCCGAAGCTCTCCGCAGCCCGACACCGCCACCCTGGACTGTCTCGGGACGCCACCCCTGTGCTCCCCCACGCGGACGCTGTTCATGAACACGACCCTTGTCGCGTTACCTTACCTACAGACTAAGTGCTACGACTCGTGCTTATTTCACTGGAGTGTTAATCCGATTTCAGAATATTTATTGGATCGCTTCATCATAGGCGAAGGTGAGTTTTGCATTTAGTTTATCTGTTATACCTTAGACCTTAATCTAGTACCTAATAGGAAGGCATGTTTATTTTAATTTACAGTGCCAAGATATAAATATTTAATAATTGTAATGTTAAAGTTTTAAACCAGTATAGCGGTTGCGATAACTATTGCTAAATTAATGTGTCCACGGATGAAGAAATTATCATTTGGTTGATAATAATATTGACATTTATGAACGCGGATGAAGTAAAAAGTATGTAATTATTAATGAAACAGTCGGAGAGTATAAATGTGGGCGGTGAGGCAATTGTTGTATAGTTTACCTTATACGTTGCATTGATTATTACGTCTGGAGCTTACCATAATAAGAATATAATGTGAATGCAGTTTTGGTCTCTGAGTTCAGCTCAATTACATGAAAACTCTAGATTTTGAAGGAAAGCTAAAAGAAACAGTAGCCACGTTCCAACGGCACTGACGTATTCGCCTGTAGTCGGCTATATTATACGTACATACATTATATCACATACTATATTTGTTATTACCATAACATACTGTATGTATGCATACAAAATATTTTTTAACATACTTGAAAGTTGAGGCGCCTAGGATCACAAAATATTGACAGGATCGCATTGTGTGGAGCGCCTTGCCATGTTCTGTTCAAAAGACTTCAACGCGCGTACACCTATTGAACTCGTGCGAACATTGCGCACTACATACATACAATATGAAATACAGTAACTATCTATACGTTAAATTTTCTCTATATTTTTCTCACGATTGACCATACGGAATGTAGGTAATGGACACATGCATAGATTTCGTGAGAGAAGCCAAATAATGCCTGCCTGATAGTTATAAGGAAAATTGTTAAAATAACTACATACAATAAATACATGGAAATGTAACGCGGCATTTCGTATACGTGTAATGATGATTTAAAGGGTCGAGACGGCAGTAAGATACAATTTTTTTGAGCTATCTGTTTAAATGAGTAGTAATTAGCTACAGAGAGTAAAAAGTACATAGAACATGGTTTTATACATACCTACTTTATGTCAACTTTAATGATACACAGGAGATGGATAATTAGTTGATCCGAACATGTATTTAAATATTTGCTTTAATATACAGACAAAAGGGAATTTGCCACAAGCATTAGGCAGAACGACAATGCTCTCTATTTGTCAAGTAGGTACTTACGCATGACTAACGAGATTCTTATTGGTAATTATTGTTATATTTAAATTATATCAAAAATGTTGCATTTTCATACTGTTTCTCTGACTTAATGTTGATCTGATTCTGTGTCACTCAAATTATACGTCGAGACTAATAAAAACGTTTAAGCTAAATTACAAGTCAGGTATGAACGGAAGAAAAACTTGCTGTCTGATAAAACCGGGGTCTGTAGCAAGTACTCATGTTTATAGGTACAGTTGTCTTATATCCGGTTCAGAATTAACTTTATGGGTTATTGCTTTAGATTACAATAAACACCTACTTCTTATATACCTATAACGCGTACTTAGCAATATATTTAATAGTACCTACATATTGTTTGAATATTTTACACAATATGCAAGTGAAATACCTAAAACATTTAACAACATTTTATAAGAGGCTCTTTTATCAAACTTTATATTGATTTCGACATACGGCCAGTATGTTGAAATCAATGTAAAGTTTGGTACTACTTGGGCCATTTATTGAATTGCCTATTAAGTATAATAAACATTAAGGGTGGCGAATTTTTCCAAAAGAATTCTGTTTTTCAAATAATCTTAATAAAACTTCCATATTCCTAATTGTTAGCCGATCTGCAGTTATTAAAACATTTAACGATATCTCCGCGATACCTAAGTGTTTTATTGTCTTAAGTAAGTATTTTATAGCGGGCCGCGGTTACCTTGAGAGTAGTATTGAATTGGACAAAGGATACGACGTCACAGTACGAATTAGCCCGTGGCGATAGTACAATGCGATGGCATGAAGGTGATGGAGCTTGTTAGCTCGGAGCCGGCAAGGGGAGCGTGTATTGTTCGCAACACTACCTTCAGTCGAACTCGAATGGCTTGTTGAATTCGTGACATCACTGCATGTAATACCATCGCTGGCTTGCAGCAAGCTGAAAAAGAAAGAATCCTACTAAAGGATATATGACAACTAATTACGTAGAAAAATAAAGCACAATATCTTTGTCTACAAGTTAAAAAAAAACACTCATTTGCTTTAAGCGTGAGAAGGTGTCGAAAATTACGTGGCCAAAATTCGGCGACCGTAACTAACAATGAATATCAGGCGACGTTATTTCGGAATTTACATAGCGTAATTTTCAGATGGGACGCTAGGTTAAGAGGAAATTATCATAGTGAGTGCATTTATAAGCCATCGTTCCCATCAATTACATAAATAAAGATAGCAAATGTGGTCGCTATTGCGCCTGAGGCCATTGGGCTGGGCTATCAACCTGACTTATGCACCTTTGCGGCGTTTAAACCTAACACGCTATTAATTACAAGTCTTTTAGTAGAATCAATTCGCTTTTGCCCCAGAGAGTATTCGGGAAGTAAGTCTGATTTGTAATCGTGAGAATTTATTTACATATAGACATTTTGTACATACCAATGAACCGGGGATGGCCATAATCTATGTGGTGTTAGATTAAGGTTGGGATAAACGATCTTTATGGATATTGTTGTTCCTTAGAAGTTAACATAGTTGTCAGTAAATGCTTAGGAATAGGGTTTGTGAATTTATATATTCGTGTTTTATGCTTTTGTGTGCCGTGACCCATTCTGATCTTCACACTGTTCAGGAATGTGTCTTTGCGGAATAAGAAGCATGGCATATGAGGCACCGAATAGTCTACCACAATTTAAAACTGATATTGCCAATATCGCACTTACTCTGCTATCTAACATTGTATTTTTCTCGTAAGTCTGCTTAGACCCACACAGCACAGCAAAGTGGTACATTGGAGGACATTATCTGCACCAATTTAAAAACTGGAATGCATCTTTGTTACTTATTTGTATATGGCTTAATGTGTATTGTTAGGAGCAATGAATAGAAATAGCTCCGTGGATGCTGAGCATGAGCGCCGGTCGTCGTGGCTCGTCGGCGCATGATCGCGTTACGCAATCAAATGCTCCACACGACGGCTCAGCCGCCACAGATATTCTTAACTATACCTTATAATGCGTCACGATTTGTCCTTTTAATTGTGTTCCAATTCCGAACGTTGGAAATCGGTGTGTCTAGTCGATCTCATTTAAATGACGAACTGAAATGCTTGACTTTTTAACGACGGCACGCAATTTTAATAACATATCTTGGGAAAGTAAATTTTTCGTTTAAAAAAATCAATTATTGACTATAGTTTTTGTTTCGGCATCCACTCCGATTTCATCTCAATAGTCACTGTCAAAATTATACTTGCGCCTAGACTAACACAAGAGAACAACAAATGTTGAACATCTTTTTTCTAGAAGTTTAAGGTTAAGTAATAAACAAACATAATGTATAGAATTTTTATATACGTAGTAATCAACGAAAGAGAAGTTAACTGAAAAGGAAAATCTTTATTTATTTGTTAGCATGCGCATAACCCGTACCTATTAGTCCGTTTGTGCTAGGCCTATTATAGTATATGTACAATCGACACTTTCTTTATTAGATATTTGATTATTGCTAACCATACCTTTAAACAAATGTTCTCTGGAAAAGCTAAGGATAAAGGGGCGTATAATGGTTATAGAAAAATGTTAAATGTCTACATTAGGGTTAGATGTTTGCAGCAATCCAGTTACTTTGGAACCTATTAAAATCTATTATTACCTGAACGAGAAAAAACTACTCTGTTTCAAGGAAAACAAAACATTTTCGAAATTAAATAATCATTTTGTAAATTACACCAATTTATTTGGACGCACAGTCATTTATACAGTATTTTGCCAATGTATCATCGAAAGTAGATACATTGCAAATCATCACGAACTTGAATGAAAGTGTAAGCGTGTAAGGAAGGACATTTCGTTGAGAATACTTCTAGAATTTTCTGTGACACGTTCTGATCATAAAAATCGCGCATCGTTTCTTCCGAACGGATAAGGTATAAGAATCATATTAGGAATGGTATCGGTTTGAGACCTCGCATGTAAAGCTATGGCGAGTCACCTTTCCGGAAATAGTTTTTATTTACCAATTTATAAATTAACTAAAACCCACTTTTTTCTCAACTGAGATTTTCGTAAATAAAACGACTTGGTGGCTGCGTTTTGAGACGACTGAATGTCTAGAACTCTATAGACTAACAAACTTGGTTTTTAAACTTTATTTTCCTTGACTGAGTAAGGTATGTAGTAACTATATATACTATCTTAGCAGATATATTTAAAATATTTGTTTCAGTTTTCAGTTTAGTGTTACATATCGGAACAAATATTTGTATGATCTGCAAGTAGTTGTTCCGGGTCTGGGTGTTAGTGTATGTGATTTTCTATGTTTGTAAACGCACCCACGATACAGGAAGAAATTCTTAGTGTGGGGCAACGTTTTTAAAAAAAAAAAAAAAAAAATATCATCGTCACTTATCCGACGGAGGAGCTCGTGGCTAAGCAATAACAGCCGCTCGGGTCGATCCATCAGGTTAAGCTACGCTTGCCGGGGTTGGTCCGTGGATGGGTGACCATTTTCACATATCGAGACTCCTCCGTGCCTCGGAAAGCACGTTAAGCTGTTGGTCCCGGTTGTCATTTGTGGATCTTTGACAGTCGTTACGAGTCGTCAGAAGCACGAAAGTCTGACAACCAGTCTAACCAAGGGGTATCGTATTCCCCAGTTACTGGGTTGTGGAGGTCAGATAGGCAGTCGCTCCATGTAAAATACTGGTATTCAGCTGCATCCGGTTAGACTGGAAGCCGACCCCAACATAGTTGGAAAAAGGCTAGCCAGATAGATATGTTGAAATTGCAATTGGGTATATTTAAGGCAAAAGAAGTGAGTTTCGTATCGTCCACGCAAACAAACGTGCAATAACATAGAGTACTATGTCGGTTTAAAATAAGAACAATAGAATACCTTGTCCACGAGTGCCGATAAGATTTCTGCGTCTGCGTCCATATAGAAACGAGAAAACCATTGGAAAGTGAATACTTAATAGTTTGTTTGATAATTACAAAGATACGATTAGTAGATATACATAAATTATTTCAAACATAATTAAGTACCATATAACGATTAAGTTAAATTGTGTCCGTCGACGTTGTCCAATAATGTGTAGTATATGCTTAGTGAAGAAATTCCATATTCCTTATGTACTTGTGCACTTTGTAATTGATTAATTAGAGAGCCTTGCGAATGAAAATAGTTACACGGAGTACTGTTTGCTAGTTGGTTAAACAATAGCATTCTTAAGGCTGTGTCCGACGTAATGTGAAAACGGTAACCTTTCTGTGAAGTCAGCGGCCTAACGTAATGTTTGATATCGTTCGTCGGGAATCGACTACACGGTCTGAAGGGAATTTCGCTTAGTTTATCGATACTTTAGAAACGTTACGTCGTTGAGCGAAGTCAGTCTGCTTTCTATTAATTGACCATATTACTTATTCATGTGTATGTTTAGATGTATCGTTTGAGTATTTGATATTCTATCTCGTTTGTAAGCCGTTACAACGAGATTTATTAAGTATTCCAAAAAAGCACAGATAATACCTCCTCACTAGCACTCTTCGGAGCTCTTACGACCAGAGTATGATTATTGAAACCAAAAAATAAGAGTACCAATTGGATTTCCATAAGTGCCAATCACAAATCAAAACCGTGGGACAGTGACCACGTAACTCGATTTTGTACGTAGCTAACATAATAATAACAATCTATAACTCTCGCCAATTCGAAGGTGTAAAATACTCTGCAGTGAATCGACTCCGCCTGTCCGGTCTGTTATGATTTTCGGAGAAAGTGCGATAATGACAGCTTACAAATCTCTCTCAGTTAATTGTTTATTATGTAATTAATCATTATAATACACGAACTTTTATTGTAAATATTCTTTGTTGGGTGTGAAGAGCGTTCGATAATTGTTTCAAAATTGGACCGCCTACGCTTATATATGTATTTACTTTAGAAGCATGAATGTGTTTTTAATTTTGAATGATTCAAGAATAATTAGTTACTACCATAAAGGTGCCAGTTGATTGCCAGTATCTCAATGAGTTAACATTTTTTAAATACTTTAACCCTAGCGCACGCTACATCACATTATCCACTATTTAGTGATAGATTCTGTTCAATTACCTAGTAGGTAGGTGCACATAAAAATATTCAACCTTAACAACCACAAAAGCAAACTATTTTGCAAAGAACTAATTAAAATACAAATTACTTTTAAAAACGATTTAGTTGAGAAAATTAGAGCAAAATGGGCAGTGTTGGAGCCTTGACCCCTCGCGTGTGGAGCGCAGGCGCGGCGCGACGCGGAAGGTTGGTGCTCGGCCGACCGCGACGTGCACTCCTGCGCAGAAAGTGTTTGTCCTTGCCGTACAGCGTGTAACCTTTACCCCTGAAACAAAAACAGACGATTAATTCATTAGGCTCTAGCTGATTGATAACTTTCGGCACGCAATGAGGAAAATGTTGCACGCCAATAAAACCGTGATTGACACAAAAACACTGTTCGCCAGTAAGGAATGTTTACCTTATTACTAATTAAAAGTTTACAAGCTTTGTCTCTTATGTTCAGATTCCTAAATTGTTAGAATTTTGTTTTCACCAGGAAAAGGAATGATATTAAGTAGTATGATGTTTTGCCGATGATATTTATATTGTGACATTTCTTTGTTTTGGAAATGAACTCTCCTTTTCATTAAATTATATGCAATTCAATGTATCTTCATACATCGCACTTGGCCGGGGGTCCCCCTACAAAAGACAATACATTTTTTTTTTAAATTTTCTTTAAATAATAAAAAAATTAAAGGGAGGGACCCTTAATTTTTATTATTTGTAGTTATAGCGGCCATAGAAGTCACTCTGTGACTGTCTACCTATTACGGTTCAAGTGATACAGTCCTGTGACAGACGGACGGACGGACGGACAGCCAATCCTAATCTAGTAATTAAAATAAATTAAGCAGAACTAGAATAACAACAATATAGATCTGATAAATTGATAAGTTAAGTACTTATATTTTTTTTTAAATTCAATTCCGTATAAAAATTATGTCACACCTAGTCTTTGACCATAAATGAATATTTTTCATTTCTACAACGACTTTCAACAGGATTGACATAAGGTTTTCGATAGCATATGTCAGTCCTATACATTTTTGCGTTTTCGATCATCGTTATCGCTGCTAGAATGTCACTTTGTCTAGGGCCTCTCGTAGAGGTAACTGAAAAATATCATTTCCATCAAGAAATACCACTACATATGGTTCTGTAGTCGTATTTCTTGATGGCTGGTTAGGTAATTCAATCAATCAATTCGGTTTTATAAAGTTACGTCATGATAATCTTCGTACGTTAAAAACACTTGCTTCACAAATGGTTAAAGTAAGTTAAAATAAACATCAAGTTATAGAAGAATTCACGGTGTTTTTGGTATTAAGCACAGCATAGTTCTAATTTTATGAGGACATAAAAAAAGTAGATTTAATAACTTTTAACTAGGGTAGATCGATAAATAAACAATGAGTACATAATCCACATTGGTGTCTTTAAGTATAAAATTTAGCATTTCATAACAGGGTAAAACATAAGCAGTAGTTCGCTTTTAATGATTCTTTTGTAAATGCTGAATTTATAAAGAAAGTTGCTTGTGTTACTATCTATATAATAAATCTTTTTCGGTTGCCAATCTACTTTACCGCGTCGGTAGGTGGTCGTCGGTTTTAAATTTATTCTCTAGGTATCTAAAAAATATATGTTTCCACTTGAATCTTAATGATCATTTCATCGTCAGCATTGCGCACCTCATTCGCTGTCTTAATGGAGACTTCACCAAAAAATGGTTCTTAAAAAGATTCGCAATCTCGTTTGGGTCATTCACAAACAACATCGATGCTCACAGAGAGGGCGTAAGTTTTCTTTTTTGGTGCCCTTCCAGAAATCGCGGAAATCCCCCTTGCAATTCACAGCTAGAGCGTCCATAGGTCCTGATGATTTTGGCACCATTTTAATCTAGACTTGAACACTATTTTGTTAGCGCACATTTCTTTGTGTAAAAATCAAGACTTAGGCTTAGCGCACACTGTAAGCCTCGTTGACATGTTTATCCACCCGGCTATGTGCGGGCTAGCCCATCCCCGACTCACCACTGTCGCGGACGGAGGGCGGTCACAATTTCGATAATGTAAAGCTCGGGCTTTGCTTAACATAATATAAAGTAATATGAAACTTTACCTTTCCAATCACATACATATATTTATGTTACTGAACATTGCCGCATGTGTAAAATAATATTTGTCATAGAACATTCATTTGATGAGTTTCCATTCCACTCTCGAGCGAGTGTTTTTCTATTTACTACCTATAATACAATACCATAATATTTATAATTCTGTAGCTAATCTATTTATACATCAAATGACAATACATAGAATATATTCGTATATGTATAGTGACGATAACGTTATTGTTTCCGAAATCTAATAATGTACGATACGAGATACGCGGACTCGTCTTTAAAAGGCCGTAGCGTGACTAATCTCCACATTAAGCTTAATATGTAGAAATACAGTCAAATCAAACATATAAAGTGTTTCGTAGTAGTGCATAAACACAGGCACACATACACAGCAGACGGTGGTTTTTGTCGAATATTAGAGTCGAAGAAACCGCCAAATACCGCTAGCAGTGCCGTCGGTTATTGCTCTCGGATTCCGCAACAAATTAACATGTATTCGGTACGTCTACATTTTATACCTAGTAATTTAACTTTAAATACGTTTTTTAACAACGTGGAAAATTTTCTGATAAGTATTTTAATGTGAAGGTAAAAATGCACTTATCGTTTATCTGAATCCATTATATCAATGTGCTTTAATCAATATGAGTAGGGAGAGGCCATTATTCTCTGTAAGTATGTCGACAATCAGGCTGCCGTGTATTTGTAAGAGGAGAACGAGGACGGGCCGTTTAGCATTTTGCACTAACTCATTTGTTTGTTTGTTTAGCCGCTAGGAAGTGGGTCCTCCTATTAGAGGTATAATGAGGACATACACGTGTAGGCTGCTTTTTGTTTTATATCCTCTACGCTACTCTGACCAATATGTACTAAGTTTTTCCTCAAGTGAAGTCGTGTTGGTTCAAATAATTATATCCTGACCGCATGTCTCTTGTTGCTACTTGCATATTTTATGTTACTCGAGCGTCGTTGTTGAGTTCCGACGAGCTGTCTGTCTTAACATATTTAACATTCTGTTATAGCAGTAGGAAGGGGGTTTCCCTTGTCACCCAGCATTAAAATAACTATGGATTGGGAAAATATTTATAGCAGGCGACAAGCTGTGCAACAGACTCCCCGGAATTACGAATACAAGCGCAATAAGAAACGATGCAGCATACTGCATTATTTTATTTTGTTTGTCACTAAGTCATTCGAAAATTATGCTGATATTATGAGCAATTAATTTGGCAATTTCATTTTCTAACCCATAATTTATTTGAAACCTGTTCGTTATTATAATGAAATCCGAATAGAATTCCATTAGTTTATCGTCGTACGATAAGCAAATTAATATGTAGCGAAAAAATTTTAAAGCTCTAGCTAAAATTCTAACTAGTCACAAAATCAAAAACTGGTTTGTTGTTGGAATATTCTATGATAGAGTGCAAGTGAAAGTCATAGTACATATAAACAGTTCCGGTTTATCTCAGTTTTTATCATTAATTAGTAGTCGTACTTAAGACGAACGTACTAATGTAGGTACTTAGATTATAAATGTATGTGGCCTAATTTAAAATCATCATCGGCGCTTCCCAGGCTCTCCCGCACCGCGTCCGTAGCCGTAGCAGCTTCGTAGTGCGGTAGCTCGTAGCCATTCCCGCTACAATTTTCCCACTTTTACATTTGACTAGCATAATTATATTTTTTGCCACAAAGCTTGATATAAAAAATAGTAAAACTAAAAATTTAATCTAAAATGTAAAAAAATAATGTATGTATAAATTATCAAAAGTGTAAGTGTAAATTCATAAGAATTTTGAGAATGAGCTGTTTCTAAGTATGGATAACATATTATAAATAATACAATACAATTAATTAACATATTAATTAATACAATAAAAAGCACAATGATTCATCTGTTGTGCTACAAATCGATCACAGCAAGAAATAATAATAAGAGTACAAAAGCACGCGTCGATTGAGATAATGACATTTCAAACGTCCTTCAGTGACACTTGGACACGGAAATTAAACGGCCAAATTACTACCTACATTCAAGTGCAGGACCGAACTAGCAGTATCACAATAGTACAATACATGTCAGCAGGTAATGCAAATTGTACTATTGTATACTACGGCACTGTGTCCTAATTCAATTTGCCCACTAAACTCAATTTTCTAGGCATCAATTCATGAACTCAGATCTATTTTTATTCTGGTAATTCCGAGATTTGTGTTTCAGGAGCCTAGTTCTGTACGTGATTTGAATGAGACATTAGGAAGTATTAAATCATGCAAGCAGCATCTCAGACGTCCTTGTGGGTTATTTCCTGTATAATAATTTTGCCCAAACATGTACGAAATTTGCGCAAAACGAGTTAAGGAACTACATGTACGTACGTAATTGAATGCAATTGTAGTCACGTATACAATACTCGTTGCTGTTGTTTGTTGTAGTTGCTGCGTCACATGTGGTGGGTCTGTAGATGGTATATGCAGTCGGTGTCAGCCGCAGGACTAGGTCCACTATACACGGCTGTGTTCCACCAGCGTGCTGCTGAACAAAAACTCCATTAATGTCATTTAATCCGAGCTGTCGAGCGTGGGATTACAAGCGTGGTTTTAGGTATAAATTAAATTTTAATTCGTATTGTAGGTACTTTTCCAGCGGTTCGACTGACCTTCATGTCTTAACGATAAAACCGGAGCATTTCAAGGAAGTTTACCTAAATATACCTACATTTTTGTCTTACGGACCTTTGAAAAGTAAGGTGCATAGTGTTTACCTGAACTCTGAAGACAAATATTTTTAATATCGTGGAAGGTAGCCGGGGTTACACAAGGACAAGGCACAGGACCGAATGCTGTGGTGTAAATTAGGTGGCATCTGAGTTATGGACTCGACAGATGGCAAAGACATGATCTGGCTCCTGCAAGAGTAGCATCAGCATGACCACCGCAGAATCGGGTTTTGTCGACGGAAGAATAGACAAAATGTAGAAGATAAACAATCACAATCCGTCATTTGAAAGAATTTCAATTAGAAAACACTTTCTTGAATGATACTTGTGTTGTTTACACACATTTCTTATGTTAGCCATAGAATGACAATTCCAAAGTATCTGGTTATAAAGATTAATGTAAATCATTACGTGTTATTGTATATGCGCGTAACGTAAAGTAACGTTAACTTCTTCATTTGTTCCCTCCCAGTGAGAACTGAAGCCTTATCTGGCTTTGTCATTATTACAATACGAAAAATGCGTCCCAGATGAATCTGCAAAATGAATAAAACCGCAACTGTGGTATCCAATTAAGTGGATTGCTAATAAAAGTGAAATCGAAGCGAGTGCAGTGGCCGCACGGCTGCGCGACTGAGGC
The DNA here is from genome assembly GCA_947363905.1 of Lithophane semibrunnea. Taxonomy (NCBI): domain Eukaryota; kingdom Metazoa; phylum Arthropoda; class Insecta; order Lepidoptera; family Noctuidae; genus Lithophane; species Lithophane semibrunnea. The sequence continues at coordinate 9,364,726 of OX376188.1, read as the reverse complement.
GGGCGCTGCGCACGCCGCGCGCCGATTCGCCGACGACGACGGCTCACACCACCGCCGAGTACACGCTTATCGCACTGTGCAGACATTTGTTCTCAATCCCAACGTGCACTTTTGTTCTTTGTATACAACTGTATACACATGCATTCTGTTCCAAATTCTAAAAAAATCACTGAGGGTGAGGGCCACTCAAACTGATAACACTTTCGTCTTCACTTGAAAGTATTTTTATGATCACGAACGTGTTTCGAATCTATTCTTTCAATTCGCGTGGGTCGAGCTACCGGACCGGCAATAAAATTCCTCTCATAATATTGATATTTAATTTCTAAACATCGCAAATAGGAAAGATTGTTACCTAAAGCCACTTATTATGACACTTTTCTATTGTTTGGTGCCTAAATATCTACGCCGGAACATCTGGGCTAAGCCGAACATCATTTTAATAGGAAGAATTTCTCAGATTATAATGTTAGTTTGAACATATGCATGAAAGTATTTCATTTAATACACTTTTACAGAATAAATTAATAATTTGTTGGATTATGTTTCATTGTTCATATTAGTGGCATCTTTGAGTTATACTTATAACTTATAACAATAGTTTGTACCGAGCACAGCTGCGTACACACAAAACCGTGTAAACGAACCTACATCAAGGTACATGAAATGATTTGGTGCTTTCTCAGACAGTATTTGATCAAAGAAATAAATGATCTGATGTATTATAATGAGCAAATATTACTACTTTATTAACGAAAATATAAAAACTGGATAAACTTCTTATGCTAATTAATTATCAAACTATTAAAATAAAAATATAATAACCTAACCTAAATCTATTAAATAGCGTCGCAAAAGTCCTTCTCATCGCACTCGATTGGTAATGTACCCAAGAGGCTGGAGGCATTGCCGCGTTGTATGGCAATGCTTAGCCTCTGGCCAAGGTAAAAGCCAGCCCTTGGTTCACGGGAGGTGTCAACCATCCGTTTGGAGATTTCCTTGAACAAACCATGACCACTCGGACACCACGGCGGCTCGAGGGTTTCAACCCCAAACCGCTCGGAAATATGATTGCCGATGAGGTTATCATACTTTCACCGCTTCAGATTTTCTGCAGCCGCAGCAGCATCGCCAGCATAATATAACGCCGAGGTGCAAGAGTATCAGTATCAGTGGTAGCAAGAGTATCGACACACGTTGCGTCCCACACTAAAGCGCTAACCACTTTCCATGGAAATAAACAGAGCTGGCCGGTGTCTAGTCATTGTCGGTGCCAAGCCATTGGATGATGTTATTAATGTTCGCGTGCCGCGCTAAGCGACCTTCATTTCGACTGCAAGGCCGTGGTGTCCGAGGCTGTTGACAACTTTGCCATAGTGACTGCGATGAGAAGAACAACAAGGAGTTCCTAGTCGCAGGGAAGCAGCGAGGTAGAAAGTAGTGTCGTCGAACAAAGTGCATTATGGTCGATGGCGGTTCTGCATGAAGCCAAAGACCTAACTGCCACTTACTGACAGCCAGAACCCGCGCACGCTCCGCAGTAGTAGCAGACGTGTCAAGTAAATTGTTCTGTTGTACTCTGTAGAGCGGCTCATCTCACCATCTCTGGGAAAATGGATCGTTGGGTGGATCTGAGTTCGGGCAAGCGAGTCTCCAGGCATCCAAAACCTCGGTGAAGCATTGCAGATAAAAATTAATTTGCAATTGTAGAGCATAGCTAAACCCATTTGTCTGGTTAACACAGAGGCCTGATTATCTGATTCTTACATAGTTTTTTTAAGGATTTTTTTTTTCACGCTTCAGTTTGTAAAGTTTGAAATAAAATTCCCAAATCACTATCTCCCTTTATAATTAACTGAACAACTTCAGCTCCAAATACTTACAGGCTAACCTAAATCATTCTTCCCCTCTGCTGCGCTGTATGAAGGGGTGGGTTCGGTTCATAAGTTCCCGTCATTTGAGTTGGTATTCATGTTCATTGATTTGAACAAATGAAAATTTAGGCATAAAGCTATGGATGGGTTAGCTTTATGTCGGATGTAAGATAATAGCGATTGCTGTTAGGGGGAACAGAAAAGTAGGCTGCAATTTTTGAATATACTGAAGGGAGAGTATGTAAGGTTCCAGTTCCGAAGTATAGGTGTGATGTAGATAAACTTTTTTGTTGTTCCACAACTAACATGAATGTGGTAAACATTTGTTTTTAAAGGGCTATATATGACATAAACTTTAAAGTGTTGTTTACGTAGACAGCGCGAGGGGCGTGCGAAGTGGTCGCGGGGCGAAGTGCGAGACTTGCGACTCGCGCGCAACTTGATTTATCGCACGCTTAGATCCGGTTCGCGCCACTACCACTACCCACGCCGAGCTTTGCTCTATTATCACGCCGAAATGATCACTCTGTGCTCTGTACAATTATATTATTCGCTTGCTTGTGTTACTTCTGATCGAATATGATATGTTTTAAATATTGAGATACATTACAAAGGACACACTTTCGTTTACGAAAGCTCTGATTAATTGGACATTAGAATAATATTTTGCAAAATGTTAAACTCACCAATTTAGTCTCAAGTTACATGGCTGACAGTGGAAAATAAACAGTCTAGTAGATACAAAAAAAAACTTAGGTAAGTACTTTAACGTTTGAAGTCTGGTAATAAAAATACGTAAACGGTACAAAAACCACGAATGTTGGTCAAGCATCTCTTTTAGTACTTTCTTCAAATAAATAGCTGTGAATTGATGTATTAGATGAAATGTAAATAACTGTAGAAATTTATCACATTATAGAATGATATGTTTGATCATCTTGTCTATTTTATGTGGGGCGTGGCAAGCTTCTGAGACGAATCGAAAGTGTCTGGGTATTTCCTGAAATCTTATTACCCAAAACAATTCTGTAATAACATGTTTGATTTATATATTTTTGAATAAGTTCTCAAAGCGTAGTAAGTTTTACTTTCTACTTCTGTCAAAACAACAACAGCAATATTTTATATTGTTCATACTTATGAATATTTTCATCCAGATTGTGTAAAGTAACATCCATAAAGCATTCTTGAATATCTACGTTGTTTTCCAAAATATACCTTGTTCTTGACTCGTTTCAGACAATAATTCATTTCTATTCTGTTCATCAGAGGAGAAACAAAAACCTAAGTCTGGCTGTCTGGCTGATATGTTCCGGGTGTCTTAGTGATATCATTAGGCGGCTGAGCATGATGGCTGCTCGCGTGGCGGCGGAACACGGCGAGTTGGCGACATACCGTCACGCCATGAGCCGTAGCCCGCGTTTTGTAACACACCACGACTCCAGCCCGCTTTACGTAAAATACTTGCCATTTTGCTTAACTTCGATGATTTTATTTGAGCGTGAGATTGCTGAAACTTCAGCAATTCCTTTATGTTTTATTCACTGATTAGCCGGTTTTGAAGCTATGGTGAATAGTTATTGATGAATCAAATTCAACCATCTCTTGATAGCTATAATCTATATTATTTTTGCTGTTTATAATGATACATTTTCAAATAGGTTTTATTTTCTTACGGAAATAAATACATTTTCGGTCTCGACAGGTTCCAATTTCTTTGTTTGGGTATTTCTTATTAATCGCAGACAATAGTTTCGAAGCAGTTAGGATGAAGAGCAACGAGATGGAATGAAATGAAACTTAATAAATATCACTTGATCCTACTTACTGAGAAAGAAAGTCTGAAATGGCTAATGAATATGATGGGTCACACTAATGTCAAATAAAAACTGCACTTCTGCTATTATCTAGACAAATCACGATCTGTCTGATGCGATTCTCACGCCACTGGCAGTGGCCTAAAATGAGTCACTAGACGGCGTGGCGTGGCGCTCGCGTGGCGTGTGTGTGGCGTGCGTGCACGCACTGCTGACTTCGTGTTACGGTTAATGTTAGCTTGCATCACACGCAGCGCGGACGATGACGCCGAAAGAGACAACGAAGGAAAGTCGTGATGAAAACCTTACATTAGCGTTCACGTTTGCATTATTATAATTACAGTTAAAATTTACTGCAATTAAAAAAAAAATTATGAAAATTAAGTTTCGCAATATTTTAAATTGTTATTTCAGTAGTTCATTAACAAAGAAAGTAGAATTTATAATGTTTGATCGCCACCGCTTTGTGCGGTGACTCGGTGAGGTAGTGTTCACTGTTCGCCGCGCCGCCTGCGCACTGCGCACACGTTGCGCCTGTCATGGTTATTGATTGACCAATTGAACTCGAACGTTTCATTATTTGTTTGAAATTTGTGTTGTGTTGTGACAGAGATAATTGTTAGACATGTTGCTAAAATGGCGTTTTATTGTAAAGATAACAATGGAATTTATATTTTGGGAAGGTTCGTCATAACTGTCTTATGCAGCTTTGTGGTTACTCAAAAAGGTTAACTATGATTTAAAGCCTACGCACATCTGCGAGTAATTTTAATGTAAAGTTACGGTCTTAATCATATAACCTAATAGTTTTATAAGACTATTTACTGACCGATATTTCAAACATAAAAAATGTAAGATAATTCTGAGTGTAAAAGATTTCAACGCGAGCAAGAATTAAACGCTTTAGCACTGTAGATGTCTATATGCAAAGTTCTAATATTATACTGTCTAAATCTAAAGGCACGTGTATTTTTTTCTCAACAAGTTTTTTTATAACCTTCCTTTTCTACTACATCAATGACTCATTAAAGAATCGGCAAATTATAAAATGGTAGGTAAGTTGTTTGATGCCCGAGGAACTAATCGATGTTAATTAAATTCTGTTTATATAACACAAGACTCTTATCATACAATAGTGCACATACAGACTCTTCCATACATCTCTAATGCCATTGATATTTTAATAAGCCTATTTGATTGTAAACACTCCATTATAAGATAGTCATTATTATGGATGGACTTGAAAACCGTTTGTTATAAGCATTCTTCATCTTTACAAGCTCAACGATAAACATAGTACAATAGTATATGAAACAACCTGTTGACCTTTTTAATTATTTTATATTTTATTATTCGTTTGAAGGGTCAACTTTTATTGTGCTGAGACAATTTTTGTCCAATGTTACTAAATCGTCTTTCATGAACAAGAACAAAACAATAATTCTAAGTTTATGAACATAATATTACGTTATACTGGTTTCTTTAAGTATCGTCATGTTTATATCCACAATTTAATTAATATAAACGTGATCTGATATTAATAAAACTTTAACGTTCCCATAAACAATGAAGCCTGTGACGAGGTTTCTCAGAAAATAAGCTCCACTATAGACTTTAACGAGAATTCAGCAAAACAATAAATGTACGGAAAACAATTAAATACTTAATCGAACTACGTCATAAACATAAACTTCGAATTTGTAATTAAACATAACTTTCTAAGTAGTAAACCCTAGATGTAGTGTAGCTAACTATAACGATCGCTAATTATAGCAGCGTCGAACAAACGCAATTAAGCCCAAAATCCTCATTATGTTATAGGTGTAATAATGTAATGCCAGTCTGGCGGTAACTAATTAGAGTTTTGTACCACGAGTGGTCGCGACTCGCGCCGGTATCGGCACCGCTCGCAACTAATGTAGACTTAAATTATCTCGCCAAAAAGAAAAAGTGTACCAATTGAGCTGTGTAAGAGCTAGACGTAAATCAAATTGAAGATGCCCGATAAAGTGGATAATAATTAGTGGAAGACGTGAAAGCGTTGGGAGAAAAATTCGTGAGAATTTGTGTTAGTGTGATTGTGCATTTGGTGAGGAACATCCGGTTGGGGCGCGTGGCACAAGCGCTCGGCGGGCTCGTGGATATAGACAGCCATCACCACGAGTAATTAAATGCTATTAACATTATATTCTTAATCAAACATTCATCAGTACATGTAATGTTAATCTCCTATTTTAACTCCAATGTTCTAACTTGAACATCTAATTAAAAGTCTCGGCTTTTAGATAAACACGCAACGAATACACTAACGCCTCATCAGATATATTCGTTCAAAGTATTTACAAGGGTACAGTCTGTAGTAGTGTGTCATGATACATATTCTAATTGATGTCCCATAAGTTTTGAGCGAACCAACAAAAAATCCAAAAATGGTATTACTGTTGCTCATTAAGGGCTTGAACAAGCTTCAGCAACCCACCAATGATGCTCGATACTTCGTACAAGGAGATAGGCACTTAATTGGGAGCGATTCACCATTTGCGAATATAATGAAACGATCAAATGCATATTCCATTAAAGATGATCCCCCATTAAGACTTAGAACTTGATCACACACACACCTCTGAAGATCTTTTGAATAGATAAATAAGTAGGTAGTATTGATAAAAATGAATACTGTGATAGTTCTGAAAACGTTTTTACAAAAGCGCGCGTTAATGTATTGTATCTTGAAATATACTGTAAAACAAGGCTAAAATTAAAGTAGGTAAACAGTCATAACATTTTTGCAGTTACAAGCTAGACAGACCCTGCATAAAAACAATAATTTATAGTTTTCGATGTTGCGTTATACTAGAAGTAACGATAAAACAGAATATATTACGAGAAACTTATCCCATACGGGCTTTGTAAGCCCACATGCTTTTGCAAAATATAATATAATTGGCAAAAAGCATATGACTTATTTATTGCTATGTTTAGTCACTGGTGCAAGATATCACGATTTAAATGATAATGTCCGATGTTTATTGGTGTTGTTATGCATAACAGCGCATTATGCAGTTGCAATGATGACGTTGACATTTAGACGCGTGTAATATGCATAAGTTCTGCTTTATTGAACTTTCTTATGCAAATGTATTTTGTGATGATATTTTTATTAATTGGTTAATTGGCAATTAAAATTTTATAATCTTGTTAATTACCATGTTTTTTTGCTAGCGATTGAGGAAAATGTTACTAATTCTAACACATAAACCGCTTGTCATCTCACAGAAAGTGAAATCACATGGCGGGCTTAAGCTGCGAGAGTCAGAGGTTAAACACTAACTATCTTGATGATAATAAACGTTATTGAAATAAAATTAATGTCATAACTAGTTTTAGGATGAATAAGCTGGCATTTGCAATAAAATAATAATTATCTATTGGTATATTTGAACGTGTCACAGAATTTTATTGCACTCTGTGGCATTGCATTGACTTGGTGCATCGGCAGTACTTATTAAACATAATATTTGTCATTATAAATTGTTTTAATTATCTGCTATCAAACATTCATATACTTTGAATTAATTAATTATCAATGCCAATATTTGTAGATACACATTAGGATTTTTTCTTCAATACTACAAAGTATTGAAGAAAAAATCCTAATGTGTATCTACAATACTTGTAGGTAACCTAGTACCTAGTACAATACTAGGTACTAGGTTACCTACAAGTATTGTAAAAAAGTAACGTGATGACATTTCAAAAGAAAATAATTATTAGTTGGGTTCTTGAATTTCTTTTTGTTTTATTGCGATCTTGGTATGCCTATGAATCCATAGTTAGAATGTCAGGTTGATTAATGGATTTTTCCTACAATCTTAGTTATTATATCGGCGCTTATTGACTGGTCCGGTTATTGCTTGTTGCGATGTAGGCGAGATTACTTCTTAAAATTTTTGCAAAAAGTTGTTTGGTAATCAACTTTTGGGTAACAATAATCTGTTCAGTCGTTAAGAATATACACTATACAAGTTTACAGAGTGTTCATATTTCACTACAACATGTGACATAAATTCTACATCTAAAGTCTGTAATCTTATCTTAAATCAGACACTCTCACTTGTACTGGAATTTACCATTACGATCCACCTAGATATTATATCGAAGCGGGGCAGCGATCAGCCGCCCACGGCGACGGTACCTACCTAGGAACATACCTTGTACGTACATGCTCGTGATTCGCCATACAATAAGTTTTGTACAAGTATAGTATAAAAATACTAGCAGTGAGTCGCTGGAGTACCGTTACATTTCCGGATTCTATGAGTCTATGGCCAAATACCACTTTGTGGATATCGCGTTCTCTATACCCATTATAAAAACGTTAAATGTTTGTAGAGTCTATCTACATAGAAAATTATATGATAGCTGCAACGTAATTGTTGAGTATGCCGTATAATATCTGAAAGAAAACTGAATTTCAGTGAGAACAAAGCGAATGATAAAATGTGCTGTCGGTATAAGACCAGTTTATTAAGGTAGGCTGAATATAATGGAAGAATAATATGAAATAACGTAACGTTATTATGTAGAAGTTAATCGGTATTATAGTTAATAGAGCCCTAAACTTTATGCCCGGAGCCTTTATTGCGTCCATAATAGAGTGAGCGCTCTGCTTGCGGTCTCGACCTTTTAGCTGTAGTAATTATTGTTTAATATTACGGCGGTAGGTAGCCGACGTAACTCCCGCGCTGTGACAGGTAGTACCTAGCTACCGGTAAATATTATGCAACGAGCCGGACGCAACACAATGTTAAGTGCATTATATCTATATGATACCGAGCGCTTCGTGACTCGCCCGATCCTGATCGCGGGCGATGGCGGATGTGTCTGCAATGTCATGATATATCATATTCATGACATATAAAAATGTAGGTAGCAGGCATTTATACAGCGTTCGCGGTAAACACGTATATTACGGACATTAGTATGTCTTGGAAGGTGTCTTGATAGCTTTGACAATAATAAAGTGGAGAGTACTAGGAAGACATCAGGCAACAGATCTTCGTAATGTGGGTGGTCATCACAGCCGCTTTTGTACAAACGTGCAACTAACATTGCGACGAGGTTAAAGGTTATATCATTCGTTTATATTGAAGGAATTCATAAAATAGGTCAGGAAGTTTGTTCATATGTGAAACCCCTGAACCTTATGTTATAATGTACTGTCAAGTCAATCAACAAGATTTAAGACGGTTACAGAATTTTACAGATTCAATCTTACACACACATTCAGCACAGCGTGATTTATATAGGTACGTTTGGTCTTCCGTAGTTTAAAATGCATTGAACTTAATATTTACTTAATATTTTATGACAAGCCAGTTTTTAGTATATCCGTAAATAAATCTAAAAGAGACACCTAATAACTTTATTTACGAAAACGTACTCATTTGGGTTTAATTTAAATTATGATGTCGACTCGCGCTTTAATTATGATTTAGGTAGACCCGTTATAAGGATTTTATCTACTCGACTAAGTTCCAATCATAAATAATCTTTAATGTGATGGATTGTTTCATATTAACAATTTATTCTTAAGTTGTTGAATTTGGGAACATTGTATTCAGCATCTTGAGCTAGATATTAAAAATCAAATGTGATTTCATGGGGGTTATCATTTCACATAAAAAGTAGACCGGGGACAATGATAAATTGGAAGTTAAAAACAAATAAATTGATACTTATTTAGTTATTTTATAATTTCAAGCGGTTATCTTTAGAATTGTATCAACCTGTTTGAACGAAATGGAAGCAAAGAACGAGCCTCTCAAAGAAAATAAATTGGCTCTTTATGATGTTCAATTGCTTAATCTAATTTTGAATCTTTAGTCTAGATTCATAGGTACTATCCCTTCAGTTTTGTATGAAAGATGACATTTTAAAGTGTTGTGCTGTGATAGAAATCAGTAGAAAATATTAATTTCCGCTATCATCAGATGAAAAAATAAGAAGGCACTGTCAATTCACCATCAAATTAATTAATCTGATCGTAGAATTTATTGATAATAATGATTCTCCTTTGTTTTCACTTGTTGATTCGTTACATGGACACTAGACCTTTTGCGGTACTACTGTCTAAAATATAGAAAAGGTAAATATGAAAGTGGTTAGATATGGCACCGAGAAATAAACGTTAACCCATGTGGTCAATAATATAAGTTATAATTAGATGATTATTAGCTAACGATAAGATGCTAATGTATTCTAACTTAATTAACTATTATAAATTTCTACACATTGTTGCAGACGGCCTTGTTACGCAATGTGTGCAACATAACACACATATTATCTACAATATTAACATGCGGAGCGTTTCTCTTTCATATATAGGTATCGCTCGTGGCGCTCAAAGAATCGCCGCGGCGCTTTCGGACATACATTTCTTTCATTTTTGAAGAATGTACTTATTTTGAAGTATGATTCATTAGTGAAACAATTGTGCTATGACTTGTGAATAGTGGAACGTACTGGTGAGGCTGTATCTAGTGAAGTCTGCCTCTACGAGTATACGTGAAAAATGACACAGCGGCATGCTTAAGAACTTTGATTTACAATTTATACATCGATTGTTTACGTTTCAGTCTTATTTTTTAGGTCATTTTATATAATGTAGTAATTTTACATGATCGAATGTATTGTACTCATTTTATTGCAATTTATTTAAGGTTGCACTAGTCGACGGCTCGTACTTGTTGGTGCGCGTGGCTAATATGCAAACTATTTAGAATAGTTACTTATTTATTTCGTTTTATTTATTTATCTAATTTATTTAGTGAAATAGACGATGATTTATAACAAAAACGAGCACGTAAAATTTCATGAACAGACCTATGGGCGTAGGTATTAAGGAAATTGATATTAAGGAAAAACTACTAATTAATGTATCTACTAAAAATAAAATTATTTGAACTTTTGAATAAATTATCTATCCCTGTACGGTTTCTATTTAGCTATTTTTGTACTACATAAGTTATTTACGCCCAAAGATGGGTTATTTTTTTTTTCCAATCCTGCTTCCATACAGGTCTAGATAATGACAAGACAAATTGATATAATTTTTATTTTTGAACTTACACCGTTAAACAGACGAGTAATCACCATACTACGTTTGTATGAAAGAATGACCGACTAGCGTAACCTTAAGTCTTAGTTCTATTTAAATAGCCGAGCAAGTCTCAATTTTGAGGAAAATCTGTGAGTCAGCTACGTTGAGAGTGAAACAGATTTACTGGTGAAGTACCCAAGTATAAAATATCTACTATTATATTGCTCATTAATTTTCATTAAACATATTGAAGCAGGCAACATTGCGGATAGAGTGTATTTAGTAATCTATCCATATTACTTAAAGCTCCGCGCTGTTAATAAGCAGGACAAGGAAGCGTTCTCTGTTCGCAATGTTCATACAACTGTTTGAAACACAGCCATCACACACTCAAACTGGTCATATTTAACACTTTACTAACTTGATTAATACATACGCTTTCTAAAAACATTAAATGGGTATAAAATTGTGCATTAACAGGTGTGAGTATGCGTACGCGTCGCACAGTAGTGGCTTTTGTAAACATCGGCGCATGATTGCTCACTCGGAACCGAGACACTACACATTGCGACCTCACACTATGAACCAGTGACAAATATTTGTTCAATCACTGTTCGAGAAAATGTCTGGAACTCTATTAAGCTTTTGTATAATTAAAATGTTGCATAATACAATTGCTACAATGATCAAAGGATAGCGATATGATAACCTACTGAAATGAAATGAAATGAAATTGTTTATTCTGTAAATAGGATATTGGAATCACTTTTACACGTCATATTAAAAAGTTGTAAAAATAAGCTAGATGAGGTCGGCGTTTCCTATCTGACTACTCTGAGAAGAAAGGCCGAAACAAACTCAGAGGTCACGGTCTCCTTTAAAGTCCAGACATAATCTTGGTCAGGCCATATGAGGACCATGTAGATAAGAGTCTGAAATGGTCTTTTGAGGAAAGAACCACACAGATTTGAGTGGACCTGTCCAGTCAGTGCAAGCATTTGTCAGTAATAGTGGAGCTCAACTCAGAACTTAAGGAGCTCAACGACTCGACGAACAATACCAAAGAAAGGACGTTTGGGTAGGTCGCATAAAGTTCTCAAATTGCCAGACCTTCGCTAAAACTAACAGAACGAAAAATAAATATCCACATAGTCCTCACATTCACAATAAAACAATACTTATAAGTAATCATCATGTCATTTTGTATATAATATTCAATAATGTCAATTTGTATATAAAACTGGTAGGTATATTTTTATGGCTTTCCATAATATTCAAAATGTCACAATGCTTAGCAGAGCGAGCAGCTCAATCCCATGCATTTTTGTCTTCTAAATAATCTGTGATTTTATAGTACCCTTTTTTACAAAGTTTGGTTTTAATACAGCTTTTAAATCGTTTAATGGGTAAGTTTCGAATGTCAATGGGAAGTTTGTTATAAAAGCGTATACATTGACCCATGAACGAGTTGCCTACTCTGTGGAGACGAGTGCGATGTACAGCAAGATTGTGTTTATTCCTGGTATTTAAACTATGAATATCGGACATTTTCTTAAACTTTGATATGTTTTTGTGTACATACAATAGGTTTTCAAATATATATTGTGAGGCTACAGTCAGAATATCTATTTCTTTGAATTTTTCTCGACGGGAATCTCTTGGACCTAGGTTGTAAATGGCTCGAACAGCCCTTTTCTGTAAAACAAAGATAGCATTAATGTCCGCACAGGCTCCCCAGAGAAGAATCCCATAAGACAGAAGACTATGAAAATAACTAAAATAAACAATTCTGGCTGTATCTACGTCAGTTATCTGTCTAATTTTTTTAACGGCATAGGCGGCCGAACTAAGCCTACCTGACAATTTTTCTATGTGTGGGCCCCATTGTAATTTACTCTTAGCTTGTCTGTACCTTAGTGTAAAGAACTTTAAAATAACAGGGTAGAGGTATTTATTTTATTATTCTGTCTCTGCAATGGTATAACCGTATAACTATTTGCATTACCAATCTTTCAATGTAGCCCCTTTGTATTCTGCAGTCTACTGTACCTAATGGTTATTCAGATTAAATAATTAATCTACATACTTAATTACATTTTAAACGATAAAGCTATAATTAAAGACTCCAAAATCGAGGTAATGGCTTACAAGCGAAAGCCCTACCCAAGAAGAAATATCGGGTTTTAAAACGAAGAGATAAGCTTAAGTGAACTTCAATACTTATGGATGGGTACATAAAATTGAATGATATGTTCCAAAGTGTGTGACTAAATTAAAAAGTAAGTCGAGTGCAGGTCCGTTTCTCCTCTTGATTGACGTGACAACTTGATCTGGCAGCTCGGTCGGAGCACGCGCACATTCGCCTTCGACTCAAAAATTTGTTCTCACACAGTAGAATATCTAAAGTTCAATCCAAATATATACTACCTACTATGGTATATGTTCAATGATTTTATCATTAATATAAAATTACAAAGACAACATAAATATTAAATTATATTTTACGCTGTTCAGGAATTTCTGCAATCTTTGTAGTATTTTTTACATATCATATTCTTGAGTAATAATGACCATTAAAAATATTATTCTGTGGTTACATCTGTGTTTTTTTATGCTGATAAATAAATAAATACCATTTGGTATTCTATGTAAGTTGGGAGTTGTTTCAGTTTACACAGCTCGCACAGGTGGCGCGCGGCGCAAGGCATCTCTTCCTCCCCATCTCACTATAATCTTCTGAAACATTGGCTTGGTAGCGTCATACCATTAAAATGGCACTTTAAATTATGATTAAAAATGTAAAGGCAAAATAAGCTTAAATCATCAGCTATCTGCCAGAAACGAAAGGGGAACTTACATTGAAACCAGAGGCGATTTATTAATATTAAGCTTATTTATTACCACACTGGGAATTTTCACTTAAGGCACTTATATATTAGACACCCTTGGTTAATAGACACATTTGCTTGTGAAAGTTATATGTAACTACGAAGAGTTCAAAGTTCTGCATGAATAACAAGTTAGCTCCGGAACCAATTGAGCCGTTCGATCGATTAATTATTATAATTACATGTATGTTATAATAAAACAGTGAGTGTAAGCATCTAACGAATAAATATCCTTCATATGTTTAACATGTTGGCATATAGCGAATAAAAATTACGTATAGTTGATTGCTTTTATCATTATTGCTGTCAATAAAAACATTTTCCAAAATATAATTGACATAAATGAGATCGCTGTCTGAAATCATTTTTATTGACCATTACAGTATAACGTGGGTGTGAATCGCGAGTCAGTAAATCATTAATTTTATTCATACATTAAAAGCTAGAAGGATCCAACTGCGCTTTCACAATCGTCGTCTCTTTTGATTTTTATTAATTCTATGCGTATAATTGACGTGAACTGTTCTGAAAATATCAGTCAGGCCCACGCGATTATAGCGGAACATAAATGAAGAAAATTGTACGCGAAAATAACATTAAATAATGACAGCGTGTCAGGCGCGCCAGCTTGACCGCCTCCATCGCGGAATGTAGATCGAGAGCACTTGCCCACACAAACCTGCGTAATGTTTTTGCAATCGATATATATGTATTTTTATTAATTAATGTGGAACTCGCTCGCAGCGATAGATGCAAAATGGGAAACGATTTATATTTTGTCGAACGCTGGAATGTCGTGTATGGTGTTATTTATATAGCGAATGCGGGTGCGGATAACGTGACTCGTGACTATGATTATAGAGCTGCATTATATCGTGCGCTTAATGCAACGCCGGGCTGCGTAATGTTCACACCACACAATGGCTCGCTTCTTACAGTGAAAACACACATATTAATGCGGAAAAGAAATTCATATTACGGCTCAACAAAAAGGGTGTTTTCAGTGATCCGATGTGGCTATTTACTGGAGATGTATTGTGAATCACAATATATTCGACGTATGAAAGTAAACACGTGAGGCAGCGGCCGCGTGTATCGGAGGCTGTCGCGGTCGGTTTCACCTCGCACTTGTATCTTGTGATCTCGTCGTGGAGGCGTTTCGCGCGCCTTTTTCGGAATAACTCGAGCAAATTCGTCGGAAACTTTTATTTTACTTCGCGCGAGTTGCACTCAAAAATCGGATTTTTATTTTAATGAGCCAGTTTCGCGTCGGTATCTCGCTCGCACCCGCCGCTGCACTGAATAAATAAATGAGTTGCTCTACTTTCTATGAGATCGTTTCTTTGGGCGGTCCGATGAGACTGGCCTGTTACGCAGAGCGGCTTTGTGCTGCGGGCTCGTGCCCGACCTGCGCCGACCAGTGGTGACCGCCGCCGCCCGCCGCCGCCGAGCGCCGCGTGCACATCAACAACATTACACCGTTCTGTTCTTTTACTCTCTACACAATAAAAAATCTGTTTTGAGATACATTACAGTCACGATTTATATAGTTAGTAACCGATTTCTTTGTCAGAAAAGGCCAGCTGCTTAAAATCTATACATATACCTACTCGCACCTATATAGGGTTCGGATTCCTTAAGTTCCACGTTGATGCAATGATGTTACTTTACTAGGTACTTGGTATCACCCATTGCATGCCGGAATATAGTATGAACTACGCGAGTCACAATTTAATTGGCTATAATGTAATGTCTCTATAATGGCGTCATTAATTAATTCATTATTAAATCTTTTAGGCATATGTATATAATATATGTATGTATATGTATTATAGTGGTATTTCTAATATAACGTTTTTTCCACACACGTAAAGAGCTATCAGTATCAGTACAATAGATCTCTGTCACATTAATGCGCAACCGTTTATTTTTGCGGAGTCGCAGATAAAATCGCAACCTAGTGATTGTATAAAATGCAACATTTTTGTAGTATCTCTAAAGCACAGGGCACACTCTGGGACCGCAGCTATTTCAAGGTTCATAGTTTGCGATGTGATGAGAACCGAAGTATGCAAACACGCGGTAGCTACATGAGCGAAGCAACAACTTAGCTTCGTTCCCAGTGTGGCCTGTGCTTAAGATATGTCACCGGGTGACACAATGTCAGGCTTAGGAATTAATTTATTAACTCTCCACATAGAATTAATTTATAAGCACTTAACTATGTTAAGGTTATGCATGTATAATGACTATCTTCTCGAAGAAAGTGTCTGCTTGTTAGCACATGCATTGAATCCTGTATTCCATTCATGAATCATGTTTTCATGACATATGATATGGCGTCGACAGACTGTCAACCACGTAGTAGTGCATCTTCACAAGACGATTCATAAAGAAAGCCTCCCACACACGTGTCGTCGGTCTTTCATTAAATCAAGTTAACAAAATATCGCACCCTACCATCAAACCTCGTGGGAAAAAGGCGTGAGTATAGGAATGAATGTTTAATTTTTAATTATTCGACATCACGGTGGATGTAATATTTCGCAAAGCTGAGACAGCATGGCAGCTATGGCGCCTCTTTGACACGAGGTACACAGAACAAACTTTCAGGCGCAAGGCAACAGTTTTCTCGGCGTTTTTCAATATTATTTCAGCTTTATTTCATCCTTGTTACTATAATAAATTGTAGGTTAAAATAATACCAAAAGGTTAAAAACGTGCTTAATTCCAAACATATTTGTTTTTGTGATAATGAACTAATTTACAATATACATACTTTTGACTTTACAGGAGGTTACAGGTTATGGTCAATTAACGAAATATAACTACAAATATTGTGTTTACGAGTAATTCGTCAACTCGTCCTACATGCCTACGGCTCATTTTGGAAGTTCTTTTGATTTTCTGCAAGTCGTCTTAGATGGGCCGTAGGCATGTAGGACGAGTTGACGAATTACCCGTTTTTACAATAGGTTTATACCTGTAATAAATCTTTCATTCTTACAGTCTTCAGCTCTTCGTGACTGTAAAGTGCTTGAAACGTTGCAATTTACCATTGGTTGCGAATTTATTCGTTTTTAGTGAATTAATGAACGCCAACTTCTTTCCTGCATTTAACACACACTGATTCCCTGACTGATGCATTGTTGCAGATTATTTCTGACGAACGGCTTTCACTAAAATAATATATTAGTAGATTGTAAGCACACACCGGATTTCTCAGTATCAGTCACATAATAAATTTAACCATAATAGTTTTTTTTATAACCATAGATTACAGAAGAAGGCTGAACAGAGGCCTAAACTTCATGTTTTTCTGTTTACGTTATTTATTTATCCTCCATATTATCTATCGTTACAGGTTTCATTATTTAATGCGATAGTACGGTCTATTAGAATGCATTATATATATAAAAATTATTTAAAATTTAATTTTTTTTAGGAACTTTAACCTTTTTGTTATCTAGTGCAATGGTGCCCTCCAGCGAGTGTAATTGGCAGTAAGGTTTATTACATTTTTGCAACTAACGTAACATTTTCAAATTATCTTAAAAAAACATTATATAATATCAGCATCATTGCTTGTATACAAGCAATGATGCTGATAAGTTAGCTAGACATATATCTATCTATTGCTTGATAGTTAATTATTTATTTAAAACATTGATTCCGCTAATGATTGTTTCAGTTCCATTGATTGCTTCATACAAATATGGTATTAGAATTAAGTTTATTACCTATTATCATTTCCTTGTTATTGAAATATTTTCATCTCGATAGAAAATAAGGAAATGCAGAACTAAGATATTGAAATATAAATTAGAACATGTAAAGCGATTGAACACGGACGATTATGCAAGTGATTGAACCATATTGCATCGATACGGCTTTATGCAAGATCTCGCGTATCATATGATACGACACTTATTGGTCGTATTCACAGCTTGTTGCCTACCGGACATGGAAAGGACTTGCTCGGTATTATTAGTGCAATGCACTTGCATGCGTCACTACGCGAAGGACACGCTTTGTCTGGATCAGGTGGTCGCGCAGCAGGTGAGGGGCGAGACGAGAGGGGGCTGGAGGGGGGCGCGGCTCGAGGCCGCTTCCTGTCGCAGGACTGGTTCTGCGGTTTGCACCACTTTTGTTTTGCACCAGTTTCCAACTAAACAAACAACCTTTTAACGTTTAATGTACTAGTTTATGCGCGTATGCACATTAAGCTTGTATATAATCTACCTAAATGGCTGACTACTTGTGAATAATTTCCTTCATTTCCCACATACACAATTAATATAATTATATATCACACCACACGCTTGCAAATTGACATTATGTTGTGGGCACTTGCGGGCATTCATTTTAAATTGTTCAGAGTTAATTGTACCTTTACACATTTCTTTATTGGGACAACAACAATTAGTCCTTAATTCATAGTCCATTGTACTGTACATATGTTTATCACGACCGATCATCTGAATTTCCTTCCCACCACGACTGTGCTTTAAATATGGAACAAGGCATTGAATACCACAGTTATGGCCAATAATAACATCGTGTAGAAAGCTGGCAGTGTTAACTCCCCTTGAAACTCGTAACGCCGAAATTGTTGATAATAAAAACCAATTTACTCTGAATCCTGCAGCAAATCATCGCTTTATAATCTTCAAAACCTTTACGAAGACTTCGCTAAAGACCAATTTCGACAATTTTATTGAGTTAGCAGAAATTTCATTGTTATTCCTTTTTACTTTGCTGTAATAAAAACGGTTGCATGGACTCTATTATACTGTTTTGGTCAAATAACCGTTCGTAATGCTTGAGATTGAGAACTCATTCATAATTATCATGAAAATATTTGTTCATCCAAGGTCTTGGCATTAATTATTAAACATTGTTTCACACATTTTACTATTGATGTTCGGATGCAAAATTAACATTCAATTCTTTTATTACAGATATAAACTCGTCAGGTGTCGCATCAAACCAAAAGGTGAGCATCATAAAATTTTATGGTTTTACACTATTTTTGACTAAGTGACATTTTGTCATTGTCAATTTGTCAAGGTTCTACTAGGAATGAGAAATGACGTGAATGTTACATGACTGTACAACGAAGGTGAAAGTCAATCGCAAGTCATCTCGTCTGTATGCACCTCCGCCGCTGCTGCTGCTCATTGAATCTGCAACGAATTGAATTACTGAATAGAATCGTATGAATGATGGACAATAACTATATCGAGCTATGCTTAACTTGCACTCAGTCGGGAACTCGGGACAACATTGGCCGTCACCACTGAGCTGCTTGGACATGATTTATAAAGGCTTCGAGGCTCTTATTATTTTTATTAAAACACATTAAGTTTATTGAGGTATGGTTTCTGGTGTCCGAACGCGACCTCATATACCTTTGCGATATGTTAATACTTTCAACTGGTATACCAGTCCAGCCACTTGGTTGACAATGCCTTTGTTCAACTATGGCTTGAGCGCGATTTATTAAGGCTTCGCGGATTTTATTACAACAAAAAATTACATAAATTAGGTCGATTTATGGTTACTAATTTCCACATCACTTCATCTCTGAACCGCTTTTTTAAGATATTATATTGGTACATTTAAATATTTTTTTATACGTCTTTATTATCATGGTGGTTTGGGCAGTGCCCAAATATATTCTTAGTTTACAGTGAGGTCGAGACTGTAACCGCAGACGCGTCCGAGGATGCTAAAGCCTCTGTTCTGACCATGATTTTATGCCGTTAACGTAGGGCAAGTGTCAAGGGCAGGGCACCGGGCGGTCCGCTAAGTCACATCGCTGATCAGGCGCGTGTGAGCAGACAGACAACCTGCGGTAACCTTTGCGTGGCGGAGACATCGTGTTTGCGTCAGTATGATATGCAAGCATACAGATATGCATTATACATAATTCGTTTGGAAAAAATCTTTACGATGAATCCGCTCGTATCCTTGAACTTACAATATAATTGAACTCTTAAAATATTATTTTATTAAAGTAAAGAGATGCAAAATTATTATACATTATATATATTGGTATTGAAACATAGTAAAATATAAGAAAATCTGACGAGTTTTTTCGTCAGGGTAGTAATTTTGGTTAGGCGATAACTTTTAGTGTAAATTAGTTAAAATGGACCTCGTAATGCCTATTTACATTTAATCATGTTCTGCGAATCTACATTAACATTAATTAGTTCTTACTTATTGAGTATAAAAAAATATTTTATTCAGATAAACTTATGACGGTAGTGTGCTCACAGACGTCAATGCTAGGCAGCTCAAAATTTCCAAAGCTAGCACTAAAAGAATTTTACATACCTAAGACTAAAACACGTTTGCTTTCATTAGTGCTGGCAGCTTTCGCTATAGTTTGCAATCATTCTATACAATATTTGAAATCTTATTGTAATAGGAATAAGACTCAGACTTTGTTCAATCACTTTTTTATTAAAATTTCATCTCGATCATAATGATGATGATGCTTCATATCCTTTTGCTTAATATGGAAATGGCAAGTTTATCTGACCATATTTCATATTACCATTTCATTCGCTTCTTAGTATCTTATAGGAAAATCAATATGTATACATTTATTAGTTATGGAATTTATAGCATGAAAATTGGCAGGATTAGGAAAAATATAAAACGGTTTTTGTTAAGTATTTTAATTTTTAACGTAAAACATCTACAATTATTGCGTTATCGTCAAAATAATAGGTAATGAGACCTAGTATTGTGATTGTTGGTTTTTCTGAAAAACTATTAACCACGTATTCATTCGTACCGGCTGGAATTACAAAATATGCATTCTTTTAATCTACCTCCCAACTTGGAAATAAGGCTTTTAGCAGATTTTGGGTCTAACGCTTTATTACTGCTTAAAATTTCTTCAAAAAGACATAACACACACAAAACATACATACACACACACACACGCACATTAATTACCGTGATTTTTAGGGTTCCGTACCCAAAGGGTAAAAAAAACGGGACCCTATTAGTAAGGCTCCGCTGTCTGTTTGTCTATTTGTCTGTCCGTCTGTCACCAGGTTGTATCTCATGAACCGTGATAGCTAGACAGTTGACATTTTCACAGATATCGGTTGCCGCTATAACAACAAATACTAAAAAACAGAATAAAATAAATATTTAAGGAGGCTACCATACAACAAACGTGAATTTTTGCTCGATATTGAAAACGGCAACAGGTAGACGCTTAAAATATTCACAGAATATTTAGTTACATATTGAGTTTAAAAATAAATAATTAAATTAAAATAAAACAAACATTTAAGGGGCGCTGCCATACAAAAAACGTGATTTTTTTGCCGTTTTTATAGATATTGGTACGGAACCCTTCGTGCGCGAGTCCAACTCGCACTTGGCCGGTTTTTTTTACATCTTTACAACTGTAAGACGCCCACTCATCTAATGCTTTATCAGACTTTTCTTGTACAAGTTTTTTTCCTCATAAACGATGCCCAAAGACTCGTTAATCCGTTAGATGGTTCGTAACAAAAAACCTTTACCGTGAATCTGCAACAGCTTCAGGCACTAAGATCTCGTACTTTACGTTATTTTATTTGACTAAGTGACGCAATAAGAATTCGCGTCAATCGTTTTTAGCGACAGAGAATATTTTGGAACTGCTAGGCATAATTCAATGAATTAGAACTTTTAAGTTGTAACGAAACATGAGACCTGAGGCTTTCTCAAAAACAGAAATTCCCATAAAATTATTAAGCCTAGTATATAAAAAACTACGTTTTATTTATTTATTTAAACTTTTCGCACAAAAAAATGGTACAAAGGCGGACTTAATGCCTGAGGCATTCTCTCTACCAGTCAACCAAGGGTGGTGAAGAGATTAGATGGCAGGTGCTCTAATTGAGAGGAACAAAGAGAAAAAATATATAATATATCGTATTGCATTATAGATAAAACAGGTTTACAGTACATAAATAAGCTATAAACTTATGATACATATACTTACATACATATTTACTAAACGTAAAAGATGACTTTCGTTGTAGTCGAAAAGCTTGGATATATGTAAAAGCTCTTATAGTACAAATGTTCTGTGTTGTGAATGTGTCATCTTTATTGATTATACGAATTAATATCATATGGTGCAGGTTGTAGGTCATCAATTACTTTACGTGTAAAAATATTTATTTGTCAACTTATAATAATATAAATCTATAGAAAACATTTTAAATAGAAAATAAAATTGTTATTGAGTAAAAAGTGTTACGAAAATACAATAGTTTTGAGAAGGCTGTATTTATTTTCTGTAATTTTTCTTTTGTGTAGCAATTATCTACATTATTTGAATGCATTGTTTATGAATAAATAAAATTAAATGAAATGTACAACAATTTCCCGCTACGAATAGAACAAGCTTGCACAGCAACCGACGATAATTCATTTATCAGCCAATATTTAAACAAACATAATATATGTACATTACCGTGTTCCTAAGAATATTATAATTAAGCACAGTGTCGTAAGAGCACATTATTATTAGTCTGGAACAAACATGTTAGCATGCGTTTAGCACAACTATTAATAACGTCAATAAAAAAGAAATAAAACTTTGTCTGAATGTTTAAAAAAACACAAGTTGGCATGTTGCAAAACCAGTTTATATATTTTATGAAGTGGTATTGCGCACAGTTAGTTACTATTTATATAGTGTTATGTAGTTCGTGAATACCCTATATTGAACAGTTATAATCTCATAATACCCGAGAAATCTGGAATCTAATTCTTTAATTGTTGGAACACACAGATACATATCTGTAGAAAAAAACTCATGGCATAGATACGACCGTAATTTGAACTAACATCAAGATAGTTATTTGCCTTTATTGCTTCCAAGAAAAAAACAATTCACAGAGTTCTGTACCATTACGATTTTCACTTTCTTGATGAATCATATTGTTGGAACCAATTGACAGCAAAATATACGTACTAAGTATTATAATCAAATCAATAAAGGCCAAATCAACAAAAATCAGCGGAACATTCTACTTATTAATTAGTAGCATTGTCAAGCAACTATTTTTTACAAAATATCTGACGTAATCAAATAAACTACAGAATAAGTACGTTACATTTTTATAAACTAAGGTACGCCATTATTTCATCCGTGAATAATAGTGTCAGAGTGACGTGAAAAATATATGTGTCTCATACATTTGCAATAAGTATACGAAGCGTTATTGCGCGTTGATGTCTTTTCCATGGCACAGCTTTTAATGGAACTTCATAAATAGCTAAGCATTTATCTTCAATGTACATATTTTATCCTTTGTGGCCAGTTAACTGACATTTATTTTAATAACAAGATATAATGATCGTGTTGTACTATGAATCGCTTTACGACTTTGGAACTTATTACACTACTAAACTTTTATACCGTGCGCACTTTAGAACAGTAATTGCTTACACAATTATATGTTTTCAAAATTGCTTACGCAATTTCAGTCTTTGCGTAATTTGGTAAGGGTGTTAGTGGCCTAAATTATTTGAAAGCTTATTTTTAATGAGCACTTGGATATTTTAATTTGACTTGATAAAAATCCAAGGCCATCGGATATAGGGAAATCAAAATTGTAGTACCTTTACTAGGTCGAATTATTATTAAAACTTTGAAATCGAAATTCTCGACTGATTGGAGCGCGGTATGCAGGACCAATTAATATGGAATGTTTTTATTTAAATGACTGTAGTAGTAGTAGTTAAGTGATACAGTTCCAACGATTTTTATATCGCTGACTTTGTAAGCATAAAACTAATTTCTTTAAATATAACTTTTATTACAAAATAATTACGAGAACAAATGCACACTGCAAACACTGTAGTTGAAGCTAGTCAGCATAAGAAACATTGAATACCGTCAGCAATTCATTCCTCTTAGCAACTATGAAGATAAAAAATAAGGACTCTGAAAAAAGCCTCGGCCGAATCGGAAACTCCATTGGAACAATAATAATATAGTGTCAGTGGTAAAGTGGAACAAGGAACTCTCGTAGTGGCGACTGGTACGTTGAACCTCCTGGGGCGGCGTGTGTATGCACGCACACGCGCGCACCGTGCACGTGCACGACGTCGACACTGTGCACACGTCAGCGCCGTGCGTCCGTGTGCGTCTAATAAACGTGTGTAAGTACTTTAATCTGATTCATGGTGCGATACGTAGGTAAGTAAGGCGCATGAGGTTTTAGCAGCACGCGTTACGTTTTATTATTTTCTAATTTGTTCGTATAACCATAAAGTTCACATTACAATAACGCGGCGTATACTTCGGCACACGTACACGTTATTTCAAAGAAAACAAACTCTCGCATGAATAGTAGGAATTATTGAGTTGTTACAAATACGCGCGGTATCGGTATCTAAGTAAATGTTTGTAAGAGAAGCGTGCCCGCTCCGGCTCCGAATGCTCAACAATCCACCACATTGCCTGAAGGCTCTCGCTTGCACATTGTCGACGCATAAACAAGATTTATGTCGCTGTAACTCCGAACTCGCATATTTATTAAAGGGAAGCGTGTTCTAACTTAGGACTGCAATAAGTTACTGTTATTAATATAACATTAGCGTATAAGAATCAGATACTTATGTCCATTTAACGACTTATCCAATATCTTAGTTCTGACTTCCTTAATTTGTTTTCATTTATGACTATTTGATGCAGTAGACTGCGCTGGACTTAATATTGCTGTAAAATGTTTTATGGCCCATAATAAGGGTTTAATAGTTCTCATATGATATAGCAGTGATACATGCATATTTGTGTGATTATAAAGTTGATGGAGGCTGTGCAAGTGTGCAACTTCCTTGTGGCCACGTGCGTTTGTTCGTGTGATAAATTGTTAACAGAAGACACGTCAGCGTTTGTGGCATACTAAAGCTCGGCCCACATAACACTTGATACAATATGAATAAACTTTTGTAACTAATGTCTCAAAACCGACTATTTAGACGATTTACTACTGTATAAGACTATTTAAACATAGTAAGTAAATTACACAAAATATGTGAGAATCTGACAGTAGTGACAGTACTTTACTGTCGAGTACTTTAGCTATGAAACAAGTGTCGTATGTCGGCTGAGTGAAGTAGCGCGTTGATACCAGCGGGTAGTAAACTAGTAGTGCATGTTCGTTGATAGCTGCGTTCGAACGGTGCGCGGCGCGGGCGCTGGTGGTTGCGACAGCCGCACGATCAGCCGCGTGATCGTCCTTGCTCGTTGCTCAACGCTCGATAAGTGCACGATATTAGCGCCATCTTAAAAGCTTTCGAGTACGAAAATAAAATCGGTAATAAGAACAAAAAGTAATTAAAGACGGCTGTAACTGTTTTAGTGTTGGTCGGCGCCGGTATAACGCCTCTAGTTCTACCGACCTTTACTGGTTCGTATTTCGAAACTTGAACAGCTAAACGTTCTAAAAATAGTTTTCTGCAGGTTGCCTGGATTCTCTTTATAATATTTCGGCATTCTTAATCGGTTAGGTTAATGTCAAAAGAGAGACCATTGGTTTTGATTTGTTTGAAGATCTAATTAAAATGTATGATTGTAAATGAGATTGTAAATGTCAAATTAAATGAACTACCGTTGATTTACCAATTCGTAGGTATTAGGTCAACAACCGTCACTGAACTACGCTGTGTACGCCGCATAAACAATAGATGTTACCATAAATCCAAATATGATATCAGAGATTGTTTCTTTGAACTTACACAAAAATATGCGTAATTCAAAGATGGTAAATTCCTTACACCTAATTATTCCATCACTGCCACAGTACTCTTATAAGTAGATGCATTAAACAAACAAAAAAATAACGTAGTTGCTCCACATAATAAGTGTAAAATCCCATAAGAATGCATTAAGTAGAATGAAAAAAAAAAAAAACTTTAAAAAAGCTATCTTTTCCAATATCAAAATCCATTATAAACGGGACTATTGTTACTCTTCATGGAATCTCTGTCGTGTTGTATTTTTTAAGGCTGCGCAATGTGGGTCATCTGTATAATTGTGTCGTGTATGAGTCTGTATCAAATAGGATTGTGAGTAACAAAGGATGTTGCGTAAGGCATTGCTATTTATTGATAAATGTCATTAGTGACGTGTATCAGGGGTTCGTGGCTAAATCACAAATGGTTGATCTGCGAGGTTTTTGCGGGGTTTTTGCGTCGGCCAAGTTCGAACATGGGTCAGTTTGCTTTCTTTACAGACACGTCATTGTATTGGAGAGCACTTTTACGATGCATCTACGCTGTATCAATGGTCTCTTTATTGGTGCTGCGTAGACATAATAATATCGTAATGCCACGAAGACTCAGCTTAAAGATTACGTAGACTCTCAGTCGACACCTCGACACTGCATAGAAATTTCGCGGTGGTCGCGTAGAGCATGCGGAGAAGCCGCGGCGTAGTCACGTAGGCCGTGCTTTGCGTAGCAGCAGCGACGTAGCCGCGTAGACCGTGCATTGCGTAATAGGCGCGTACGCGTTGCAGCCGTTTCGACCAGTATATAAAAAGCGCCTGAGCCGCGTAGACTGTGCGTAGCAGGTGCGGTGTAGCTAAGTAGGCTGTGCGTAGCACGCACGATGCAGCCGCGTAGGCCATGCGCGAATGATTGATTAAAAAATGGATTGCGACAAATAACCTAACCTATCTTTTTTTGGTAAAACAAAATAAAACCTCAAAAGAAGGGAAATGAAAAGATGTCGAACTTAACATTAAAAAAGCATCTGTTAGATATGGCTGAAAGCCGACCTCTGAATTGTTGGGAAAAGCGATAAAACCCAGGCTGATGAAGGTCGTAATCGTTAGTTACGTGATAAACAAATTGTAATCTCACAATAGCTAGGACGAGGGGTCGCGGGTCGCGCTCATTACGTTATATTTTAACTAGACTTGTCTATTAATTACAAATTCCAAAACATTCGCTTCCATTCAAAGAAGTTAATGTTGGGTAAGTTCTTATTTAAAATATTTGTAATGTATCTTCATATGAAACCAATCGCTGTCGTATCGTGGACATGGTGTGTGACTGTGGCTTGTTCAAGCAGATCCTGTTGAATGTATGGTAACGGAACTGTCTGATCTCGCTTCTCCAATCATTGATCAATTAAATCAGCTTATTACATTTTCCCCATAGATACTCACCAAAGTTGCTAAAGGAAAATAATACCTGAATATTATTAAGAGATAAAGTATAAAATGCTGTAAACTGCTCAGTTATAAGAATATGTCAAGTAGGCTAGTTATATCTAATAAGATTCATAATTGACAAGGAGGCGTCGCCAACACTCGGCGCTGCAAGTTACAGTATGGCTTTACTTGAATGTTAATAGCGCCGCGTTTTTATAAAAATAACTACTAAAACTAATTTGCTCTATATAACGACTATGTGTTAATGTAGCTAGTTCATATTTGAGGTATTTATCTAACAAATTCCGTAATATCCGTTAGGAGTAATCTAATGAGTGCATTAGACACACACACATGCAAGGCTAGGTTACTAACACAGTGGGCACACGTGCACAGTGGAGGCAGCGCGGAACGAGTTCATACCGACCTGCTGCGCCCGCGCAAGAAAGAACTCAGCCAAGGACGCCGGCGTAACGGTCCATGTGCGGGGGGCGGGGAGCGCGCGAGGCGTGGCGGGAGGGGGGAGGGGGCCCGGTCCCGCTAGCCGCACCGCGCCGCGTGCCCGCGGGACGCACGGGATGCACTGGACACTGATTCATGCTGACCGTTGCGTCATCGCTCCTTAACTGTTGCTAGAAACAATTATGATTAAATACTAATTAGAGAATGACCTTTTCACAACATTATGAACTTAATATATTATTAATAATTTTGTACCGTAATCGTTTTTTTTTTCACTTACAAGAATCCCGTTAGAAAAATGATGACCATACTCATTGCTGCAATGCGGCTTCGCTGATTAATGTCTTTAAACATCGATAATAATTTATTAACATTAATAAACACGGTCGCTTGACACAACATTTAAAATTATGATAGACGTGTCCTAAATGAAGCATATTTCTTAAGAAAATCCAATTTTAAGTTCCTTCGCTCGGCCATCGACCCTAAAAACCTTATTTTCTTTCTCATTCGCTCTCGTTAACTTGGATAGTTTCGTCTCACAGTCACGAAAACCGCTGTTCTGTCTTTATTTTGTTCCATTACGGCCAAGAACAATGACTATTCGTCGATAGAACCGTGTTCCTATATCTATTCTTTTCTGGCATGCGAGTCGCGGGCGCGCCACGAGCGAGACAACTGGCATTCTGACGCGCGCAGCCTCTGCTGAATGTTTTGAATTCCTATTGGGCCGCCGAGAGCTTAAAGATGGCCACTCGAAGACCGTTTTCTCGTTACGATAACCTAATTTTATTCCATTACGTCGGTAGTCGTTCTGCTTAAATTTCAATAAGGCAACTCCATTAAGTTCGAATGTCAGGAGGTAATGCGAGTAAAAAGACAGCGACCTCGCGGGTGTATGTTCGCACGCTGCGCCTGCGCCCCCCGCACCTCAGTTCCCTGGCCCGAGGCTCCCCCCCGCGTGCACACTGCCTCCGCGACCCGCGCTGCTCCCAAGCGGGTGATTCAACTGTGTTTGTTCGGAAATGTCGAAGGTTTGCCGGACGTCAACAGACACGGAACTACCTTCAGCTTGAGTGTGTTTCCAGGTATCATTTTAATTTTATCTATCTAGAGCACCGATAGATTTATGCGGTACGAAAGAGTGCTCGAGCACAATCAATGTTTAATAGCTTAATACAGCTGAAATAGAGTCGCATTACTGCATAAAGCAGAGTGTTATCAACAAGTAATTCCAAAATGTACAACATTATAATATTGCCACTACTGTGTCACTAGTTAAGCCGTTCGTTGCTTTACAATAGAAAAGACATCAACGCGCGTTGCACTGTAAACTTTATTGGAAAATTATGCGTGCAGCAAATTCTTAGTAGCTTTTTCATTATTTAATGTGTTTAATTCATTTGAACAAGGTACACCAACAGAAGTAAGGTACATAGGTACATATTTGAATACTCATAAAATTTCAAAGATATTATGCACATTTTTTCCACACCTAAAGAGACTACAAGAATTTACATAATATATTTAATTGCCAATCCATAATATTGTTAAGTGAAGGCCTATTCAAATATATGTATATTTGAGTATAATATTTGCATATGCTACTATATTCATAATAAGTATATTCGGCAAGCGCCGGCGGCGTCCGCCGGCAACGTGACACCTTGCTTTAAATAAATACAACTTTTGTACACATAATACATAGTAACTGAGGCATATATCTCCTTCAGTCATTGATATTTTCCGCATTTAATCATGTCGCAAATTATACTAGAATCCTGTTCAAGTTTTTACCTATTATTGAGGTTCCAGTTTGACGACTCTCATAGAGCCGTGGCGCGCTACGATACGCGATAGCAGATAGCGTATCACGAGCCACGTGGAGCGGCTCGTAATAATAATGTTTATCTATTAAAGTTAAGATCGCTCTATTAATATATGTATTAACTTTTGCACGGTTTAATTAATGAATCTCATTTAATTTTCGAAATATATAAATATTTTACCTACTACATCAAAAGCTTATTATGAACTTTAAAAAGATTACTTATATCTTTTTCTAAATGTAAACGCGTTTAGCGATTGATTAATGCTATGCAGGTGTTTACGAATTTCATCACATTTTTCAAAACAAATGAGATATTTACGAAACATGCCCACGCATTTTTTTTTCTACACGTAATTGACATTCACGTAAAGAGAACTGAAATAAAGCCCTTCAAAGGAAATATGAAATTTTTATGATGTAGCCATATTTAGGTACTTTGAATACTATGTTGATGTACCATAGACAAGGAGCATATTTTCGTAAGAAAGACCCAAAGCTACAAAAAGACAAAAGTTTGTAACAATAACATACTAGTACATTGTTAATAAAGAACTCTTCGTATTCTTGCCATTTTTGCTTCGGCAAGAAACTAAAGTAAACATGAATAAATAAACATTAATTAATATTGAACTGAACGTAAATTAAAGGTAAATAAAATAAGTGAGTTCAGTTGATTGATCGGCTTCTAAATCGCTCGTTTTTATTTCCACGCACCGAATGAGAAGCGATGTGCACGCGACGTTTTTAGCTTCAAATTACGTAGCGATCATGCTGAACTGTAACGTCAGAAAAACTAATATTTTTAATGTCCGCAATGATTATACAGTTGCTGAATGAATATTCTATGTACAAAGGCGAGTATAACAGCAAAGCTTGAAATGATAGAGATTTAGCTTAATTGTAACTTAAGTAATAATTGACACAATTGGATTTAAAAACTAAAGGCACCATTTCTAAGTTAGTGATGGTCTTTAGTTCAAATTGTTAATATTTATTTTATGTGTATGTTCATAGTCAATAAAAACTAACTAGTTTTCAGAAAGTTTAATATGTCGCGCCTGGACTCGATTAAGTTGCATGTTCTCAATTAGAAACTATCTAGAACGCTGTTTACTTATTCGAAAAAACAGTTTTCGAAGCGTACTTGTACCTTTATTTTTTAATTTAGTGTGTTTTTATATCAAGCAAGGATAATTATACCTAGTAAGTTTGGAAAAATTACCTAACGATGTATAAGCATAAATCGTATACGCTATAAGAGCCGCGTTCCAACAAACTGAGAGCAATATATTCAAATCACGCCTCTTTAATTACTGACGAATTGGATGGATGGCAATTTCAATTTTTTTTTTATTAAGTCTCTACCAGGAAAACCCATGGCAACATTTGTGGGTCATCTCTAAGCATTGTTACTCGTCTAGCTACCGAGTTTCTTTTTCATTAAAAAGTCTTTAGATGAAATTAAATTCGGAATCCAATTAAAATATTAATAAGTTTGTGGTCACGGGTAAAAATAACATCTATTAAGATCACATAGTCGTAAACCAAAGTATGGTGTGTGTTGATGAAGTACAGATTCAGATATTACTTCCAATATCAATCTGCCTAGCCTTTTCCCAACTATGTTGGGGCCGGCTTCTAGTCTAACTGGATGCAGCTGAATACCATTATTTTACATGGAGCGACTGCCTATCTGATCTCCACAACACAGAAACTGGGTAATACGATACCCCTTGGTTAGACTGGTTGTCAGACTTTCGTGCTTCTGACGACTCGTAACGACTGTCAAAGATCCACAAATGACAGCCGGGACCAACGGCTTAACGTGCTTTCCGAGGCACGGAGGAGTCTCGATATGTGAAAATGGTCACCCATCCACGGACCAACCCCGGCAAGCGTAGCTTAACCTGATGGATCGACCCGAGCGGCTGTTATTACTTAGCCACGAGCTCCTCGAGATATTACTTCCAATATCTCATGCAATATTGATGGTTTCTGCAGATTTGTAATGTTAATTTTTCTAACGACACGGTATATGAAGTTAATGTAAAGGGTCTATTTTATCCTCTCCATCGCCGTAAATTACCATTTCAAATAAGCAAAAAACATAAATATTGCATGAGATGGGCACTAGAACTTAACACGTGACCTCAGATAAAGTTTACTTCAATGTTGGCGACGCCATCCATCTCATATGTGAATGTGAAAGCACGTATTATTTATAATGTTTTACTTAATAATTATGGAATATAACCTCACTACCATAAAGTTTCTTGTCGTTAGAAGAGAACGAGCTTGCAGATAGTAATTAACAAAACGCATTAAATTCAAACATATTGAGGAAACAGAGGAAGCACTATGACAGTTGTGCTTTAAAGAGAATTGTACACATATTTTATTGGACAAAAGAAATGTTTTTACTTATGTTTCTAAAGGGGTGTCAGTCAAAGTAATAAACTACGCGGCGGCCGTAAATAACCAAGTTTTGACAGCAAGTAAGTATTAATGAAAACAGATATTATTGATGCGCTCGGTCTAATCGCCTAATGGATTCAGTACCTATCCAGGTTAAGTGGGGCGTGTTTTCAATTTCTCGCATCTCGCGGGGCGAGGTCAGTTGCTCGCTGCACGTTTTAGAGCACATCACATCTCGTTTAACCAATTTGTTTATACCGAGCACTTTAGCAGGAGGATCACGACTGTAGAGAGTACTCAAATCAAATATGTCGATATTACGCTAATATACATAAATGTATGAGATTAGAAAGTTGTGCTGGTGCGGTGCCCTAATTTTGAAATTCAGATAACTATCACCTGCATTGTTTTAAACAAAGATGGCATACTAAAACTACTTTATACTTTTTTTACTTCTAAGTAAAACGTTTCAAAGTTATGATAAAACTTCAAAGAAGTTTAGTCTTCTAATAAAGCAAATAGGTACGAATGGTTAACACAAATGAATCTTTACGATCCTTCTTTCTGTACTCCGTGGTGCGATCACAATGCTACAACTTAGCTGCGACGATCGCATA
The DNA here is from genome assembly GCA_947363905.1 of Lithophane semibrunnea. Classification (NCBI taxonomy): domain Eukaryota; kingdom Metazoa; phylum Arthropoda; class Insecta; order Lepidoptera; family Noctuidae; genus Lithophane; species Lithophane semibrunnea. The sequence goes on along the minus strand of OX376188.1, from coordinate 9,332,528 downwards.
AAAACGACAGTGTCCGTCTGATATAAATTGTGCAGATCTAGTAAATCGTCGATGAGTCAAATCAGTGTCAAATATTCCACAACAATATTGACAGCTCTTGAAAGCGCTGATTTATAAGTGCTGTGCTGATCGCGTTCAGTTTCATTGGTGAAATTAGCCCTAAAATCACTTTTTATTTCTCATGCAGTATGACGTCCAAATAAAGATGAGAATGCTGTGAGAAAGTTTTTATTAAAATTAGTTCAGTGATCTTGTTAATGAATACCGCCTCCACCTATATCCTGGTTGACTTAAGCCTCTAACTTATAAGATATTTCCGAAATCATGCAAAATAGGTTTTTGAAGTAAAAAGCTAAAAACACTAATACTGTTTTCAAGATTTTATTGCTTCATGTAGCTAACTCATGTGGTTTAGAAGATATTAAGATGTTTTTGGAACTTAGCAGTTGCAAGTGGCTTTTTTTATATTGCTCGTCAGTGTAGTTGCCTTAGCTTTGTATCATTATTTGATTTCAAATTGTCATATTTCCAGTTATTTCTTTTTTATGTAGAGTTTTTATTAGATCTTGTTTCTTTGAAGACATCACCTGGGTATAACCCCGTTTGGGTGAACCAAAAAGGGAAACCCTTGGCAAATAACCATACAAGCTCCTTCCATTTTATTTATGTCTGATTAATTGATAAAATAGGGAAATTCGAGTTTTCGTAGGAATTGTTTAAAATGAAAAAAAAAACATTTTTTTGTTTGGTTTAACAGACCAAATAATGGTCTGTTTACAAAACAAATAAAAAATGCGAATCGTTAAGTATATATACCTATAGTTATTGAACATGCAATATAGTTCGATGTAAGTCATGACTCCTTTCCGTTTTCATCTTAATTCAGGCTTCATTGGTATATGAATTTCATACAATTAAAGAACAATTTGACCGTCTCAAACACCGACAGTGACGCACTTAGTAAGAATAAATTATAATTTATAACATAATGGGCCCATATTGTCATACACATGTGCCATAAGATCACTTCTTTGTAATGTTAATAAAGATTATATTTTGTAGAAAGCCGTGTCCAATTGTGTGCGAAAAAATAATCATGTTATTTGTGGTTATGGCTATATTATTCCAAGAATGCGGATAATACGGAAAGTCAAAGGCATATTGTCTGTGTAGGTACTTAACTTAATTATTTTTATAATATCATAAAAACAGTGAATAAAAAAATTATGGCCGAGTATAGCCACTGAATAAAAAAACAAGAAATCCTAAACTGCATTCACGTGAACAAAAAGTATGTTGGTATTTGAATAGAGAGCGTCCAAACAGCGACGTTCAATCTTTGTCATTATTGTAGCAAATTAATCATAAGTGAAATTGCTTACCGACTAATTTGCGAACCACTATCTGGCGTTTTAATCGTTTTATTTTCATCGCCACGACATAGACTTGACGAAATAACGTTTCAAATACGTAATGATTCAATTTTAAGTACACTGACGAGCAATATAAAAAAGCCTCTAACTTATAAGATATTTCCGAAATCACGCAAAATAGGTTCTTGAAGTAAAAAGCTAAAACACTAATACTGTTTTCAAGATTTTTTTGCTTCATGTAGCTAACTTGTGTGGTTTAGAAGATATTTTTGGAACTTCGCAGTTGCAAGTGGCTTTTTTTATATTGCTCGTCAGTGTAGTTGCTTTAAGTTCTATCAAACTTTATTTCTGCATAAATAATAAATCCATAAGTTCGTCTTAGTGTCAGACTAAAAAGTTTTTGGTTTATATACATTCTAGTGTATAGCAATTCGTTATATTTGTGGAAGATAAAAGCAGATCACGAGCGTACGTGCACGTGTTGATCGGAACAAACAAATTATGTGAAGCTTTTGTGTTCTGTCCTAGATAAGCGATTCGAGAATACAAAAAAAGTTGCTTTAGTTAAATTGACATTCAATATAATGATCAGTCAAATCGAACAAGAAACGACCAAGGTATATACCGTATGGTCAATTTAATTTGGAAACGAACCTTCTTGTCTGGTCAAAGTTATTAAATGATTAGAATCTTATCGGACCACTTATTAATAATATCCTTAAACCAGTATTGGTTCTCGTCCACAACAATGAATCACAACGTCAAAGAAATCAATTTGCGTTAGTAAATCTGCCTGTTTGTGGTTATGGCAGCCTTGCTTTTAGTTAGTATAAGCCTTCGATATTCAGCTGCAGTACCATATTCGTTTGCAAAGCGCCGCTGAAATGATGATTTTTGAATTAATTTATTTAATACTTTAAGCACACATATGTACAGTCACGGACTTTAATTGATGAGCCACCTGGCACTGTTCGTATTTTAGCCGTGTAATGCAAATCGGGTTTATTCGGTTCCCGACACGCAAAGCCATATGTCTTCATATCAGAAGAAAAAAATTATATTTCTTATCTTTACCGGTTGGCTAACCTGAGAGCCAGAACTACAAACTTGACAGCAGAGTGACTACCCAAACTCAACCAATTGTAGGTCTAGCAACAGTAACCTAGAAACGATAAACAATCGTTGCTAGGTTACTGTTGCGATAGTAACGTTAGCGTACGGAGAAATATTATCAGTCATTTCGACAAGTTCGAAAGTGACGTCTCTGACATCGATATTTCAACTGTCCCTGTCTTCAGTTAAGTTTTCAGGATTATCGAGTTAATGAGCTATGATTCAAAAGAGGTCGGTATCAAATAGATTGTATTTATTTTTACTATTGAGAACTTATTAGTTAACCTCTATGGATAAGACTATTTCCGATTAAAAGTAATTTATTTGTCATCTTGTTTACGAGCGTGCGTGTTGAGTTCGTGTTTAATCGTGTAATCTCGTGAATGTATGAAACTGCAAAATTGAAAAGTTTGAAGGTGGCTCATCAATTAAAGTCCGTAACTGTACAGGGGCAGACTTAATGCCATAGGCATTTTCTACCAGTCAACCTTTGGGTGATGCAGAGACAAACAGTGTATTATAATCACTACAGACTTCTAATAAGTAACCTGCATACACTCTTTTTTAAGTTTTATTGTTCACCCCGTGATGAGAACAAAGCGACCATAATACTTATATCTTGCAATCTGATATCGCCAAGGCTAACAAACGCATGTCCAGATCACAAAAACGTCACAATATACGCGGCAATATTTCGCGGAGTACCTACAACAATTTGCGAGGAAACGAGCATTTCGCAAAACTGATTGCAAACCGTTGAGATTGGTTCTCGAGTGTGGCGTGTCTAATTTATCACAAATGTGCATCAGTGCAACAGGCGAGGATCGGTGCGGGTCGCAGGCCGTCGCGCGTTCTCATACGTAGGCCACCGACGCCACAGACGCCACCGGGTTGCAGGTGTCAATCCTGTCGCATAAATAATTCTGATAAACTTCCCGCTTTCCACTGAATTATGTCTCGTACACGTCGTAAATACTCACGCACATTTGTAATTCAAAATTTTTAGATTTCGACAGAGTGCTACGTTAGAAACGTTTACTATTTTAGAACAGAGATTTAAGTTGGAAAGTTATTGAGTTTATAGTTTTACATTGTGTATAATGCCTTCAGTAACTTTATGATATCCTGGTAAACATATAATTTCATTGGTCGAACATTATTTCCTAAGCATTTTCCAACGAAATGCAGCAGTGATTTGTTTTAAAGATCTTAAAGGCCCTTTGTATTCGTATTTCAGAGGACTGAACTTTCTATGGCTACAACTGAGAATAGCTAATAAATCATAAAATTTCAAGTGTGCACAATTGAAATTGCTTCAATGGGCAACAAGTTATAACAGTGAACAATACTTCGTATTAATTTCTATTTGTCCAACAAATAGAAGATATCGAAATGGTACCCATAATAATTATGTCAATGTTGGATTTGTATCTACAAATCAAAATTGTATAACAGTTGGTGTTATACAGTTACTTATACTACGCTTTAAGCCTTGCCTTCAGTAATAATTTTGAATGCACAGGTTATATAATTTGATGGATTTATGTATTTCAGTAGTACCTATCTGTAATGCTATTTAACAAGTATGTCAAAAAAACACGCAAATGCACAAAAGATGCCTATCACGATGCAGATCAGATAGAATTCACTGGCAATTTAATAACATTAATACACTTACTGTTAAACATATAAAAGTTATAATTAAAGTGTACATTATTTCCAAAACAGTATTCCGCAGCTTTGTAGGTCTAGTCCAATTAATCTTTTGCAGTCAATGTTGTCATATTCCAGCAAAAGTGAAGGTGCTATAATAAATCTAAATCTAGTCACTATCCGTGTAGTGTGTCGTTTGGGCTTACAAATATTTTCGCTGAGTGCTACAAGAGCTGCGCGTCCGTCGCGCGCCAACCCGGCACGGAGCGCCGAGTACCGCACCGGCCCGGGCGCACTACACACAACAGGGATGGTGAACTTTTTTCATTTGCGTGTCATTAAAACTAATAAAAACGTTCAAACGTGCTGCGGATATCTATCTTATAGACAACATTAAAACAAAAGTTATTCGCATAAAAATCCTTTATGTCCATTAGGACGATCTCTAACGCAAATCGAATGTATTTTACAATCAAACGTGCCTAGAATATTCTGTCGTGCGTATTATGTTCGCGATCCCTGCACTACAAGATACCTAGTTAAGTGAGAGTGCATATAATGATAAATTGTTCGATCATTATGTATGCTCTCACGTTATTTACAACATGGCACTGTAGGTCACATTCTCAACCGTAATGTAACTATTTGTCTTTACGTTTAAATATTTATTGGGAAAGTATTTGAATCTTGCTATCTCGATAGCGGATTACTTTTAAATATTAATAAGAACTACTTAGTATAACATAAGACCTATCATGTAAAGAGATAAATAGCATTGAGAAACTACAAGTATCATTGATACGGCTGAAGGTGCTAAAACATACAATCTCGGTTTCCCAAAAGGTAAGGAAACCCTCAAAGATCGTTCAACTCAAATCCAGCCATGAATAAGTTTAATTTGAAAGGAGTATTTTGGTGCTATTTTAAAGTTTCTAGGTAAACAGGAAGTATAAACTGATTCCAAATATTTCGCTAAGAGACAGGAGGAACCTGAGGATTTCAAGGCCCTTACAAAAGACCCTCAAAATACTACTGATACACAAAGTAAGTACGTCATAAAGTTAAAACAAGAATTCATATATCGTGTAAGACGCATTCGTTAGTCGTTTATTAATTATAGAGTTCCCGTTCCAAATCTTACAAAACATTGAGTTGAAGCTAAACTTGTGTGGAAAACAATTTTTTATACATTTTTTGTTACTAGACATTAAAATCTAGGTAGGTAGATACATAACTGGTAAAAATTCTTATCTCATAAAGTAAGCAGTAATACTGCATTTTGTAATAAATTATTCAACATTGCGGTTCTTAGTCTTTAAATGTCAATATGTAGAGCACTTTAAGAAAGAATATTAAATGAAATATGTTTTCACTTAAAACCTGCCGCAATTACCTTGATAAACCGCCACAAAGTATGAACCCTTCAATTAAAAAGTACATTCAGGTTTGGCAGTCATGCTGCCGCACTGCGCGCATGCTTTTTCGTACGAATTGTAATTTGGCTATATTCATTACGAAAGTTCCATTGTAAAGTATCACGGGCGAATAGCAATCGACATACCATTTTTTACACCAGTTTATGTAGAAGACAAACCAGGAAACCATTTAAGGGCGTTTTAATGTGGAAGAAGACAACCTAATTAAACTATATATTCAAGGAAGTGATATTTTAAGATTTTAATGTGAATACTAAGGCTTTTTAATTAAACCAATCCACTTGAATGTTGATATTACCATAAATGTAGAAATGATTCTACTTTGGGAACAGGAAAATTATTTAAAATATTCCAAGTGAAACAACAAATGTGAAGTAGGTACCCATTATGTTTAGACAACATCTACTTTCTTTGTGAGAGAACATTAAAGAGCAACATAATAACCGCAAATTATAGTGTACAAATTCGATTAGCAATACCTAAATAAGTATTATGAAGTGGTGCATCCATTGTGAATTCTTACTCTCACTTGGCATGAATGACTAAAATGTCGAAGTTGACTGCTGACCTCCGCCATCGGACCTAGCAAAAGAAACAGGACAAACAAAGTAAAAAAAATGTTGGAACCAATTAAAAAAGCTATTAACAACGAAAATAACGATCTCTTGTTTATTGATTTAAATTGCAAAAGAGCGAGTCACGTGGTCGGTCGCGGTGCGGCACAGTGCGCAGGCGCACCGTCTTCGTCGCTCAAGCTTTAATTGGCGGACATGTCCGGTATTTTTCGTCATCGGCTCGGATGGCCTGGGACCGGCCTAACATTTGCTAACCCAATTCACTAGCTGTACATATCGTAAATGCGAGAAGTCGAACACAATAGTGAAGTCTATAAACGTTGATAGTCTGAGCGCACTAAATCTTTTAGTACCGATCTATGTTAATCGATAGGACATTAACAACGTGCGTCGGTAATGGTCAGTCCTGGGACACGGCGTGCTCAAGGCTGCGCTCGGTGAAAGGATTGGTCGTGTATCTGGATCATCCCGACAGCGACATCCGCGAGCCGTGCCTCTGCCTACGCGCAGCCGGCAAATAGCACGAACACTGCTTGCGCTAATTTGTAACGATATGACAACAGCTATTAAACAAATGATATTAATATCTTATTCAAATTTTGAACTACTCTTCGACGGAAGCATGTTTGATATAAATGTAATCGTCCTTTCCTGTCATTAAATACCATTTCTAATGTCCAGATGCCACCCGTAATATTGATTAAATTTTAATGGTAAGAGGTAGGTACCTACTTAAAGTTTAATGACGTTATATTACTAGCAATAAAGCTTCTTACGTCAATTATTATTATAATCAAACATTTTCTTGCAATCTTTTTTTTCTAAAACATAAGGCTAAACTCGCTTGTGAACGCTGCCCGAAAATTGGTTCTGTATAAATACATGAAGCCTGTGAATAGTAATTATTAGTGGTTCGCTCGATGTACAACAAGGGGCCACATCGACACCGCCGTGGAATATGCAAATGATGTTAAACTGCAGCTTACGAAACTGCTCCGGCTCTCCGAGCGATAGACGTGATAATACCTATAAATAAGGACAAACTATTAATGGTGAAATAAATTGATGTGAGATCACGATTTGAAAATTATTAACCTGAAGTCATTTACACCGTGGAAAGCGATCTGTGCGCTGTTATATGCACACTTACCTACTTATGGGACACGACTACTGCTTCTGTAGACATACTTAGTAACTTGGAAGCTATTTATGACCATGTCGTGCTCTGATATCCAAAGTTGGGGTTTGCGTAAATTCCTAGTGATCAAAATTGAAATATCCCTGTTAGTTTTTAGGAAAGCAGTGTAAATCAGTTTATACTCCTTTGGATACATAATGTTTAAATTCTATCGATATATTCAACTTAAGTATAACATATAAAAATGAACTGTAAAACATTATGTAACGCAATATTCATCAGAAATTTAATGTATGAGCATGACAAAGTTTTCATTGTTGCTAAAACGGGCTGTACAAAGCCCAACAATAACAGCTATCTTTAGATTTACGTCATCACAGTTTTTTAAGTCTAGATAAGGCTTCTCTTCCGCCATTATTTTAATAATGTTGTATCTGCTAAATCATTGGCTGACGTGCATATAAAAATCGTTTAAAGTTGATTGATTACCTACTGATTGGATTACATAGGAGATATACCATTTCAATCATGTATAGATGTTCTAGCCTCGTGTGATTGCAGTTAAACAGATGAGCTTCATTAAGATTCGTGCCAGACATATTGCTAGGCGCGATGTGAGATATTACTACCCGTTAGTAATTGCGAACCGAGATACAACTTATTACACGACTGTTGTCGGCTTATAATTGTCTATCCATTACTATGTATTATGGGAAAAGTTCCCTAGCGCATCGGTGTAACATTTCTAATTAAAATATTAAAAGAAAAATACGCTATTCATATATCTATTTGATTTTATATAAATCATCTCAATTTTTATGACGACATACAGTACTTATTTATCAAAACAATCTTGTATTGCCAACTATGTATGGACATAGTTGGCAGTACAAGATTGTTTTGATAAATAAGTACTGTACGAACTTGAGAATAGGCAATGATTAAATAATTGTTCCATGACTTAATATTAAGATTTATACGTACTTATATTACTTTATACTTATTTTTATTACTTATTATTATGTAAATACAAGAGTTTTATTAATATGTTTCCTATTCACATGTCGTCGTAAAAATTGAGATGATTTATATAAAATCAAATAGATATATGAATAGCGTACTAAAATATTGCGGCTACGTTGATCAGACTGATCAGCGTGGGCTCCAATCTGAATTTATTATATTATTATTAAATGAAATTCATGCAGCGATTGCATTCGATTCGGCAACATGCTAATCGCGAACGAAAAGAAACTGCATGTTTTATAATGCATATCATTATTTATATTGTGGCATAAAGTTTGAGCTTTTTGAAATTAAGCAATTCACAACTCAGTTACTTAAGTTAAATTACTTAGTTAGTTACTTAACTAAAATTTTAATCCTTTAAAAGCCTTTGTAGAAAATATATTTTTCAGTTTTAGCTAAATGGAGATTTCCTGAATTTCAATCAGGTATTTACAAAAAAAAATATGTGGGGGAAATGCTATACGCAAAAGTTTTCATTATGACAACAAAAAGTACGACCTACGTAATGTACGTAGTAATATTGTTGGTTTCTGGTCATTATACATTAAAATTATATGTGTACGGAGTTCGTAGGTATAAACATTAGCGTTTATGCACGCTATAATTTTACTTCCCGAATGGCAAGTAACAAGTTGCAACAACTCGTTTATTTATACCGAGATCAATACGTGAACGAATAATTACATTGACTTTTGCTCTCGGTTATTTTACAATAACACAATCCGGAATTACTTATTGCATGGTACCTATTTAGTACATACAAAACGTGGTTTTCTTTTTATTTTTATTTGTAAACTAAATATATTTGCCTTTATGTAGAAGCTTTTTCGGCAATCATTGTAACTGCTGTATTTATAACAGTTGTTGTAGGTTTCACTGTCCTGGTTCACCGTATTTTTTTTAAATTCCGTGAAGTCAGTTCCATATCGCTAATCCATACATCTTCTCCACTGGCGATTGCGAGTCTGATGTAACACCTGATTATTAGGGACATGTTCACTCCACAGAGTCAATTGCTAAGAAATCTAACAAAAATAGAAATCCGGTTGATATCCGGTTCGGTAGTAGGTACTTCACACTTTCTTAAACTAACTGCATTGCGTGTAAAAATCTAAACCTACCTTTACTGCTGGCACATCGTATGTACCTACCTACTATTAAAATTGTTAAACAAAAACAATGCTCACTGACGTGCAAAAAAGTATCAAAGTGAACCATGACATCCAAGCCCGACCGGGTAATTCAATATTTGTAAAACTATCCGATAAAAATAACAAAGCAAAACTGCACCAGGTGCTACTTTCGTTTTCCAGTCACTTATTGACCCGCCTGTCAAAAGCTTAACGCCAATTTGCCTCTGTATTATATTAGCACGCTTCGCAAATAATCGAACGTGCATGTTAACTACCAATTAGTCAGTATCTTCATTTATTTTCACTATACAAGAGAAGCTGCGTCTGTCAAACGCTAACTGACTGTTTTGTCTGGACATCATACTTCGTCGCTTTAAAATCTTTTCAACGCGACCTTTCATTCCAAACAGTTTTTTGTTCTAGATTGATTTATCAGGTGAGCGCCGAATTACATTTATATACCTAACGAATAATAAGAATATTTATTTAAGTTATCTAGAAATAGTAGGTATGTACGTAAACTTAATTGGTTGTATTGAATGTCTATGTCATTGTTTCCTTGTTTCATTTAACTGCATAATACTTTAGGTGAAGTAACTTTTTAAATTAACGATACGTCTTAAACGCATACCTGTAATTTTTACTGTGAGAGTCAAACTGAGACAAAAACTGTGTGCATTCCACAGTAGTTTAAACGAAGAGGAAGCTTAAAATGAGCAGAAGAGGTTTCGTTTTATTTACTTAACAATATCGATTTTTGTTCCGATAATGTCTGCAGAGGAACCTACTCACGTTAATAACAGTGATTAAAACACCATAAGAGAGTGAAGGCAGGTTCTCTCGAAACCAGATCGAACCGGATCCAAATCAGAGGGAGCGTTTTCTGTAACTGGAGCAGACGGCCGTCTCGAATATCGCCCCTTATGTCGATAATAAGATTTTCTTTCGTACGCCGCAATACTGCAGTTTCTCTTTTTTGTAAGTGCACCTGTGATGTAGGCCAATCATGGCTTATTTCAACACGAACTCGTGATTGAAGCTTATCCCACACAGTATTGTCCTATGCAGTATGGAGATGAGTACCAAAAACGTTTGTTTATATTATTTAAATCAACTTTGATTCTTTTAGGTAAATACAAGCTTTTATATGATGTAGCTTTATTTAGTGATTCTTTAAAATATAGTTTGTTAGTGATATATTGTTATTAAATTATAGAAACTAACACCTCTTCGACCTTTTATTAATTAAGATTTTTATCTTTAGTAATTCATGTGGTTTATACAGAGGTAAAGTTTATGGCAGGAAAGACCACGTTACCTACTGTTAAACGTAATAAATATTATGTGCCCATGTTTAGAACACTAATCGTTTATCTGATTATGCAGTACTCATTTGTTATAGGTATTGCTGGCTTTTTATTTAACGATCCCAGAATTGATGAGCTAATTAAGTTCGTGAATAGAATCCACGAAATCAGCTGCATTACGTAATGTAGTCTGTAGGCCTAGCCAAGTTACAAACGTTTCGTATCGAATCTCTTTCTACAATCGTTATCGCTTCGGCGTAAGCAATTTTAGAAAACGATAAGTTGCTAGCCAAGTTGACACGACTGAGTCGATCGCTCGTTCTACAACGTATTTAGAAAAAACCCATACTTTAGTCTATGGTGAGCGTTCCTACAAACGTCAAACTAACGTCAAAGTTATAGTTGTGTACATTGTGCGCGGGCAAATAATTGTTTTAAATAATAAAAAAGTAAGCGAAATAAGGTAAAGTTCTTCTTATAAATTGGTTTATTATAACATCGCAGTGTGGAATGTAATTTTAAACATTACTGTGTGTATGTATCGAATGGTTATGATATAACAACTTATACCTTCGATATGATCCTGCATAATAATGAAAGATACCTTAAATGAAGTGATAACTTTTGTAGGATGGAATCTAGATCTCGAGCAAGCCCAGAACAATTCGCAGCTCTATTGGAATTCATGGAAAGGTATGTAAATTATTAGTTATTTCGTAAATATCATCCTTTATTAAATCTATCACACTCGGGCACTTGAAAGTTTGAAACATAAACAATGACGTGATACGCGACGTGAACTAATATTGCTACTTACGAAACAAACAAAACAATTGTGTTTGACCCTTTACTTAATCAATACACCCTTTGTTTCTCTGAAATAATCTTAACTTATGTTCTAGCCACGGCGATATAACGAGGCCCCAGCAAGGTCCTCAAGGCCGAATAAAAGCAGACCGACTGTGGCGGGAACTGGAAGAGTTACTTAACTCCATTGGTGGAGGAGTAATAAAGCCATTGGACAAATGGAAAAAAGTAAGATTCTTACAAAAACCACTGTTAAAATATTATTTTATGGTTTCCTATTATGTTAGTATTCTAGAAGATGAAGTACATACACTTCATAGACTAGAAAATGATTGATGAAAACATGCATGATAAAAATTAACAGACCACTATGTTCAGGTGTGGGCAGACTGGAAAACAAAAACCAAGAAAAAAGTTTTGGCAATACGTTGTGAGGCTTCTGGTACTGGTGGTGGTCCAAGCAGCAGACAAACTCTCACTGCTTCAGAAGAGAGAGTGTTGGGCATAATGGGTTTGACTGCTGTCGTTGGTCTAGCTGGAGTTGAGGAGAGAGGCTTCGATGTTAGTTTTTTTCTTTGCTTGTGGTCTTTGCTATATTTTCTTTTATAAACAAGTGTAATTTTTATAATTTAATTCTTCATATTTTTCAGGCCCCACTATCAGAGAGAAACTCTCTACCACCACCAACCAGAGATTCTGTGCACACTGTCTGTCCGTCCCAAATTTCTGACACAGATGAAATTATGTTGGATTTTATTATTCCTTCTGATTCTATACAAGGTACCATTTTTTTTAAAGATACTCTATGTTTTGGCTATCTAATTTATTTGGGCACATTTTAATAAATAAATAATTATCTTTTCTCAGCTACAACATCATCTACTGCCCGTCCTTCACTGCCACCTCTCTCTGAAGAACTTCCACGCCATCCTCCACCACCGGTGCTAACCGCCTCCCGGCACTGCGTCCGCACCGATGCCATCAGCGACGTCGCCTACCACGTCCACGTCACGGGGTGCACGGCGACGGCATCGGCCAAGCCCGTCGCCTGTGGCGTCACCCACCACATCCACGCCGCGGCGCCGCGGGCTGCTTCGAGCGCGCACACGCCGAGTACAAACGCCCTTCGAACGAGCCACGAGTGAGTTCGTGGCTGTCGAAAATCGCCGGCTACAACTAGAGGCAGACCGGGAAAAAAATTATCAAGAGAGGGAGATGGAAAGATTGCGGTTGGAATTGAGAAGAATAGAAATGGAAGAAAACCAAAATCAAATTTTAAGTCGTTTGGCTGGTACTGTAGACAATTTGATAGAAATTTTACCACAGTTGAGACTATCATCACTACCTTCGACAGATATTATGCCTTGAAATGACTATTGTAGTGATAGTGGTCTCAGCTGAGGGCTATAAATTATAAACATTTCAAATTGCATAGATTACAATATCAGAGTAACAAGTAATTTTTATTTCAATTGTTTGCTATTGTTTACTTTTCCTTCTCTAAATTTTATATGTACAAATTGAATGTATCATTTTTATTGATTTTAATAGGTAGTATAATACTTTGATCTTTTTATAGTATTAAACAAAAAAAATTTGAATTTAAATGTAAGAATGAAACCAATTAGAATTTATGTACAGTAACTGTAAGTAATTCATGTTTTTGTTAAAGTATTTGAAAACAATAACACCTACAATGTAGGTATTGTGAGAATTGTAAATACATAGTAGTGGATAACTGAAAAAACCCTTCCTTCTTAGCTGATGTGCACGCCACCATTAAATTAGTATAAATGTCAGTGTTTTAATAAAAACAATAAGTAAAAACTTAGCTGTTTTATTAATAATTTAATATCTAAGTACATTACATTGAAAATAAAATTCCAGTTAACTTATTGTACATTATTGATCAAATTCAAATCATTTATTTCAATTAGGCACACAAAAGGCACTTGAAAGTGAAAATTAAAAAAAAACTAGAATAGATTCTAGTTGCCCCTTCTTATAGGTAGTATCAATTATATAATAACATGTGAAGACTATGCACCTAGAATAAGATTACTTTCTCACAATAGGTAAAAATAAATAAATATGAAGCAATGACAAATAATTTATGTAATAGATACAAATGGTGCTCACATATTTACAAACATTGTAAAAGTAACTAATATCAGTGCGTGAGTTTAATTAATCAGTAATCACTAATAAATGAAATATAGAGTACATAAAAATATAATTAGAAAATGTAAAAATAAAATCTTAATACTTATAGCTTAAAATAATCTTACTATAACCTATTCAATAAACATCTCAGCATGGCTCTTCCTTGAATTAATTCACTTTGGCTACCCACAGTTGCAGTGGATGTGGGGTCGTGCATGGTTATATCATCCCCATCGTCATGTGCAGCAGGAAGTTGTTGTGGTGGTGGTAAGCCAGCTTTCAAAGCTATGTTGTGTAACACACAACATGCCATTGTAATATTGCTAGCTACATGAGGATGATAGTGAAGAACCCTGTCTCTAAGCAAACATCTCCACCGTGCTTTGAGTAATCCAAAACATCGCTCAATGCAGTTACGGGCTTGTACATGTTTTTGAGTGTAGCGTTCTTCAATAGAACCTTGAACTGCATTGAGGATAGGTATCATAAGCCAAGGGCGTTGCGGATATCCAGAGTCACCTGAAAAATAAATTTTTGTAGACAAAAAACAGGAAAACTCCTAAAGATTTGATCTTTTAACTATTATATATACCTACCTAATAGCCATACTTGTTCATTATTTTGATGAAGTTCACGCATATATGGTTCAACTCTACTAGAAGACCATATATGTGAATCATGTGTAGCTCCACCAAACTTTGCATTTACATTTAAAATTAGAAGGTTACTATCACAAATCTGAAAATAAAACAACTTATTAAGAAGTGATTTATTTAGCTTTAACATACCTTAAAGTATATATATAAATATAATATCTACCATTTGCACATTTAATGAATGATACCCTTTTCTATTATAAAAAAGATGCTCTTCATCATTCGGCTTTACCAAAGCTACGTGGGTACAATCTATGCACCCAATTACACCAGGCAGGCCAAATCTTCTTTGGAATCTGAAACAATAATTGTTAATTTAAATTACATTACATGCACTTAATAATTTAAATATTATTATGTAAATCGTTTGATAAGTACTCACTCTTGTTTTATAGATGCTCTGTCATGTCGTGTTTTCGGAAATACGATCCATTTTGCCATGACAGCAGGGTGGTTCAAAGCAGCAACAACTTGTCTGATGCACCGACTAGCTGTGCGTTGGGCAAGATGCTGAGTGAAGCCAACAATCCGCTGATAGGATCCTGTGGCTAGGAAACTAAGAGCGCACAACACCTACAAAAACACAAACATTGAGGAAATGAAATGATAGCCAAGTACGGTTAATAATAAAAAAATTGCTAATACTAAACTTTATGTCAGTCAAATTATTAGCACTCTTACCTTAACTTTTAAGGGAATCTCGTTGGTTCCTTTTAATGAAGTTTTTTGTCGGAGTTCTTGACAAAGGGCTTGGAAAGTCATTTTGTTTAGCCGAAATTGCTGCACAAATAAAGTTTCCGGCATTTCGCGTATTGTTTCCATGCACTGACGATTTATGTCTCTGTTTCGGCGCCTAAGCCATACTTCTTCATTATGAGCGCACCACAACATATTTAAAGTATGCATTTTAAATGCTAAATAGTATATATAGTCCAAAATTATCGTAAATAAACAAAACACTTCTCGGTATAAAACTATCAACACAGCTGTATCATAACAGACGCCATTTTTTATCGTTTTCTCTTGGGTCTCGGCGATCGCTTAGCTATCGTTCAAAAATTTCGACATCGTTTCGTTAGCGCTTGTCAAAACTGTGACTTGGCTACCATCTCTATGGGATGTAGCGATCAACATTGTAGAAACGATCGCATTTCATTCTAACATTTTGAACGATGTAAACTTGGCTACGAGTTTTCTATTCGTTTGTTCTGACCATGTGACTTAACGTTGAGATGATGTCATTCCTATACATTTGATTGGTTTTCTACTAGCGTTATCGTTTGTAGATTGTCAACTTGGCTAAGCCTGCTGGTCATGTGTCCAATTAGCTTGAGCCGCTGAGCTGTTCTCTAGGACAAAGCGGTCATCTCAGTATAATTTTTGTTCCTAATCGAGCTAAACCTGAACGACAGGTCGGCACACCCGCTCATAGAAATGCAGAATCTAACACACATAATCTAACAGTCTAATTCATTATACCTAGCGATTATAGACATCAATAAAACATCTCTTATTTGGTAACACATAAATAAGATATCTAATAGAAAGCTAGATTGTTTTTATTGTATTCAAAATTGTAATAAATTTTGGATTTATTCAAATACACATCACAAACAAACGGGTCTACAGTTATGATTTCTCAAAAAGATTTGTTGTATTGATACTCTAGGCATCTGCATTTAGAAAAACATATCCTAAGTTGTAGACGTTGGCAGTAAAAGGGCACTGCTCTGTCTGTGCTGTCAATAAGTGATGGACACGAGTTACTGTGACATCACAGTGCATTAAATATTCTCAATCGTTGAAATCTATCTTAGCAACATTAGCATGTGTCCAATCATTTGAGCCGGTACCGGTGTCGGCGCGGCCGCAGTGTTCGCGCCGCGTGGGAATTCGAGCACCACTATCTGATATAAATACTAACCATATTTTACGTCAGAATTCGACGCACTCTAGTTGCGCGTAAGCAAGTAATCTCCGCCATTAATGTCACGACTAGATTGTGCATCCTTGCGTAGCCACCGGTCTCCCAGTTGCCATAAATCAGTGTGTAAACCGCAATTGACCTATATTGGCATTTATAGCAGCCTTATACTACTAACTCGTACATAGTAGGTACCGCCACATTTAGTATCTACCAAATTAATTGTTAAACTAAATTTCGAGTATAATTAGCACCGGTGTAATTGAATTGCATAAATATTTCGTCAAACCTAACTTGCCTATTTAAATCAGAGTTAATTAATGTGTGAAACATCAAATGCGATTCAATCAAGGTGGATAGTTATAAAAGTATGTCGTTGATAAAGTAGCGCTTAGAAACATTAAATCAGGTGGTGATGCAGAATCTTCGGAACTTAGAGACACCCTCGTGGCGAGCCCGTTAATTGCATGAACCGCAATTAACCGCGTGTCATTCGAGTTTATAGTAACGCCCGCCAGCAGATCAGTACGCAACGTTAATTTCACTTTTACTGGTATCCGACTCGTTATAATAATCTGGCATAAAATTGCAACAGTATGAGAGATCAAAGGCTGTTCGTACGCAGCAAGCGGTCATCTTCTGCTCAAATGTCAGAGGTCGCGCCGCCGGCGACGCGCTCTGGTATGCGGTCGAGCTGCAACCAGCTCCCATTTACGGCTGCCTAGCTAATACCAAGTGATATGAAACAGAGCGACAATTATACGAATCATTCAGATCATTGTGGATCCTTATGTCAACAAGGTACAAGTTCTAAGATTAAAAATGTTGGCATTGCATGTCAGCGGATGATTATTCATATAAGTCATAGATTAAATTGTAAGTTTTACGTCTAAACCGTTCATGTCACAACAACTTCATTTTTAGTTACTTATTAGTCGATAAATTAACTTTGAAGTGCTTTAGGATTCAGAAAATTACCTTCACAATAATGCCTGACTATCTCATTAATTGAGTATTTCTTTGCGTTCAAAATAATTAAATTGTAAAAATAAAACGTAACCAATTCGCAGTCACACACAATCATAACATCGTGCTGCACGTCGAACGGTCGCCTTGAATTGCCGAGAATGACCAGCGGCATGTTCAGGTTTGTTTCGAATCAATTCTATGTAAAACGTCCAATTAAAACCGTCACAATGTGGTCGCAGCTATCGCGGTCCGATCTGTGTCGGTCGCGGACTCGCGGGCTGCGCTGGTCGCCGCGCTGGTCGCTCCGCGTAACAGTTGGATCATGCGCTGGTTCAGCCCCGGCTCCCAGACTAGTCATTATCGTCACATCGGAACTTCACAGTTAATTGTACGCGTATTTTTGTTGTAAATACGACGCAATTTGTAGACATCGTTCGATAGCTCACGGAGATAAAGTCGGCCATTGTAGTTGCGATATCGAGGCCGCTTATTCGTGTTAATTAAAGATATCGAACTAGATCTACGATACCGATATGAACTGGACTATTTTATAAAACGACATGCATTATTTTCATCCGGAATAAACATAAATTCCAGAATCGGCGGAGCTATTGTATAAACAAAGTTGTAACTGAACATAATACAATGCTTATTACGCCAACATGTCCAATGCGTCTATAATAAAATAATATATTCTTCAATTAATTTAAGAATGCTATTAATAGATATCGGTTCATAAATCTTTTAGAAGCATTAATTACGTACTTGCCTGAGATGGCATGAAGGTAGAAATAATACAAATGGGTATAAAATGTAATGGGTATTCGCGCTAACGAACATTGCAATTTAAGATTTCTAGATATTTAAGAGAGCTAAGGTTTCTCCGTAGCTCTACCTTATTAGTCGCATCAATAGGTAATAGAAATGTTATTAGTAAATTGTGTATAAGTCGTCAGGTCTTCTCACTACTGACCACATTCCTGACTGCTGGTAAAAACTCGGAAACAACTTACGAGAACAAATTAGAAAATATCTTGAGCATTATTCAATATTAGTTTTTTTCCTGTTAAAAAATATTGTACTTAATGAAAAAAAAATGTAATTAAGACTAACAATATACGTTTTATAGCAGATATAACGTTTTTATAGCAGTTATTTTTGTTGGTATCGGTGGTCGGTTTCGGCGCGGGCGCAGCGTGCGTGGCGCAACCGCGCTCGTTAACCCACATGCACCGCGCGCGCCGCGCTGCCACTGCTCAATACAAAGACATCAAATTCACATCCTTGCTTGTCGATAATACTTGTTTTAACTAATTACTTCATTAGTTGAACAACCAATTAGATTAATATTGTTTTGTATCAATTAGGTTAGATTTACGTCAACCTGTGACCTTCGATGTCAAATTACACAATTTTGACGCAGGTAGGCACCATAAAACAATCTAGGTCAAGTAAAGTGTCCATTAACTAACTTGATGCAGCTGGTGTTTTCTCAGAAGGTAGGTACCTACCTATTCTGGACAACCTTAAATAATTTTATTTAAAACAGAAAAACCCGTGTAGGTTACAAAGCTAAAAGATGTCTGAATTTTTTAAATAATTATGAGCACACATTATGCCTACAATGACTTGCTAAACTATTTGTTGTGTGTTGCGAATACGAACCCAAACCAATGCCAATAATCGACGCTTATCGGTTAAGTTAATAGCCTACGATGCTATTACGAGACCAGATTCTCAGAAAAACCACTGCGGCGACCTTAACGCAGTCAACTATAATGGTTACCTGCACCTTTACCTACCAAAGCCTGGGATTACCCACTACAGAGCTAAACGTAAACTTACCAGCAATTTAACCCAATATTTTTACCTTTATGATAGATACTTATGTCTCAAGAACCATCGACAAGGTTTCCTATAAGCAATTTAAAGTTAATCCACCGCTCGGAACGTTCCACGATTGTGAAATAGGGTTTAAGTAATGTCAAAAGCACTATTTTTAACAGTGTTAGTTGCACAACAATTTCGCATGTTAACTTAGTGTTTCGTTTAAAGTAATGACAGGCTGTACACAATTTAGTACAGTTAAAATATGTTTGTGAGGCAATGACGTAAAGTACTAATTGAATTTAGAATTTTACGAGCCACTCGCAAGAGAGTAAATAGATTAATTTATGATCATCACTAAGCTAAGCTTACTTCATTGTCCAGCTCTGATTGTCTGCAAATTAATCAACAGAATAATAGGAAATCATCAGAAAATATCGACTAAATAGATGTATCGTTAGTTCGTTACTAAATGTTATATCCATTATAGTTCTGTATTTTTCTATGCCACTTATAAAGCATGTATACCTAGTTGCATGCAGTATAATTTATAATTCCATACTTCATTAGATATTGTAGCAAAATACACGAGCCCGAACAAGTACAAACATTCAAACAAAAAATAACGTCATTGTTCTTAATTAAAGATTCGTTCCAGAATTTTTTATTGCTCACAAGTATTACATTCCGTTTTGAAGTTAACAACAGTTATTAAGCACATTCGAAGACGTCACGATATTTTATTTGTTTTTATAACAGAGTGTATGATGCATGTATAGTAAGTAAGAGTTATTTTTCCATCTCTATAATTAAGTACCTACTAAAAATTCGATAATATCAAACAAAGACTTTTTACCCGACTGCGCAACAGCTAACAGGGTTATGTTTTACACGCGTATCTGGGTGTGTATGTGGAATTCCTTAAATAAATATTTATTATTATATTCTTTCATGGATACCTAATATTAATATATTATGTCTCTTCTACACAGTTTACACAGTTTTTTAATGAATGATTCATATTATCATAAACGTAAATCGTATATTTTGAACACGAAGACATACGAGCAATACGTATATATATAGTATAGGTACTATTGGTGTCTGTAAATTATACAGCAAGTAAATAATATTTCGTCAAATATGAACGAGTTACCATTGTATCAGCTGTCAGATGAAACTTAATATCGAGTGTTTCGGTCCCTCGCGCTTGCTCCAATTCATCGTGTCGTTTGACAGACCTTTCTCATTTTTACCCGACTACGGCGAAGAAAAAAGGAGGGTTATGATTTTGACCGGTATGTATGTATGTATGTATGTATGTATGTTCATCTGTTCCCTCCTATCTTCCAAACCACTTATCACAATTTGACAAATGAGGTATCGTTAGAAGCGTCGTGATTGTCCGCTGGTTATAGGCTATTGGAAGTCACATTAAATTAAAAATGGCGCCCTCTAGAGGACATAAAGTGAGGAACTTAAAAAAAAATATGGTTTAATCGTACCATGTTGGGTATCAAATGAAAGGGCTTAATGAGCACATTTCAAAAATATATATATTATAACCCCAAAAGAATTAAAAAAAAAATCAAGTAATAAAAACTAAAACCCAACTACGACTTAAAAGGTATAAACAAGACACCACAGACAGACAAATTAAAAATCCGGAGTCACACGTAATCTGTTCGATTTATGCCCTAACACGTGTGACTCCGGATTTTTAATTTGTCTGTCTGTGTTGTCTTGTTTATACCTTTTAAGTCGTAGTTGGGTTTTAGTTTTTATTACTTGATTTTTTTACGACATGTATATCGAACATGTACAGAAACCTCCATCGTTAAATACTATAGCAGAACAAACAATTATACATTTTAAACACTTTAAAATACGATACAAACAACGAAGGATGTGGAAATGAGTATGATAATGTAGAAAGTAAAAATATTTAGACAACCACTAGAATTACATACCGTGTGATGATCTCAATTCTGCTTTCATCTTAATAAAATTTAATGTTCACTTTTATTATTTGGTGTTCGCGCTGAAAGCAGGCTTGGCTCAGAAAGCACCGCGCCGCCAGCGCAGGCAGCGCGCGGGCCCAGCGCGCAGGCGCTACGTGATGCCTGATAGGCGCGACGCGTGACTTGCTCGCCCTGATTCTGTACAGGATCTAAAGACTCGGAGCGAGCTTATTAATTAAACATTCAGATACGGATATATTCTGCTTTATGATATGCGATGCAAACGCAGTATAGTTTCGTTAGACAATTACATTCCCAGTACTCCACTAGTATGTATAGCTATAATAGTGTCATTGTTAATTGAGTAATGTAAACCATTAACCGTATTTTTTTCCTTTTTCCAGATTGACTTCGCTCCTTGACTTCGGACACCTTCATAACATCATGGATAATATGGTCAATTGCACTTACTTTGCCAAAAGCCTGGCTAATTAAGTTCTCGACCAACAAGGATAGGGTTGGGGTGAATAATGGGAAAAAGGAACGTACGGATCAAGTTCGCACACTGCATTGGTCCGCCGATTGACTCGAGCACGTTGGGCACGTCCGAGTAGCACCCCAGCCCGCGCCCCGCACTCCCGCACTCTCAGTTACCGACGCTCTAGCGACTGCCAATAAAGTACAAGTCATACCGGGTTATTCACTTATTTAAATTTAGATATATTTATTGTAGTACAAAGATAAACTGAACACAAACATTGCGAGCTTAATGTAGCAAAACTGACAGGAGAACGAACCGAGTTGTCGTCCTCGGTTGTAAATGAAACGGTAGTCATGACGGCCACTGCCCCAGAACTGTCAAAGTCGGATTTCTTCGATTTCGTGACGTCCAATGAGGTTACTGATGCTCAGTACAAACAACAGATGCGTTCTGTAAATGTGTTCATGGAATCACCCGACTCGAGGTCGAACCCACTGCTTTCAGAGGAGCCTAAAGAACAGAACAATAATAGCTTGCTGAGCGTGAACGGCGCCCAAATTGGCGCCAACAGTGGCATGGCCACTGCCACAACTTCCACGACGCTACAGAGTTTCGACTCCATTTGGAACGTGGACCGCGAACGTGATCGCTTAGATACTACCATGTTAGAGGATCTCAACAAGTTTTACTGGAACCAGGAAAGCGATATTAATGGCACGCATCCCTGCACAGACACGGCAATTTCAAATAAATTAATAAATAACACGGATGGACAAATTTACACACTGACTGTATTAAATCATGATATGACGGAAACCAGTTCGAGTCGATACTGGGCTAAAGAAGAAGACGTGTCTATGTCTAGTCCAACTGACATAGAGCCGCACAACGCCTTAGATCTCGAATCCATATTAAATATGAATGGATTCCCCAATGACTTCAACCAAGATTTACCAAAAGTAGAAGGTTTCACTTATGAGGATGGTGACTCAGAAAGTCAGCACGCTGATTTAAGTACTAGTGATTTAGTGAAAGTGGAACCCTACAGTTACGAAGAAGGCGAATTTCAGAGTAGTGACAAAAAAGATGAATCTCATAGTTCATCTATTCTCGTGACACCAGCCTTATTAGAAAGTCAAGTAGAATTTAATAACAATAACAATGATTGGAAAATAACGGATCAAAATACAGAATCGAATGAATCTTTGCTCAGAAGCGCATTACAGGGAAAAGCTTTTATTAGATATAGTACTATACAAAAAAATCCTGCAAAAGTCGATGTTAGTAGTGAACTGAAACGAGTCATCGCGACAAATAACAACAAACCTGATGTACCATCGATGTACCAAGATAGCAAAGATGAACTCTTGATGGCGATTTCGCCACCTAATCGTTTAAATATTTCGATATTATTGGAAGACCCCAGCAACTCTGTTATTTCAAATGGGGAAAATCCATCATCGACGCAAAGTGTAGACGACATTTTATTGTCACGACTAGATACGAACTACCCGGAAGACTACGAAAAGTTGAAGAGGATAGCAACGGAACTTGGAGAATCTATGCAACCGTTCTGTACCGTAGAACCTATTGACCCGACGCGAAGTGTCTATAACATACATCACGTCAACGGTGAACTAGTGACCATGATCCCCGCCGGAGAGGTCCAGCTGAACCAGCACTTGCAAATAGTGACAGCATCGCCCACCGTGACGAGCACGAAGCCGGGAAATAGAAGATACAAGAAACCGCAAAGTAAGAACCCGGCGCCGACGCCGCAAGCGCAGTCGGGGACGGCCATTCAGGCGGCTACCTCTACGTCGAATGGAGTGAGGAAAGAGAGATCTCTCCACTACTGCTCCATTTGTTCGAAAGGATTTAAGGACAAATACTCAGTGAATGTGCACGTGCGGACGCACACGGGTGAGAAGCCGTTCACGTGTTCGCTGTGCGGCAAGAGCTTCAGGCAGAAGGCGCACCTCGCCAAGCACTACCAGACGCACATCGCGCAGAAGACTGCCGCCGCCAACGGCGCCGTCAAGCCCAACAAGCAGAGGTAACGCGCGCCCGCGCACTGCACACCGCTCACACCCCATTGATAGTCAATTGAACTTTATCATGGTGATATAATAACAAATGTATTTTCTTATAATCGATACTTAAAGGCTGAAAATATCACAGATGAATTTGGTAAGGTGCTAATAAAGTAATAATTTATAGAGAAATAAGACAGTTACGAAAGAGAGATGTGAAGGTTCTCGGCCGTTAATCTTATTTGTTAATTTGTATGTAATTCCGCCCGTTACCGTATACATTTTAGCTTTAGCTAAGAACAGATACTTTTAAGTGTTTTACAAGATTATATAAAATCGACTTACATTGCATATTTATTAGTCATAAATACTAGTTTACGTTAGAAGTCATATTTACAAACAACGTTATGCATTTTGGTATAAGTAGGTAGATATCTGACGCTAGTTCCTTGATATAAGTAATGGCACCATTCATTATAGTGTTTGTTTAAACGGTGGATTATCGACAATGTGTCTCAAAGTAACATCAGATAAATTGTGAACAATGATGAGCACCGCTGGTGTTACTGGTCGCCGCCGCGCCGTAATAATTTCTCCCGCTGTGCGACCGACTGAACTTTCTAAAAATAAAAATAAAAAAGACTAAAAGAACGAGTATTCAGAACCCCAGCATCTTTCACCGCTTAACTATCACATCTCTTCACTGTGCTCCTCTCGACTTGAACAGTGCTTTTTATTTTTTCGAGTATGGCTGCACTATCATTTTTCGACATTTCTATTTACTAGTTACTCTGCGATGTTTAAGATAAAGCTTTGTACAAAAAGTTGTTGTTAATACTTGCGCTATTATTATAATGTACTCCTCGGAAATTGGAACGTAATAGCTTGTTCGGGACGGGAGGGACCATTATTCGAGTGTCCATATCGGACGACGCGACGCAGTGAACGGTTTCTCATTCCCAATATTACATCTTTCGCCTCATACTGGGAGAGGCCTGATTGCCCTCAGATTGCTATAAATTATAAATACAAGTGCTGTTTCAATCGCGGTCTTTAAAATGTGCTCCCTTTCTCGTCTAACAAATTGGCCTTTCTTTGTTCCGTCTGTGTGTTTATAACACAGGGCTTCGCCCTGTCATTATTTATATATACGTACCTAGATAGTCTCTTAGACATTGTTTACCGTCGAACACCTATGTAAGTAATCATTGTATGTCTTCCCATTATTACCTACCAGTTATTAGCCATGAAACAGTAATCTTGAGTATGAAAGTGCATGAAAGTACTGTGCATGCTTACCTTCCACTTAGTGAAAGTAATTACCTAATACGAGTATAGACATCACTCAAATCTGTTTCACTGACATTTTCAGATACCTTTCTATGCAGTCAGGTTGTTTGTGCTCAGTTTAGTTCTTCTATACAACTGAATATTATCGTTAGTTTCGTGAGGATGTGAAATAATGTTTTTTTTATTATTTTTATTTGAGAGTGTTTCATAGTAATCATGCGACATGTAGTGAATAGCCCGAAAGTTTTTTGAAAGCGCTTTCATTCGCCTACTAGAGCAAATGAATTTAAAAAATATCACGTCATTAGGTTAAATTCGCTAAGTGCATCCTCACAACAGGGGGAGCCAATGTGCTAAATAATGATTACTTGTCATCTAATGACGATGAATACTCAGTATCATAACTAAAATGAGTGTAAATTAGCTAATTCTGCAACATGATACCTAATAATATATTCAACATATTTTCTAAGAAACAGTTTTCTTTAGTAGTTGCAGTCAGTTCAATTTGATGCCTATTTAGTATAAATGTCTTTTTTCTAAAAAGGAATACTTACATAGGGCTTTACACTTATGCAGACATAAGTATGAGAGAAAATAAACTGTTAACCAGGCGATACAATTGTAAACAAAGCTGAATGCTAACACAACTAACATATACTTTAATTTGTAGTCGCAGTATTTTTAGGCCATTACGTGGCCACTGATGAATGTGTCAGCGCAGTACAATAAATACGTTAATA
Source organism: Lithophane semibrunnea (assembly GCA_947363905.1). NCBI lineage: Eukaryota > Metazoa > Arthropoda > Insecta > Lepidoptera > Noctuidae > Lithophane > Lithophane semibrunnea. Next base: position 9,306,917 of record OX376188.1, on the reverse strand, counting down.
GGTTATACCATGCAGTGTCTATTACAATAGTTCAATTATGTACCGTGACTGAAATTAAACCACTGGAATTAAGGTCAAGTTATAATATTTCGGCCTCCGCACGTCAGGCGCGCGGTATCACACACAATGTCATAGCGGCACGACCTAGTCATTTTTTAACCGACTTCTTAAAAAAGGTGGTTCTCAATTTTTCTGTATTCATATGTTTATTTTTGTTTCTATATAAGTTCATCGATATTTTCGTCAATAGTGGACTGTTTTTTTTTTCTATTAAATTATTTCGTTAGAAGTCTATTGAAACTAATTCAGCTATGCTTAAAACTGCCTATCTACCGACTAACTTTTGAATATAACAGACCATAGGGTTTTACCTCGTTTACGTCTGACTCTATCATCTACATAGCGCTTTTCACTTCGTAAAATTGATAATTTCCCTAAAGTCGTTTCGTCACTTGGCCCTTCCGTCCACAAGCTATATGGAATACATAAATATCTACCTACGTCTATACCGATTTGTTAATTTTAGAAACAGCTTTACTAGCTCCTATAATGGCAACATATTTAATTATTTACACTTACCCGGGTACAATCTAAAACCCTATTAATAAATAGGAAGACATTAATAAAACAATATTGTAAATTAACAAATTAATTGAACTCAGCAGTTTGTTAAAGATTTATAGATAGAGATACCAATGTTGAATTTATTTGTATCTTAAATTACAGTCTCTAAAGTAATTGTATGTAGTATTTCTTTGTATCCGCTTTAACGTTGGACTAATAATAATTTTGACGACACCTCTCATATTCTGTTTTGAAACTGCCACTGTAAGCTTCTCTACTTACTTATAAATGCTAAGTTGCTGATAAATATAATATGCATCTTGCCAGCAGCAATACTGATGAACAAAGAATGTTCAGTATTTAGCTATTCGTAAACGAACACTGCCCCTCGACGCTCCAGTGTGACTGTGACACTGCAAATATAAACTGTTTGCGTGGACGTTACTTAATTAAGTTTTTATAGTTCTGAGTCTCAACCCTTTAAGTATTTCGTTTATTTTTACAATAATTTTGTATGAACGCTTTATAAGTACCTAGTTGATAATGATTAAAGATAAAAGTTTTACGAAAATGCTTTTGTCGATTAAGAACACTACTAAATAATCATACCGTTATACAAAAAAAATATATTGCATCGCATTAAAGTTCACGCGGCACATCATCTAAAATGATTTTCAGACTGAATTTTGTACCTACACTGCAGCACTGTCTCCTCGGTTAGAACGTGCATGTTACGAGTACTATGAAGCTTTCTATTGAGATTGTCGTAAATATGTTATTAAAAGTATAGTTGTAAAGCCAGAGGAAACTCTTTAACAATACTCATTAACTTGTAAATATGTATCATGAATGAATTTTATAGAAAAGTTGACTTTGGAAGTAAATTTTATACTCTACCACTTGTATCTCATTAGATGGTATTTGAATTACTAGCGAATTTATAGTTTTAATAAGTACCTAAATAAGAAACATTGAGAGATTTACCAGATTACTTTAAGATACTATGGCTACCTTCATAAATTATGTGAGTGCATAAATGGTTGCTAATATATTCATGTAATATATTAAATTATGTTGGTTTTTGAGTACATTATTTTGAAAAGGTTTATTATTGAAAAGGATTATATTGATCGATTTTTATTGCATTTGTTCCTGAGTTGATTATTAGATTTTATTGATAATTATGTCTTGTTTATAAGGTTCTATGAGTAATTATTGCATGAATAATTTAATTTTATAAAGTATCGGAGTTGTTGTAAGGGAGACGTGGATGACTCGCTATCGACGATGATTTGTAATGTTCAATACTTTGTAAATATTGTTTATTTATTGAAGGTCCCCCTCGATTCATGAGGGTTTCGCTGTCGGCTCTTATTCCATTAACATTATATTAATTCATCTACTCCACTTTAACATAAGTTTTGTTTTTAATTTTTTTTTTATTTCAACCAGTAAGTTTTGTCCTGTTTCATGAATATTATAAACATTAAAAAGGTTTATCTACGTCGCCCTTAAGCTGAGCCGTCCTGTACAATACTTCATTATTTATTTTTAGAATTATATTTTAAGGTGAAGAAAATATGAAAACAAAAACATAATTGTATTTTGATTAACCGGAGCTGTGATTTTTTGCTTATCTGTATATCTATTAGACAGTGTGCGTGTGGTGCTCGCAAGCAGCTCACTGCACTGATTCAATCACTGAGGTCTTCCAAACACTAGGCGACACGTGCACTGCTACTGCGCCACCTGCTCCACCTGAGTCCACCTCTGACGAACGAGACACGTTTTTTATCAGAACCCGTTTTTGTACCGCGAATATATTTAGACATAACAAGACTATAAAGGCCTACGAATATTGGCAAAATGGCAACATTAAATTTTGCATGTTAATGGACTGTATTGGGATTTTTCCATCGACCATTTAACTGAAAATGTGAAAGACAAGTGCTTTCATGTTTCACATATTAACAATTAACTTCTTGGAAATAAAAAAATCTATATAACCAGACAAAATAAACGTAAAAAAATAAATGAAATTACTGAAACCCAATGAAATATTTTATGAAATTTGTTAACTGAATACTCAGTAACTTCTTAAAGCAAAGGACGTAAGAGTATGGCGCGTGGAAGCCTAGTGTCAGACATAAAGTCAGATTAGATCTGAGCACATTAAATCAGTATCACACCGTAAGGTACGTGTAATATAATAAATGTAGCTACCATAATTTTTTACAACATTTACAGTTTTATAATGAATTTCTTATATTTTTACTTTCCTATGTTAGTTTGCTAATAAAATGTTTTTTTTTATATAATATGACATTTTGTTTTTTTTTCCTTTATCAACATCATAGGCCAGCACGCTGCGTCGACTTCAAATAAATTGGGATCAGGGAAGAGATCGCAGAAAGCGATAAGGCCCCCATTGTATGTTTTATAATGTTTTTTTTATTATGTATTTTCTGAAGTTCAATAAAATATAAATAAATATATAAACATGAACATCAACAGTCTATAACCGTCTTCTTCTGGACAAATGCTTCTGCAATCGCACGCCATGTAACCTGAGCCTAGGCTACTCTCATCCAGCTGCAACCAACTATCGACATCAAATGGATATTGTTGGCTTCTTCACACAAACTGAAGAGTCAACTACCTATAATGCAACATTTATTGTAAACGATGAACTGGCATTCACTGCATATTTACTTTTACGATTCAAATCCAGTCGTGAACACCTCATGCAGATTGAAACTTATTTTAAGTCATTACTAAAGAGTGAGTCATTTTCATGGACACACTCAGGATATTTACATTATGAAACTCCCATCAGATTTGCGAATGCTTTAAATCAGACCCGTCCAACTTATAAAAAAAGGAAAATATACGCTTGCCTAAGGTAGGAGGAAACTGACAGTCTACAGGCTTGAACAGCCTGACTGCTATGTTGGTCACTGATACCAGGCGTAGGATCGCCTGGTATCAGTGACCAACGTAGCAGTTCGATCTCCAGGAAGGTTAGCTACTACAAGGGTTAGTTAGTCCATTAATTAGGTATTTCTTATTGGCTTTCCGAAGTCTTTTAATTTGTGTCTGGTCGATGGAAAGAGGCTAACGACTATTAAGTACATACATACTCAAACATAGGACTTTTTAAACAGAACTGGCGAAAAATGGGTGCACTTTAAAAAGGTATGCACCAATATGTATTCCTTTAGGGAAAACGGACGTAGAGCTATGTTAACAAATAGTATTAATTAGGTAAGTATAAATATTGTCATTCTTCAGCGCTGCGGCAAATGAAAATAAATCTTCAAGACCACTCACAAATCTTTACCTACGTGGAAGAAACAGCTTTGTTTCCGGGCTTTTCTCTTAGCTATAGAAGTAAGTAACTACACTCAAGATCAACTACTTTTAAAATAATACGTAGAAAGACGTATTTTTATGCACTAACCAGGAAAAAATACGTAGGTAAGTTATTTTTAAGCTCAAATTATATCTCCAAAAGGGGTTTTCCGGTAGGACCACAAAACCCAAAAACAAAATAAAAATGCATTGATTTATGCTGCGCATTAATACTAGCAGAATTATTTCTGGCTTTAAAAATGTAGGCATACATAATAATTATCCGGAGACTTTGGATAAACCACAGTTTAGACAGTACTTCCTAGTACCTAGTTCTAATCATTATTTCAAATGATAGGACGGTACCGGGGTATTTGCGTTACGAAATAAAGAAGTATAAAGTAAGTACTTACTTATGAACTATCTAGGGTCAGCCACTATCAATTACATCCATATAAGTAGTCCTTACAGAATAATCTTAAAGTTACCTAGGTTGGTACTTGGGTGGGTCTTTAGGATGATGATGTTACAGAAGCTCTATAACATTAATTAAGTAACGAACAAAGGACCAGATTTAGTATTAATTTCAAACAGTTTACCGAGTTTGGGGCCTCACCGAAGCCATTGTGATAACGTTAAGATGAGTTAACAAAAGGCATATATAAATAGTTGGCGGGTAGTCGACGGGCATTGTTTCTTGCGGTTCCGGCGCACACGCACCGACCTAAGGCGGTAATTAGTTCTATTGTGGACGGACCGATGCTATCGACGCCACAAATACTTCCGATGGATTTACGTACCTGCTTTCCACTCATTGTTTACTTATGTGCTCTTTATTAATCGTCTGTCGGTCTGTCTCGCAGACCGCCGACCGGCACAAAGAACATCGCGCCCAATTAATTTCAGTCCAGCCATCGCTTTGTATAAAAGATGTTAACCAAGAAACAACCTCTTTATAAGGTCATTAAAGCATAAGTATAATATTATAAAAAGGTGAAGAAACAATTTTAGATAAATCGTGTAGATAAACATCTCCCCTATTCATATACAGAACATAAATGCAATAAAAGTGAAAAAAAAACTGGATTCGTATCAATAGCAACAGGGAAAAGCGATACATAAGGGCAGACAACAATCCTTATAAAGTAAACAGAGCGATCGTACGAATTCAAAATAACTAAGTTATGAGCTCAAGAAAGCGGACAGCAAAACGGAAGTATAGCGGACGACCTTCCTTCATATAAACATAGGTATCTCTGCTGACGCGCGCTCCGACGACTAATAAAAAAAACAAACTCATATAAAGTCCAACATAAGTCGTGCCCGTATATGTTATCGCATGAAAGAAAAATATACAAATGCTGTAGCATACCTGCATACTTAATGTAAACAGACTTGTGAATATTGTGAGGCAATTCAACTTTCTCCGAATGATGGGCCGTCAATCATCATAAATTAGAGACGATTTTCCAGTTATCACTTTGATATAAATTATACTTAAGTTCACATAATAGCCTCTAAATGCAAACTTATAAGGATTACCGTTGAAAAACCATAAGTTTTACCAAATAACATGATCATTTAGCGGTCTATAAGCGTTACAGTGGAGGTTTACTAGCTTATCCTTACATAACTAATATCGATCAAACTGATATAAAAGCCATCTAATGGTGTTCTGAGCTCCAAGGATCGTTCGTCTACAACCAGTCTTATTTTTTGCCATAAAAACGATTAGGTACTTTTTCGGAATAACTTACAATCAATACAGAACGTGGGAGAAAAGTTGCAAAATTCGACAATTGCTAACCAATTAATTAAATAAAATGATTCACGGTTAAATCTAAAAATTTCATGACCGCTGTTTTCCGGTTAGCACTATTACCTACCTACTTGTATATAACTGCTAGCTAAACCGCAGTTAAGCAAAAGAACCATTATGATTTCCAAAATGTAATATTGAAAGCACTGTAGGAAACGAACGAATCTTTAAAATGATAAATGATACGCAGAGTGAAAACAACAGACAAAGTACACAACGTAACCAGACGTCATTAGTTGGCGCGCTTACAGGAAATCGTACATTATGAGTGGAAACTGAGCATTCTGCATTTTCAACTGAACGGTGAGGATACTCATGTCTAGTCAAATGAACAGTTAGTAGTAATAATAGATGAGTAATCGTCAATATTTTCTAAGCGGCAGTCATGCACCGGCGACGACCGCGGTGTGTTGTTTGGGCGGCGGACGTATCATCCGTAATCACTACATCTGTTGCTCATCTCGGTATTAGGCCCGGAACAGAATTGGAATTTCTTAAAGGTCTCAATCAGACGCGGAGGCTAGCCATCTTATTGGCGGTTTAGCAATATTGTCATGTGGTTCTTATATAATAGTAGGTACTTACTCAGGGTTAACTGATCGAAGAGGGTGAACAATCGAACAACAATTTTGATCTTTTGCCTAAAGGATCCGATCTGTGTTGGAACTTAATTAAAAACAACAGTAAAAGAAGGGTTATGTTTATTGAATGACTTTCAATTATTTGTAGATTAGCACCTATTCATAAACATTTTTACTACATGTTGACTCGACGTCAGTCGGGGCTGACGATCTCTACTTTTCGCTTTTTAATCCACCTGTTAACCCGATACCTATCCATCATAAATATCGTGTCAGACATATATAAGTAGGTAGTTACATTTGACTTGAACTCGCGCGTCATCTCCAATCAAAAGGGTTAACCTTTTCACAGCGATTAGAAAACCGCTAAAGTTGATTTGTAAAAAATCAACTACCAAAATGAAGCTTTCATTAACCGCTCTAACTTTCTACTATAGATCTTACACGGAAGTTACATAGAGCAGAGATAAGTGGACAGTGCGCGATAACATCGCGTCGATGCAGACTCCATAACAACGTTAATTTATTGTCGTTACAGGAGACTCACGAACACTAAACTTACTTGACAATGCAATGAAATTGCTAATTTAGCGCTGATACCGATTCATAATAAGTTTTAGTCCATAGAGGTTCGATTAAACGACGTAACATCAAAATATGCAATTAGTGGCAAATAGATCATTGTATTTCTGCCAATCAAATCAAATGAACATAGACAAAATTACGTTTCAGTTTACTGCTAATTGTTTTAGTGATACATCTTTGTCCGAGCCCCACTGAATGTATCAGCAATTCAATTAGCACTTAGGTGTAAGCATTCACCACCTCGTGACTTCGTCAAACCCCTGGAACATTTGCCTCCCAGTCATGATCTGCAGGAAAGCTCTGAATCGATTGCGTTCCCTAGTAGTTCGCTGCAAACACAATTTGACGAAGTGGGGAATAACTGACCCCTCCAACACCCAGTGCGAGTGCGGTGCTTCTGATCAGACCATGTCCCAATTGCTGGAGTGTCCTAAGTGCCCGTTCACTTGCACCTATGAAGACCTAAAGAATGCCACTGATGCCGCAATCAACTTGGCCACCTACTGGGCTCAAACAATATAATAATAATCAACCAAAGTACCGTCGACATCAAAAGAAGAAGAAGAAGAAGCAATTAAGTTATACTACATTAGTTTTAACGCTTTTTGTGGGACAAGTAGGTACAGAAAAGAAGAAATAAATGACTTCTGAAATTGCTCTTCTTATTGAGTCCATCCAGTGTTTGATGTCTAGCACTCGATTGACCACCCGCAAACGCATTCTTAGGCGATGTCCCTTCATTCCCCGAAACTTCCGAGGATCGTCTATAGTTATAGTTCCTGTCTCAAGTTGAAGTCAGTCGTAAGGGTCATTTTACACGAGTTTAGTTCACAGGTTGGTAGCACGTGTACTATCTAGCTTGTGCTGGCATTTACAATCATGGGTACAGAAAGATCTGTGTAACATGTTCTTCATCAAATACGACACGGTCAGTGATCGCATCATAAATACGTTTATTTTCTGCAAATTTATTCACATGTATTTATTTTATTCATATGAGAGAAAGATGCATCGCCATTTAATTCTTCATCACTTGACTTTTATGAACATCTTGGAAAATTATACGAAGCACGCTGCTGCAGTTGACGCCATTATCAAAAATAAACCTAATGTGGTATTCTGATTTAGTTGCTTTGTATTCTGTACACGACCAGGCTGACAATGGAACTGAGTTTTTTTTTCAAAACTGCTGTCTTAAGACGATACTTTGTTGTCTAGACGTTGAACAATATTTTTTTGTACAGAAAATATTTAGAACAAATTAGTCATTCGCAGTATTTCGCAGTCCGTGTACATTTTAATTTACATAATGTTGAGTCATTAATCGATCGAGCCATTTAATCAAAGCAGTTTGTGCAAAGTTGGTCATCCGTGCGAAATGTGTATGGCATTTTTATTGTCATTTAATCATTTTATGGAAGCTGCTGTTTTGATAATGAGAGACAGGAAGTAATCATGAGACAACTAAGGTTAAGCTTATAAAGTTACACACATTATACGATTTTAATTGCTTTACTGAAGATTCAGTTACGTCTTACCTACAAGGAATTCTCAACGCACTCTGCCAGACCACGTGAGTAGGACCTAAAGGATTGTTTAAAAAAATATATGTATAATAATATATGTTGTTGTAGAGAAGTCCGAATGTCAGTGGTAACAAAACCAATAGGTATAAGCTGGCTTCATAACCATTGAAACACATGTATATGCTGTTGGTGTTCTTTAATAAATAAAACGAAACTCCGTACTATGCTAGGCCAGCTCACCTGAGCCTGCACACATACATGATTTTCATTTCGAACGTATCATCTTCCTTTTACTTTGTTCCTTTCCCTTTCTTATTGTCCTTTTATCCTCCCACTTCGAGCTTCTTTTATAAATCTGCTCTTCAGAGTTTCCTTAGCAGAACCACAGTTGATCGCTTACGAGGAAACTACTGCTAGTAAGGCCATTGGGTTAAAATAATAATATAAAAAGTATATCGAAATTTTTGTTGACAAACATTCATGATGTTAAAATGTGTGTGAAAATATACACAAGTTTTAAGTAAAATACGATTTGTTGGACTATGCCACGTAAACATAGCTCAGTTTAATGTTCTTAATCACATAAAATTCAATGATATCTTATTTAAAAAAAGAAAACTATAAAACAAATACCTACTGTGTAATTACAAAAATACCTAAACTTATTTAAATGAAACAATTTCGACGAAGCGACGTTATTCAAGATCTTGCATTAAAATGTCTTAGAACAAAAATAAATAAATACATAACTACTCTAAATTACTTTTAACTTATCAATTGGCTAAAACTGTGCACTGGCGACTGCCTTTGGGTTTTATATCACAAAAGTATGCAATCGCTATCGCAGTACATTTTACATGATTATGCAAAATAATGAGCTACAACCACCGAAACAAAATTTGGCAGAAATAGTTTATAACAAGTGTCCAAAAAACTTAAATTTTCTATCTATGTATTCCTAAACATTGTCTTATTTAATGAGTTAAAATGAGGTGAACTTAAAACTAAAAAAAAAGAGTTTTATTTGATGTATTTAAACCATTGAACTAATATTTTGTTAGCAGAACAGTTAGCGAAACAAATTTCTTTTGTATTTTTTTTTTCAACACTTAATGTCGTGTTTCGGATGTCTCTAAGAATCCCTATTAACATATTATAAGTCGTCATGTATGTACGTCTTTTTACGTAGTCGTACATTTCTATATAGTTATCAAACAGATCATTAATAATACTAATACTATGTAGTAAGTATATAAAATGTCATAAATGTTGTATAAAAAATCTTTTAAAAACTACATAAAGACATCTTCGAAGCTTACTTCTTGGGGTCTCTGTAGATGCCCATGAAGAGGATCGAGTTGGTGGGGCGTTCGTAGATGAGGTACACGAAAGGGAAGTTGGCAATGAAGCGGCTTGGCTCCGCCGGTCGGGACGATCGGAAGCCGAAGATCGCTGTTGCTGCTGCGGCTACTGTGCCTGTAAACGAACACTCACTTTAATAACGAGGAAGATGGAAATAATGGTCGAAAATGCAAAAATAACAAGGAACCAATAAACGGAGAAGAAAACCCTTTTACGATTTGCAGTCCAATTTATTTTTTTTGTCAATTTTATATAAGTAGATATATGCTACACTTGTGCAGCTAAAACGACAAAATGAAACACTACAAAGCTATATTGCCATGGTTTTCCTTATCGCCTTCTTTTTTGCAGAGTAGTGAAAGTTCCTAATTCGTTCAGTGCCTTGTGCCAATTCAGAATTGTATGAGACCGGGCTTTAGCATAATGATGAGTTGAGTTACGAGTAATATTTCGACAATGACTTGCCGATTTGTAGCTCTTAGCCCCTAATTGATTTGCGGTTTCGTACCTTCCTCATCGTTCTGAATCTTCGCCTTGTGAATGGCGTCGTCGAAGAGAATACCGCGCTGTTCCGATAAAGTGGTGAAGTCTGCGGTCTCGTTGAACAGGTCACCTACTCCTAGTGTTTCCAACACCTGAAACAAGTATTTATTAGTTTTCAAGTACCTATTCATTACATAATCTAGTTATTTGTTATATTTAAATGATCGGATCCATCAATACCCCACACGCTTATGTGGTTTTCGCAATTTGATTACACCATTGTTTAGTGGTGCACATAATACACCTTCTTTCCAATTTTATTCGATATAGTGCTGATAGTCCCCGAGCAAAATGGCTGTGTGACATCCGGACGGACGGACAGTAGGCGGACTTCTCGAAATTATAAGGGCTCCGTTTTTCCAGTTAGCTACGGAACCCTAAAAGTACCATAAACACTGAATTAACACAACAAGCATTTTGATTTGTCTTCCGCGATCCTTTAATCATTAGACAATTGTAAATTATCCCATTTTCAATCTTCTTCTGAAGCATTATCTAAGGAAGGTTATACATATTGTATATCTCAGGTATTCTCTGTGTGAGGTGGATTAAAATATTCGGGTTCAATTGCAGAGACATCGCCCCCAACAGGAGGAGGAGTGATGGCTGAAATCTTATTTTTCTTAAGTCTACGAAACAAATGCTTGCACTTACTTCTCTCATGGGAAGGCTCTTTTCAACGGTGAACTTCGGAATTTCGACGATGACCTCGCGGCCCATGTAGCCTTCTTCCACCACAGTAGCCAGGCGCTCAGGAGTTAGGTTCGCAATAATGTTGGTTACACCTGTTGCCAAAGCACCGTTTACATACTAGGAAATATATTCTTCGTAGACATAATAATATTTGGGGAGGAACGGTCTAATACCTGTCCTGATACTCCAATGTTATGATAACTTAGCACATAGGTACTACGTAGGTACCTAATTAATTCAGTGAATAAGTATGAGATATTTCTAACCCTTCAAAAATCATACTCCTACTAATATTATGAATGTTTGTGTATTTGGATGTTTGTTACGCAATCACGCAAAAACGGCTGAATGGATTTGGATGAAATTTGGCAAACAGATAGTTTATAACCTGCATTAACACATAGGATACTTTTTATCCCGATATTCCCACGGGATCGAAACTTACGCGGGTGAAACTGCTGGGTGCAGCTAGTATTAAATAAGCTACATATTCGTACAGAACGATGAATCCCAGATAATTAGTGGTACCCAGGAGCCACACGAGTAATATTAGTAGCTGTAGCAGCAAGTAAAGTATAATTGATGAAACCTCGGGAGCAAGAGGTCAAATAAAGCAAGAAATAATCCAAAAGACCTAAATTGGAGTGTACCGTTATCAACCGAGTGAACTAGAAAGCACGGCTCACAGTAAGTAACATCATTCATATCAGAGTAAGCGTTCAGATCTGTATCAACGATTTATAAACGAGAGGCGATAGGATCAAAAGTGTTTTTTAACGTCAAAACAAAGGTTTTAATCGTCATAATTCTCAATACGACTGTATTTTCTTTTGTAGTAGGTATATTTCTGCATATATATTATTACTTTATAGCATTTTATAACCGATATTGATATTTTTTTTATTTAAAAGAGCATTTTCGTTTCATGTTATGCATTGTCATGATCTGATGTAGCAATTCATAGATTGAGAGAGAAACTCAAGAATTCATGAGTTTCACTCCCAATCTTTGAATTGCTTTTATGAATTGATAAAACGAATCGTCGGAGCGATTGCTGCATTTTTTTTAAAGCGATTTTTACTTATTTATTTTATTAATAACATATCTTGGCAGTTGACATTTAAGTTTTTATGACCTCCAGACTTGCCAAAGGAGACTTGCCACCAAATACAAATAATAATTGCTTCTAGAAAGAAATATAGATAAGGAGACTAACCTTCCTTCATGGAGTAAGGGGGCAGCAAGATGTACATGCTGATGTCGTTGCCCTTGTACGGCAGTTCCAGGATCTGGGCTCCGAGCTCATCGCTTACCACTGGAAAGGATAAGAAACATTAATTGTAAAATCATGATAGCTATTTCGTCATTATACTTGGACTAGATGAGAGCTTGATGAAAATTAGTTTGGAAAAGTAAGATCATTATTCAATTTTCTGTGTGTATATGCACTTTCGTGGAAACAAAGGGTACCAAATTAAATCTTGACACTTTTCTGCTAATCATTATGACATGAACAACATTTGAATACAAAAGTTTAACTTCACTTGTATTATGTAGACATTTTAGACATGACTTTTAAAATAATCACTTACTGTAATGGAAAGTTCCCTTCTGCTTCATGAACGGCACGAGCGTCTGACGTGTTTCGGACACAAAGAAGGCTTCTTTCTTCGTCCTCTCCTTGGGGAACTTGGAGGCCCACACGCCCTTGAAGTAGGCCGCGTTGGCAAGCACCAGTTTAGTGACCTGTGAGACGTCCTGTTCGCGTAACAGGTCCTTAATGTTGTTCTTGGTGACGCGGTTAACCCAGTCGTTGATGTAAACGCGAGCAGCTTCGGGATTGTCACGGAAGTTCTGCAAATAATATACAATTTAAATTTTAGACTCATTACTTTTATTAACAAACGAGTTTACTCCATTTTCCTTGTCATTGTTTCCGTGTGGAAAAATTGGCGTCTACGCAGTAGATAAACTATTACGTTGACTAGAAATATATTTGAAAAAGACAAGCTATTCAAGGACATGGACGTGATGATATTTGATCCAACATTGGCCGTTGGCTTTACATTTTTCTACAGAATGCCAACTGAGACTGCATTAGGCTATCGATGACGAAAATTTCTGCAGATTAAAGACAGCAAACAGTTTGGTAAACACTTAAATGTTGTGTTACTTTCGTTAAACAGTCTGTACTGAGTAACTTATCTATAGGACAATGCTCCTGCAGCCCGTTGCCCGTGAACAGTTTTTTGGCGCTCGTGAACTCATAGCTGTCACTGTTGTTATGGTAACTCATAGTACAGTGGTGATAGTTACCAGCGTCTCCAGCTCGTCGCCGAACAGGTCCAGCATGCACTGGCGCACCTGCAGCCCGGTGTCCGTGAACAGCTTGTTGGCGCTCGTAAACTCATAGCTGTCACTGTTGTTGTTATTCGCCCGCGATCGCTGGTCCACCTTGTATGCCGTCATCAGATTGATCTTGTCCTAGAATGTATTAGACGATGCTGTTTAGATTCTGTTTTATGGTTTTATTACATATCTATTTGTATAACAGTCTTTATGGTAGAAGAACAAAACACTAATTTCACAACAAACCCATTGTATTTCTACCAAATAATAATACTAACTACGCATTATTTCCTAAATCAAATAAACTGTTACAGTTCTTAATTTCCAGTTCGAATAGGTAGCTATTCTTATTGTTGGTTAAGGAAAAATAATAGATATAATAATATATAAAAAAAACAACGTGTTACCAACCATACTCTCAGCAATCCTCAAGGATTCCTTCAATGAGTATTCAGTTTGTCCACCAGCGGAGAAGTAAGCTAGCAGCAACGCGTGGTACACGGAGAAAGGAGAGAAGAAGATGTTCTCGTCGGGGACTGCTTTGTTGATGGCACTGAACAAGTTGAGAGTGAACTCCAGCTGTCCTCGGTACAGTGAGGTGCGAGCTTCAGGGGCCAACTTCTTTGAGGAGTCATCTTTGTAGAAACACTGGCTGTTGACTGTCGCAATGACCAGGAGGCCCACCGCCACTACTTTCAACATGATTGCACTGGAACAATTTAAGACAACATATTTCAGAAACAGTTTCCTCAAGAAACGTTAAAGTGTAGGAAAAAATCAAAGTGAGAGATATCTAAACTCCGCGCGTCCTAATATGTATTGACTATTTCTGTTCGAGTACATGGAGTTACATACTATGTTTACATGTGTCATTATGTGATTATATTAGGTCTTTACCTATGAAATTGCCGTTTTGTATGAAAAAATTTAAACGAATTTTTTTCATGTATTTTTTATTTGTATTAATCGAAGTAATCACCCATGCAATCAATGCATCTTTGCCAACGCAGTGGCAGTTTATTGATGCCCTTCTTAAAGAAATCAGATGGACGGGAGGCAACAAATTCTTCAAAGGCATTTTGTACTGCCTCTCGGGTATTGAATTTTTTTCCCGCCAAGAAGTTATCCAAATTCTGGAAAAAGTAGTAGTCTGTAGGCGCAAGGTCTGGTGAGTAGGGCGGATGACAGAGAGCTTCCAACCCCAGTTCTTGCAACTTGGAGACCGCCTGCTGTGCAGTATGAGGTCGCGCGTTGTCGTGCAGGAGCAGCGGAGACGAGCGATTGGCCAATGCTGGTTGGAGATGTGCCAGCTTCTCCATCATTGTGTTCAGTTCTTCACAGTACACATCTGCAGTAATGCTCACCCCGTTTGGTAAGAAGCTGTGATGAATCACACCGGCGCTAGACCACCAAACAGTGACCATCACTTTTCTAGGGGTAAGTTTTCGTTTAGAGCATTGTTTAGGTACTGAACCAGGATCCAACCAACTTGCTGAGCGCTTGCGGTTATCAAACCGAATCCATTTTTCATCGCAGGTAACAATGCGGTTCAAAATTCCTTCATTTGTGTGTCTGTTGAGCAGTGCAAGGCACGCCTCGACGCGTACTTCGCGCTGGCGATCATTGAGTTCGTGGGGCACCCATTTGTCAAGCTTTTTTACCTTGCCAATTTGACGCTAATGGACCAATATTGTTTTGACGCTAACGTCGAAAGCTGCTGCTAATTCAGCCGTAGATTGTGTATCATCAGCTTCCACAATCGCCTTTAATTCGTCATTGTCGACCAAAGTCTTCGGACGACCGCGAGGTTCATTTTTCAGGTCGAAATTTCCAGAACGGAAGCGAGCAAACCAATAACAGGTGGTGCGTTGGTTTATAGTGTTAGCTCCGTAAACGTCGTTGTTGTTGCGTGCCGCTTGTGCCGCGTTGCTGCCACGACGGTACTCATATTCCATAATTACTCGAATTTTTAACGTATCTATGATGACGAAAAAGATTGAAATGCGATGAAAATGTAACACTAATCATTAAACAAATGACTTCTTTTGAAAAAAGAATTCCATGTTTTTTAAATAAAATTAATTTGAAATTAGAATTCTTAGCCAAACAAAAATTATTTTGATTTGAAATGGCCAGTACTGCAGAATGGCAATGTCATAGGTAAAGACCTATTATATACCTACCTATCCATGTTAAAATTCAGGTGGCTTAGTGTTAAAATTCAGGTGGCATAGCTCGTGTTATCAGTAAAAATTATTTTGCAAAGGAAAAATGTTTTTAAACGTAATTATTGATATTATAAATAACTAGCTTTCGCCCGCGGCTTCACCCGCGTGGTACGTCGATAAAAAGTAGCCTATGTTCTTCCCCGGGATACCATCTATCTCCCTGCCAAATTTTATCGAAATCGGTTCAGTGATTTAGGCGTGAAAAGGTAACATACAGACGGACAGACAGAGTTACTTTCGAATTTATAATATTAGTATGGATTGGGCCATACCTTTAATATAAAATTCTGGCGCCAAGGTTGCCATTGTTTACACTGTTCTAACAATTCGGGATGAGTTTAGTTGGACTTGGAAATACTTAAATGTAGGCGGAATATTTGTTTTTTTTTGGTAAATATCATTTGACGTAGGTAAGTAGGTAGGTATGTTAGAAAATTACAGAATAATTCATTTTTAAATGATTGCTCAATGGTCAGTCGCTTTGCATGTAGGTATCCATTTTCATAATACATTAATCGCTGATAGAGATTGGTTTGTATCTCGGGCAAATTTTGGGCATGTTTTCTATGATAAAGATGAATTATGCCCAAAATTCCTGGGCATAAACCCATCTTTAGGTGCAGATTGTATACCTACGCACATCCTAATTACAACATAGGTAAGCGTAGTAACAAAAACTGCGTCGGTACGTTTGCTTAACTTAAATACGGTAGGTAGGTACCTACCAATATCAAAAACACAGCCAGATTCGGCCTCATTACATTTGTTATGCTCAGTAGGTTGGTATTGTCAAACACGACGTAACGAGCCTGCGGTTCAATGGTTCTGACTATGATAAAAGCCGCTAAGCTAAGCTAGACAGAATTTATTATATCTGTGGGCATTTCACCGCGCTTTCTCCTCGGAGCAGAGGTGGGGTAGTGCGGTCAGCTACTCACGAAACATACAGCATGCCACCTACGATTCGTCTCGACTTCAAAATTTTACTCATTCGAGATATTTGGGTCTCATTACCTATACTATAGTTCTATTAGGAGCCATAATAATTAGTTTCATGGCTACACCATAGCAGAATAAGAACATTAGGAAGCAAAAATTATCTGAGTATCTTCTTTGTTAGATTATTCTAAGTCCTACCGAATCCTATAATTTTTATATTTTACTTTGATTATTTTTACCTATCAAACAAGTATTAGTTTTTATCCAAACTAAATTCTTCAAAGACATGCAAAACTAGAATTTGACTGCATCATACCCGCTTTAATTTATGCTGCTAATAAACTTGGCTGATAGGCAGACCAATTACCTACCCGTAGTCATATAAACAACTTGTGAAAGCTAGTTAATTATCGTGTATTAGATCTCTATACTTAATTAAATAATCTAGGTTCAAAAATGAGGGTCATATCTGTTAGCTGTTCAATCATGTCCGGCAATGGCGTATGATTGATTAATGGCCTCGAATCCGCCACACTCAGCCTCGTCCGGGGCTTGTTACTCGTATCATCTGTCCCCACTATGTTCTGGAATGCATTACCTACACGGATGGGAAAACCCCAGCCGTATTGTACATAATATGTAACGCTTGTTAAAGCTTGACCTGATAACCGACACGCGTCTACATATTGCAATCAAGTACTACGTACGTATACTTGCTTCGAACAAACGTGTTATAACGTTTTATACATAGGTAACGTGCAAATTCAATGTGTTGCCTAGTGCACTTAGGCAGCAAATGACATAATTCACCTAATGCATCGTTCATTTTTAGAAAACCTTCAAAAATCATTAGTAGATTCTCAGACTCGTTTTTCCTCTTATGGTCTGACACTGATTACAGAAAACATTGAGATTTAACCTTTAGCATGTATAAAGTGACTCATCCAAAAGGATATGACATATATGTTTAAGAAATAACACCGTCTTATGTAAACGAAAGCGGGACATAAAGTTAACCATTTCCGAGAAATGATGATTCAGTAATTGTCATATAAGTTCATTTGACCTCACGTTAAAGAGTGGTGCACGTCCGATTTTGTTCAATATTACACTCGCGACAATCTAAGAAGTCCGTTTTGACGTTTCGTTCTCGTACATTTAATAAAACGTTATGCCTTGAGAATCAGTTTTAAGCAATGTAAATAAGTCGTCGATTACAAACTCTCTAAGTATGATCAATCGATATGTCTCGAGAATCAGTTTTTATAAAACCAATTTTTTTTTTATCGCTACACAATGCATTTCTATAGCTGTCAAAACGGACTTCTTAGATTGTCGCGAGTCTAGTTTACGATTTTACAACAAGGATGTTAACAACACAGTAAATCTTGAATAGAATTGAAATAAAAAATTTGAATCGTCACATTTATTACCCAACTATATAACACTGTCTGGTTTGAACTAATAACTGATTTATCCCTTTGTAGTGATGAAATAAATTGCGATGCTGAACTGTCATTCGTTCATTTTATTTATCGTAAGATTACAGGGCCATGTGCGTTTAACCGACGGAAGGAACTACTTCGCGGTGAAATTATATTATCAGTAATTCAGATGGTGTTGCGTGCACCGAGAGTTCGAGAGCTCAGAAGGTGACGTCACAGGGAAATCCCAGCCTCCCGCGACTCGCGAGTAGGTCATACAGTGGCGCCACCGCCACTCGGTACCGCTCAATGCTTGGATTTCCCTTTGAAATCAATGCTGTAGCGAAAGTCAGGCACCACGTCATCCTCGACACATTTGTTACACAACCGGACAGAAAAACCGTGTCACTACGGTATTGATAATATTCAAAAAAATCTACCTACCTCAAAAACTGTGATTGATTGGAACACAATGTTATGACAACAATGATGGTTTTTTGTATGGAATCATGTGTTTAATTTAGACCAGTGGTGGCCAGGTGGTAACGGCCATGAATTACGAGTTGTAGGTCGTAGTTTCGAACCCTGACAGGCGCTTTACTTTGTGTAAATTATTTCATTGCCACTGCTCTCAAAACGGTGAAGGAAAACCGGAATGTCCTAGAACCAAAAATTCGAAGACATGTGACATCTACCAACCCGCACTGGGCCCGCGTGGTAGATTACGGCCCGCTCCCCCTCATAGAGAGGAGGCCTGTGTCCCAGCTGTGGGAACATTATGGGGCTGATTATGCTATGTGTTTAATAAATAGAAACTAGATTTCATAATAAGATATGATGACAGTAAGTTCATTGTTTGTTCATTAAATTTTTCAGTGACGACAAACTATTTTAGAAAAACCACATTGTGCTATATTGCTTAGAATGTGGATATTGTATTCAGCATAAGAATAAATAATTTCTATGCTATGGTTTCGGTAAATTGTAAAACGAAGTCCATAATCTGTTATGTATGACGGAATTATTTCATGAGTTTGTAGAGATTGCGCGCACGGAAGGAACAGGACCTTATGGCGTCCCCGAAACGATC